>JBBPEB010000029.1:0-600000 GCA_039096225.1 Blastocystis sp. Blastoise
TTTTTATATTAAAAATCTAACCCTAACCTAAAAATTATTTTATATTAACCCTAATCTATTATTTTAATATTCAATTTAACACTAATCTATTATTTTTTATATTAAATCTAAAACCATTATTTTATATTAAACCTAACCCTAAACCTAAAACCCTAAATTATTTTATATTCATTTTAAATCATAATCCTAAACCACTAATATATATATATAATTAAAATTATTTTATTTTATCAAATATTATTTTGTTATTCATAAATAATTATAATATTTATAAAAAGAAAATAAAAAATATCAATAATACTATAACTAAAACTAAACAACAATTATTCCTTATTATATACATATGTTTACAAAAATGAACAATTGATAATATAGAAAATAAATAATAAAATTTAATATTCACGAATATAAAAAAAATATCCAGAAAATATATCAAAAATTTAAAACAAGAAAATAGATATATTCATAAGATATCCTTCGTAAGAAATCAAAAAAATATTGAAAAAAAAATGAAATTTTGCTTGAATATTATTGTAAACAGTACTCAAAGACTTTTATAATAAATATATTAAAAAATAAAACCAGATTACAAGCCAAATAAATAGATAAGATTTTCATATCTACAGAAAATTATAAAATATATACATTTGTAAAAAGAAATCTAGAAAAAAAGAAAAATCATTTAATGAACAGACATCAATAAACCTTGTTTGATATATATATCTTTATATACCTTACGATTATAATTATTATTCAATATATGATATTTATAATAATGATAAATAAAATATCCGACAATAATGAATACTGTTATTCCTATTACACTACCGATAATAATATATACTAAAGAACCATTACTGGTATTTTCTATAATATGTATGTCATCATAATTACTAGTGATTGTACAATCCGATAATAATACTTGAATATCATTATTTGCATCTTTATATTCATTCATAAGATAATGATATACAGTATCCTTCCATTTCTCAACTTCTCTTTTAATATCTATAATACGAATAATCATACGAATCTTATTATTATTATTAAGATATATATCTTCCAATGACATAATCCATATATGAGAAGAAGGAATAGAATAAACAGATAAATAACTATCTAATGTATGTAATAATATATAAATTTGTTTTCCTTGAATCGATTCACTTCTGATTCCTGATATATATATAGTATACTCTATATATACATAAGGAGAAGAAGGAGAAGAAGAAGGTAATAAACAACGTGTTCTATTTTCATTTGACCATAGAGCAGAAACTCCATTACGAACACATTCACGTGCTCTATAAGAAGTTCGAATAGAAGTACATAATAAATAAGCTGTTTGACCAATAGAAGTTTCTGGCCAATCATTTTCTTCTTTACATGTATGTTCTCGAATCACTAGTTGTATATCTATACTCACTTGCTTATCAGGATTACTTGCAGTTATTTTATAAGGCTTTAAAGATGATAGTATAGTAGGTGTTCCTTCAATTACTCCACTTTTCGTATTTAATGTGATTCCCGTGGGGAAATCAGGAGTCACAGTCCATGAATTAATATAATTCTGAATATTAGGAGATATTCCTATTAATGGATCTTGTATATAAGCTACAATATAAGTAATAGGATAAGTAACTACAGGTGTTTTATATATACATGTATTGGATATATTAG
This sequence comes from Blastocystis sp. Blastoise, assembly GCA_039096225.1. Lineage (NCBI taxonomy): Eukaryota > Bigyra > Opalinata > Blastocystidae > Blastocystis > Blastocystis sp. Blastoise. The sequence goes on from JBBPEB010000029.1 coordinate 1,681, forward strand.
TCCATTTTGGTATATAATCATTACTACATATTCGTGTAATAAAACCTTCTTTATATAGATCTCCACAATCTAAAGTGATTGTTTCTCCTTTATTTGTAGCAGGAAAACGACCTTCTGCAGGACATTGAGGATTGATTACTGTTATGGATATAGGTATATATGAATAATTATCAGTATTTGAAGCAATAATCATATGAATAGATTCAGAATAAGGAGATTTAGGTATACCTGTGATAGTACCTGTAGTTACATTCATAATAAGTCCTTCAGGAAGAGAAGGAATAATAGACCATGAAGTACATATACCTATACATAATGGAGTAATAGGATATAATTCAGAATTAATCACTGCTTGTATATAAGAAGGAGTCATAGAAATAGAAGGAGATTTTAATTTACAATTATAATGTTCTTGATCCCATTTTATAGCAGTATATCCATCTTCTGTTACATAAAAATTCTTTGAAGATGTAGAATCTAAACATCTTCGTTCTCGTATACCTATATATCCATCAGGACAAGATAAATAATTATCTGTATTATATCTAGCTGGAGGCCATTCACCATCTTCAAAACATAAATAAGTATCAGTACTTATTATTAATAGAATAGTAACGTTATTATACTGACCTTCTGCTTTTATTGTATAATTATTCTTTTTTGTATATACTAAAGGTATTCCTGAAATAATTCCATTATTAAATAGAAGACCATTAGGAAGATAAGAAGGAGTAATAGACCATTTCTCAACGATACCTGAAGTTACTATAGGTTCAACAGAAACAGTTCGATTCAATACAAATACATAAGATGAATGTGGATAGGATAAAACTATATAATTAGAAGATAAAACACAATGATTCTCAATAGAAGACCAAGAAGGAATTCCATTCGGAGTTGAAGGAGGAATACAAGATCGTTGATAATAACCATTAAATCCAGAAGGACAATCGATAGTCGTAGTATTTCCTTGATAGGTTCTTGACCATACATCATCTTCTTTACAGAAATCACGATTTATATCTGTGGCAACAGATATATATAAAATTGTGGATATAGTAGTATTATAATGACTAGAAGAAGCAGTTATAGTATATTGTGTAAGAGGAATATAAGTAGAAGAAGGAACACTAGTAATAACACCAGTAGCTGTATTTAATGAGAAAGAAGAAGGAAGAGAAGGAGAACTAGTGAAATTCATATAGAGAGCATCTATGAAAGGAACATTTATAGAAATAGATTCAGAAGCATATAATAAATAAATTGATTGATCATAATTAAATATAGTTGGAGGAGATAAAATACAATTCTTATTATCTTCATTACTCCAAATACCTTTATCTGAACAGAGTCGTTTCTTTTGACCTGTATAAAATAATCCACAAGATTTATATGAATATTCTCCATAATAAACAGAAGGATATCCATCAATTGATGTACAATAATTATCTATAAGTCCTGTAAACAATGAAAATTCAGATACTTGTGCAGCTAATTCTGAAGTACATAAAGATTTTTCATCATTTTCAAGAAAATTATTTTCACATTCATCAATAGTTAATCTATATCTATTATAAGGAATATCACTAATAATAGAATAAGATTTCTCTTCATATTGATATGTAAAATATTGTTTACTTGTTTTATGTATAATAGTATAATTAATATCATCATTAGAACCTTCTAATGTCCATCCTGAAGGAGTATATATATTACACACATAAGAATTACTTATAGAATATCGATTAATATATTCTTGTATTTGATTATTATAAATATATGAAATAGAAACACCAACACATTGTGATCTATATTTATATACAGTATTCTTATTATTATCAAATGCATTAGCTAATCTATTTCCTTCATTTTCATCTAAAAAGCCAGTATATCCATAGCCATTCTTCTGATTACGTATATCTTTTAATATAGGTACCAAACTAGCACTAAATATACTATCATCAAATATACGTTTACCACGATGTATCTCTATAGCTATAGTATTATTTCCTATATTTATAGATACAGGACTTAATTGTAAATGAATACTTCCACCTACTGTTTCAGGTAAATAAGGATCAAATATTGATAATGTATTACGAGTTATAGATATATTCTCTAATCCATATCGAAATGCTTCTTTTCCATTTATATATAATATACATCCACCTCTTAATGTTATTGTATAAGAGAGAACAGCTATATTCTGTAATGTAGTAAAATAATAATTCATTCGATAATATTGTGTTATACCTTGAGGTGGGGACATATTTAATATAGTTTCTGTCTTCCATCCTATTGGTTGATAATCTATCTTCATCCAATCATATGGAAGAGGATTATGAGTTAAAGTATCATCATAATAAGTCCATTGTATTTCATTAGGTAATACTACATTATAAATAGAGAAATAATATTCTTTTTTATATTCTGAAGGAGATAGAGTTCCAGTAAATACAGTAGTACTATCTCTTAATAGTATAGAAACAGAAGAAGAAAGCCAACCATTATTATCTCTAGTAACTAAAATAATTGAATAATCAAATGTCATGAGACATAAAGGAAAAGCACTATTTGTTATTCGTGTTAAATGAGTATAATTACCAATAATTTCTTTTGTTTCTCTATCTTGAATATAATAGGACATAGTATTAGAAGGTGCATCCCAAGATGTAGAGAAATACGATTTAAATAATATATTTGGAGATATACATGAATATATTTGTATAGTTAATGTAGTATTCTTATATTCATTTCGAATATCTCTTCCTTGTATAATAATAATAGTATTTTCTGTTGTTTCTAAAGGTATACCTACAATAATACCTGTATAGGTATCTAAAGATAATCCTTTTGGTAATGTTCCTTCTATAATACTGAATGATATATAATAATCAGTAGGATAAGAAGTAGATATATCTATTCCTATATATCCAATAATAGGATTTAGAGAATATGTTAATTCAGGAATAAGAATAGAATTCTCATTAAACATATAAAATTCTAATTGACTCATTTGTATTCTATAATAGTTATCTTCTTTTGGTTTATATATTGATAATAAATAAATAGAATAAGATTGTATATGTGGATATGTATAAAAGCATTTTCTATTTATAGATGGAGTCCATTTCATGTCTTCTTGAGTATTTAATAATATACAATGTAATCGTTCATAATCACAACCATAGAATGACCATGTTTGTGGACCTTGTTCAGGAAAAGCAGGACGAATAGAAATGCAATACTTATTAATATACTCAAATCGATATTTAGATTCATAAAATAACGTTATTGTTCGTGGTTGTTCCCTATCGTTGTAATATCTCATAGTAAATGAAGTATAATAATCTAAATCAAAAAGCATAGATATATAACTTTCAACTTCTGTAATATTAACAGAGCCAAATATATTCCATAGTCTAGGATATATAGCACTAGATGATAAATAATGTATACTTAATTCTACATTATTTGTATAAGGTAATTTTGTAGTTCTACTATATAGTGTAGCAAAAGCAATAGTATTGATACCATTATGAAAATAATTCATCGATAAAGAAATGGTTCTAATTGTAATACTAGTATTATTATTAGAAGGCATAGTATTATCTGTAATAGGAATAGAAGTATCATTAAGATCTGTTTTATAAGCTATTTGTTCATTTATATATAATAATACACTATTCGGACCTTTTAATATGATTTCCATACCTTGATATTTATTAGTATCATCAATATTAATTGTAGTACGATAATAACGATTATAACTATTATATTTCAATCGAGAAGAAGTATTTAAACATGAAAACCATGTATTTGTTATAGGAGAAGAAGAAGAAGTAAAATAATCATTTGTATACCAAGTAGAATCTATAAGTGTATCATTATCTAATTTACAGAGAACAGAAGAATCACGGTTATTGATCAGATAATCCAATGCAATTGGAGATTCTTGTGAATATCCATTATGTAAAGTACCATAGAAAATAGTATTTGAGTAAATATCATCTCTTAAGGATATTTTTAAATTGGAAGAAGTAGACCAAGAAAATGATCCTGATGATGATAAACGTAGTATATATATACCTTTTAATAAACATAAGGTTCTATAATAAGGAGAAGAAGAAATAGCATGATCTAAATATACAGCAGTATTATTTTTATTAATTAATTCTATATATTCATATTCATAAGAAGAAGCTGCTGAATTCTTTATTAAATCAACAATTACATATTTATCATTACTACACACTAAAATATCTACATGAAATGTAATAGTAATAGTTTTCTCATATAAATAGCTATACGCTTCTATAATAAAATCATCATTAAAAGCAACTGTAGGATATCCACTAATAGTTCCAGAAATAGAATCTAATGTCAATCCTTTAGGAAGAGAAGAAGGAAATTTCATTCTATAATCAGATACACCAGAATGAATAGGAGAGATATTCACTTTCTCTATATTAATAAACCAAGTAAATGAATCAGAACCATAAGAATATTCTTGTAGAATCTCTTTATTACTTGCATAGAAATTGATATTATATACAGAGACATAAGTAGATGTTTGATAGGTTTCTGTAAATGTAATATTGATAATATTAAATAGATGTATATTAGATAAGAAATAAAATGTTTGTAAATCATTGATATTCGTAAACATTAAATTACTATAGAAAGCAATAGGTTCCCAAGTAGTGCCATTATCATTAGATCCAGAAATAAAGTAGGATTTAGGAAGAGATTTATAATCCGAAACATCACATGCCATGTCTATTGTATTAATCCATTCTTTACGTTGATTTGGAAATGTATATAATAAGGAAGCACGTTCATTAATCATTAATCCTGACCATTTCGTTGTATATAAACCATCAAATGCATTATCAGCTATCTGATCTTCTTTATATAGAGGAGTAGAAGTAGATGTGCCATTAATACTACGTTGTACTTGATCTCCAGATAGAAATAATAATGTTGCTTCAAATTCATCATTAGTAATAGGTGTATTGTTTGCTTGATGAACTTCAATAGCTATAATAATATCTGTAGAATTACCAATAAAGTAATTATAATTGGCTGAATAAGATTTTAATGTATATGCTGGATCTGATTGAATTGCATAATCATTGGGAGATAGATCGGTACTTTGAACATAGTGATAAGTTAATAATTTTGAATTTATATAGATAATAATACCTTCTTTTGATTTAATGGATAATTCTAATAACGTAATGCCAGAAATATCTTTATTGATTTGAATAGTACGTCTATAATAACGAGTAATAGAAGAAGGAGTAGGAAATCGACCACTATAATAATAATTCCAATTCGAATCATCATAAGAATAATAAATCCATTCTTTATAAGGAATAGGAGTAGATGTATATCTCCAAGGACTACTAGTATCCAATATGTAATAAGCTATATAAAGCAGATGTTAGTTTTTATAGTTATGAAGAAATACTTTCATAATAGAACTATTTGTTAATATTAAAAAAAAAATTATATATATATATATTTACGATAGAAAGAGAATTCACCATAAGAACCTTGACTCAAAGTATATTTACTTAATACGGATAAATGTATAGATAACATTATATAAGAACCATAACTCCAACCTTTTCCCCAACTATATATTAATCAACACAATAATAACAATTAATTTAAATAATAAATATATAATAGAAAACGATTTTAAATATTTCTAATATATATATATGAATGTATTTATTAAAAAAATGTCTAAAATAGTAATCTAGTTTTATATAAATATATCAACAAAATATATTATAAATAAATATAATAATAATGTAGAAAAAATACAACACAAGAAAACTATATATATATATATAATTACGACGAAATTGCAACTACGGTATGAGGAGTTGGATTCAAGCATAAATTGAATGTTTGAAGCATGTTACCTTGACCATACTTTCCTGATAGGTCAAAAACAAGAGTCCCAGTGATTCTATTGCCTTGATAAACAGAAACTCTTTCATACGCAACAGATGTTCCATATTTCCTTGTTAGAATTGTCTCTATAGTGTTCTCTGGACATGTTGCCAAACCTATATATATATATACCATAAAGTGAGATATCAGTTACTCTGATCCAATGACATCAGAAGCAAAATAACAATTAGACATATATTGATCTTCATTGTTTTTGCATAAAGTCTAGTTAAAAACATACAAAACTAGACAATAATGAGAAAAATCATTTTGTAATAAAACATTTATTTACGGTTATAATTTAAAACACTAGTGAAAAAAAAATGTTTTTTGAATTTTTAAATTTGATATTGTTTATTCTTTTTTTTGTTTTGAAGGTATTTTACCCTTGATCTTTGTTTGTATCCAGCTTTATATTATCTTTTTTAAATTGAAGATGCATCTGATATCATTTACCATGACTATCTACTTATTTTATACACTCTTATTATAGAATAAGAAAAGTCATTTAGTAATTATTTAGATTCTACTCGTATTAAATCATAAAGCATGCGTGCTACTCAGAATAACTACAATTCTAATATATTAAATTCAAAAAACACAAATTAATCGAATTTAAAGAATTTATTTTTGTAATATTGCGATAATACATATATTCACATCATTATCATAGCTTATTCTACTTATATTAAATAGATTCGAATAAAAATATTAGATAATTTGTTAGTGTTCAAAGGAAATACAATTAATTTTCATAGAAGGAAGTTGTTATAGAAAATTTATGCTTTATATATGTGTTTCAAGATATGCTTCTCTCTATAGATGTTCAGAATCATAGTTATTAATTGAAAATGATATATTATAATATTTAAATAAAGAGTAGACATAGATTAATGCTTAAATATATTTAGTAGTTACTTTTATGTCCAATTTTTATTAAATTCTTTTCATGTTTGTGTTATATAAATATAAGTAATAAACTATGTCTTAAAAAGAGATTAAAAATGAATATATAAATAATTCTATTTACTTTTGAATTAATTATTTAAAACAATCAAATATTATAATCATGTAACAAGATATAATATATATATAAAACAATATTCATTTGATAATTAAATTTATTTTAATAATAATTTACAAATCTAAATTGAATGTAAAACTTTATAAAAAATAATAATAAAAATAATTTTATCAACTTTAGAACAAAGAATCAAAGGTGAATGTCTATATATAAACATAATATTAGTTAATTTCTAATGATATATATAATATACTTTAGATAATAAATAATCATAGTTAGGAAGTTGATTGATAATTGTTTGTGTTTCTTCAGAGACTGGATTCTGAATAATAGTATTTTGACTATTGTTCATAGTACTTAATATTGATTGAATAGGTATAGAAGAGTTATTCATAGATAAAGAAGAGTTATTCATAGATAAAGAAGAGTTATTCATAGATAAAGAAGAGTTGTTCATAGATAAAGAAGAGTTATCCACTGTTGAAGGAACAGCTAAGATATCAAGTGCAGAGATATTATTATTATTATTATTATTAGAATCATAAGTAGTTGTATCTTGTGTTTGTGAAGACATATCGAAATCAAAATCATTAAGGAAAGAGAGATTATTAGGAGATTTAGGAGTAGTAGAAGAAGAAGGAGTATTATTATTTATAGAGGAGAATGAATTTGAAAATAGAGGAGTTGATGATGGAGTAATAGATAGATTCCTATCATTTGAAGTATTCTCCTTTTTATTATGTATATCTTCTTTAGATGAAAGATTCATCGAATCCGAAATATTATTATTCTTCAATTTACGATCTTTTCGTTTTCTGGATGTTTCTCGTGGAATTGAAATTGATTTTGAAACAGTTATATTCGTATCTTCATCTGACCAATCATCATTTGTGTTTTTAGAAATAGTATTTATCTTATTATTTTGAGTAGAATTCATTAAGGAAGGTTTATCATCATCTGACCAATCATCTTCATTAGATAAAGATTGAATTTCATTTTTAGATTTATTATTGGCTGATTTCTTGTTATTCATGAATTCTTCATCATCTGACCAATCATCTTGAACTACTGATTTCTTAGATATCGTAGTAGATATATCTGGTTTAAATAGATCTTCATCACTCAAATTGTCTTCTTTAATTGATTGTTGTTTTATAACAGAAGATGACTTTATTTCATTAGACTTTATAGTATTCTTAATATTCTTTTCTTCATTTTTAATACCTTTTTTATCATCATCTTCATCAGAATCGATATCCCAATCATCTATAGTCGACTTTTTCATAACTGAAAGAACAGGAATAGTAGTAGTAGTATTATCTGAAATTTTATTATTATCTGAAATTTTATTATTATCTGAAGTTTTATTATTATCTGAAACTTTTTTATTATCTGAAATATTATTATTAAATTCATCATCACTATTAGACCAATCATCATGTATTACTTTAGAAGAAACGGTTTTTATTGGTTCTTTCTCTATAGAAGATCGTCTTGAAGTATTTGTACGTTGTTTTCTTATACGTGATGTAGTATTATTATTATTATTATTATTATTATTAGATAAAGATTTGGTTCTTTCTTTCGAATTCTTTTCTTCTTCACTATCGCTATCAAACATTGACATATTTATAGGTTTTGTAACTTTACGAGATAGTTCATGTTTACTACGAAGAGAGCGTTTTGTTGATACATTCTTTGTAGAAAGAGAAGATGATGTAGGAATTGAAGGGAGTTCAGATTTATTAGGAGTAGAATTGACTTTATTGATTTGAAAGTCATTATCATCATCATCATCAGACCAATTCATATTATTTTGTTTTGATATAGTATTTGAAGGTTTAAGTGATTTAGGAGGGATAATAGGAGGAATATCTTGAGATGGTTTAAGTGATTTAGAAGGGATGGTAGGAGGAATATCTTTAGATAACGTAGTATTAGGAATAGGAGAAGAAGTATCTGAATCTGAAAACCAATCCTCATCCTTTTTCTTTTTATTTATAGATGATTTAATATCAGTAGTAATAACAGAAGGAATTGGATCTATTTCTTCTTCACTCTCTGAAATATCCCATTCATATTTACTTTTAGTAGAAGATACTTGATTTGAAGAATTTATAGATTGGTTATTGATTTCTTTATTATTATTATTACTATTATTATTATTAGTAATAATTTTATTATTATTATTATTATTATTATCTTCATCACTCCAATCATTATCATTATTATTATCTTCATTTATTTTCTTTGATGATTTAGAAATAGTAGATTTTAATGAAACAGTAGAAGACATAGGAACTGTTGATATATCTTTATTCATATTAGAATTATCTTGTTGATCTTTAATATCTTTCTTTATAATATTCTCAGTACTATTGATTTGTTTAGAAGGAATTGAAATGGAGACAGTTTCACTATCATCTGACCAATCATCATCAGTATCTATTTCAACAGTCATCACTGGCTTTGTATTCGATTTAACAATAGGCTTTTGAGTGTCTTTTACTTGCTTAATCAAATTACTAGTAGTTCTTGAAGAAGAAAGAATAGTTGAATCATTACTCTTTATTTTTTCTTTTTCTTTTTCTTTTTCTTGTTGTAAGCGATGAAGTTGTAATCGTGACATTCCTTTTTCGGTTGTTCCAAGACGTTGAGTATTATGACGAGTCGAGGGTTTCTTCTCAACAATAAATTCATCATCATCATCATCATCCCAAGAGAATTGTCGTGTTTTTTCATCAGTAGACACTAATTTTGATTTATTTACTTTATTATTCTCTAGAGTATGTTTATCATCATTCTTATCACTATCACTATCTCCAAATAAATCATCTGTATCAATTTCTTCTGCATTCTTCTTAGCATTCTCTATTTGAAGTTGAACTTGTTTTATATCTTCTTTCTTTTCTTCTTCTTTTCTCAAATTATTCATATCATCTCTCTTTTCTACTCGTAATGATTTCTTTGAAGAAACATCATTTGAAACATTATTCTTATTCTTATTCTCAATAAACGTATCACTATCTTCATCATCATCTTCCCAAGAATATTTCCTATTCTTATTATTTGTTATAGGATCTTTCTTATTCTTCTTATCATTATCCTTATTATTTCGCTGATTCTTTGGTTCTTTTGGTTCTATTTCCCATTCTTCATCGTCATCATCACTTATTTCTTTAACACTCGACTTTATCGTCGTTGATTGTACAACTTTTGTACCGAATGACTTGGAAACTGGAGTTTCTACTTCCCATTCTTCTTCATCATCATTATTATTATTATTATTATTAACTGTAGAAGATATACTTGTTTTCTTTACCTTTATTTGATCATTAATAGTTTTATTATTCATATTTTTATTATTAATATCCTTATCATTATTAACATCCTTATTATTATTAATATTTTTATTATTAACATTCTTATTATCTTCCATAGCTTCATTTGATTTCGTTTGTCCAGTAATATTCACTGATTTATTAACAACAATATTAATAGGTTTATTATTATATTCTACTTGAGATGGAGAGAGAGGTTCAGAAGGAGAAGAAGAAGAAAGAGGCGTTTTTCTATTACCTATTTCATTTGAAGAAACAGTATCTTCTTTATTCAATTCATCTAATTTTTGTGATTCTTTTGAGGATAACTCAACAGAAGAAACAGATTGACTTGGAATTGAATCCACAAATTTCTTTTCTATCACCGAGTGCTTCACAATCGGAACAACTATTTATAAATATAATACATAATTATAATTTAAAAAAAAAAGAAAAAAAAACAATAAAATACCATTAAAAGCTTCAAATTGGTCTTTTCGTAATACAAAATTCCAACGCTTGTATAATTCAGAATTATCAAAAATAGTCTGATTATCATCTTTCTCTTTTTCTATCGAATCATTTGAAAAAAGAAGATTTCTATAAAAAATACAGAGAATCAAATATCTGTAATAGATCACACATACCTTGCGTAACTCTCTAAGTAAGCATCAAACTCAAAATTGATAGTATCAATAGCATGACGAGGATCTTCTTTTACAAAAGCTTTCTTAAAAGAATTTCGGATTCTCATTATATTCTTATCAAACTGATCTTCACTTATCTCTTTATTTTCTGTATTCGTATGTTCCAAAGACGAAATAGGAAGCTCATCTACTTTTTCATTTGCTCCTATTATTGGAAATTCTTGATCCTTTTCTGGTTCCATGATATCACAATAAACTTTAATGTATTAATATTTGAAAATATTGAAGAAAACTATACTATGAATTTGCCAGATTCTTCCATGAAAAACAGTAGAAATTCTCCTATTCATTCACAAAAATCGTGAATATCAACTAAGTTTCTTTTGATTTTTTTATGTTTGATTTTTTTAAATTTTCAATAGAGAATTGCTAGAAAACCGTGAAAGTTATACCCAGCTTCTTAAAGCCTCAAATACACTTTTCCTTGGTATTATTTTATTGGAGTCAATATTTTTTTTTGTGTTTTCGAGGATTGAAGCTAGTAAATGACATGTATATATCTTTCAATTATGATAATAATGATATAGTATCAAAAAATCCATAATTTGTATGTATTTCATGTGTAGAAATTATTTAAAAAAATGATTTATATGTATATCTAAAAGATTAAAATCTTCTGAACAAGATTACTTATTTACTTATGACAATGATTTATTTTATTTATTGATTTTATTGATTTTTTATAACCAATTGTGTTCGCTATTCCTAGAGAATAAATATCTCTGGCTTATATACTTTTTAGTTTTTCATTTCTAGATTAATCTATATTTGTTATGGTTGTTATTTATATATCTTATTTTTTTTTATCCTCTATAGTGTTGTCGCTCAATATCGTAATTTATTTTAAAAAATTATTTCTGTTTATGAATGAAATCTCCATGAATCAGCAAGTATTTGTTTGTTTTTTATTATGTTTGTCTATCTAAGAAATAAATATATTAGGTAAATGATTCAAATAGTGATACTGAAGAATATGTCCAGTCCAAAAACGATTTCGAGTTAATTGTTGTATTCTTCTTTATGCTATCAAAACATATATAATTTATTATTATTATATATATAGAATGATGATAAGGATATTAAGACTTCGACAGAAAGAGAATATAAAAATAAAAATGAAAATTTGAATATAAAGAATATAATAAAAAAGAATGAGAAAGAACTAAATACTGGTATCCAAAATAAATTAAATTATGAATGGAATAAAATGGAGAATTTGCCTTGTCTTCTTCAAAGATGTTGCAATAATAAAGGATATTTAAATGAGAAACAAACTCAAAGACAAATATATAATATAGAAATGGCTAATGTGATTGAGTCTGAGGTTGAAGAAAAAGCAGCATACTTAAAGTATATTATATATATATATATATATATATATATATATTATATATATAGAATCAAACTTAAAGAAAATTCACACTTTACATATAGAAAAACAAGTAATACTATATATACATATAAAAAAGTAATATTTATATTTATATATATAGACAATTATGTTCAAAAAAGAACGTCATATCAATATGTATATAAATAATTGTATATAAATATATATACATAAGACTGTATGGACTCCTCATATGGATTTAGATTTATATAAATCAATACTTAAATATATGTATGAGACTAATACTTATCAACAAAGAAGAAAACTCAATTGGGCAGATATAGCTAGATACTATTCTAATATCACTTTAACTAGAACAAAATCAGAAGCTAAAGTTTCAAATGATGATAAAACAGATTTTAGGAAATTAGGAACTAGATTAAACTCTCGGTTTACACGTTGTATTTATGGAGACACAAAAAAGTAATATTTATTATTAATTTATTATATTGTTTTTTATTAATTATTATTTCTTGTATTATTCTAATATTACTATAGTTTAATACTATATATTCTTATAATTTAACATTAATTTTGTATTATAATTTAGTGTTAATTGATTATTACTTAATATTCATAATCTATTATTTTATTACTATTATTATAACAATTTTAATATATAACACATATAGTCAATGTACAGAAGATGAAAAAGAAGCTATTCTTTTTCTACATGAACATCATTATAGTTATGCTGAAATTAGTACTGTATACAAAATATTTTAATATAATTATAAAAAACAATATATATAATATATATATTTCATAGTGATAATAAAATAATAATTGATATTTATATAGTATTTAACTCGCAGGTCAGCTGATTGGGTTCATGGAATAATAAGGAAAAAAGTATATATTTATATGTATATTTATAAAGATAAATTTATAGTTATCCAAAAAGAAAAGAAATAAAAAAGACTCACCTAAAGAATCTAATCAATCCACTCAGATTGATCAAACCAATAATGAAAATGAATCTATCAAAAAAAATAAAAATAGTATAATCTTTGCATCATCAACATTTAAGAGTGGTCATTCCTCAACATCACGTAATAGAAGAAGATCTTTCTCAGCAAGTTATATATCTACAAGTCGCTATCTTGAAAGTTCGTCAAATGATTCTGATCATGATTCTATATGTTCTTCTGTATCCTCACATTCCAAGAAAAACAATAATATACAATGTAAAACAAATTATCAAGATCTATCTAATAATAATCCTGATTATTTTGATATGCTACAAGAACATCACCAGAATTTAAATACAAAAACAAATAATTGCTCTATTTCAGAATCTAATATAGATAATATATATAATAAAGATAATATATATAATAAAGATAATAAAGATAATATAGATAATATAAATAATATAAATAATATAGATAATATTAATTATAAAGATAATATATATGATGTTGATTCTTGTTCTAATCTTCAAATAAATAGTAAGATGTCTCAAATGTTTCCCTTATTAGAATTATGTAATATAGATTCATCTTCCAAAAATAATGAAACTGAATTCTCAAATAATAACTCTCCTTTTCACTATAGATCTCCTCCTCCTTTTCACTATAGATCTCCTTCTCCTTTTCACTATAGATCTCCTTCTCCTTTTTACCATAGATCTCCTTCTCCTTCAATATCTCGTCATTCTTCTTCATCTTCTTTATCTTTTTCTCATTATTTATCTTCTTCTCTTCCATTATCTTCAGAATCTTCTATACCTCTTATTTCAAATTTCAATTTCAATGAAGTCCAACAAATCCATAATAATCAAAATGTATTTCCTTATTCAACAAATTTTCCTATATCAGATTCTATGATTATCAATGAATCACCACAAATAGAACTATCTTCTTCTAACTTATCTAATGAAACTCTATATACTAATTATAAAAATAATAGCGATTCCAATAGTATAAATAATGCATGTAATATAAATATAGATAAGAATAATGTATCCAACGAGTTTAATGATAAAAATTCATTTTCTAATTCATTGAATTCAACAACGACAACGATTCACCAATCTCCTCTTCCTCTTTCTGTTTCTCTTCCTACAATCAATACTCAAATTAATCCATATGAGATGAATATAGCTTATCCATCCTTGTCTAATAATTATCAAAGTAAAGAGAATACTGATATAAATATGAATTCTTCTTTATTAAATACTGATGATAGCAATAATTGTTTTATTTTCAATAATAACGAAACATACCTTTCAACAATGAGTATTCAAAACAACTATGAACTTAATAATGATATATTTTCCCCTTCTAATAATCAAGCTATATCGAATTCTTTAAATCTACATGAAAACCAAAATGAATATCATTATCCTTTATATTCAAATCAGTTAAATCATCAAATTGATAATAATACATGTGAATTAAAAACTAATACAGTGGATTATCAACCTCCTGTTATCAATCAAGACTTATCATTGAATACTGATTACTCTCAACATAATAGTATTATTAGTTCAAATAGTTTGAATAATCAAGAACATTCTGTTATTAATAAAGACTTATCATTGAACACTGATTACTCTCAACATAATAGTATTATTAGTTCAAATAGTTTGAATAATCAAGAGCCTTCTTTGATCAATCAAAACTTATCATTGAATACCGATTACTCTCAACATAATAATATTACTGGTTTAAATAGTTTGAATAATCAAGAACCTTCTTTGATCAATTATTAAAATGAAAATAATAATAAATATGTGGATTTATTATCCTCATCATTCACAACTATAAAAAGACTATTAACAATTCATCAAACATTCATTCTCATAGAGATATCAACAAAACATATATTCTTATAAAAAGTATACTTGCAACTATTATGAACATTTTATAACATAAATCATATTATTATCTAAATAGATGTTTTTATATATCTATAAATATATAATAGTTTAATGAATAGGTTTTGGTTCTAATCGCAAGAATAAAAATGACTGTTTTTTTTTTTTTGAAAACAAATATATATATATCTATATCTTTTTTATTATATATTTTTTATTTTCTTATTATTTTCTTTCCATTTTATTCATCTAAAAAAATATTATTTATTATATTCTTATATCAATTATTATTCTTATCCATATTATTCATCTTTTATTTTTTTTCTGTACTATAACATTTATATACTTGATGTCACATCATTTTTTATTATCTTTTATTTTAAAAATTCTCTTATTCACATAAATACGAATATATCATTGTTTTTTATTTATATTTTAAAAATCAAATGTATAATTAATTAATTAAGCGTATTATTGTTTCTTCATATACTAATACAGTGTATAATTCATTCTTCACTTCACTGGTAATTCCTTTAGACATACAGAACATATCTATTCATATAATAAAAAACAAAATAATTCACTCATCTAATTAACCAATAAACAACTATATTCTAAAATCGTTTTAATCTTACTATTATTATCATATTAAAATGAGTTTCGGAAAGAAAAAGAGATTTCTAAAATAAAAAAAAATTGAAAAAAGAAATAATTCAAATTATCCAAGATTTCTAAACTATATATCAATAGCAAATCAATCTTACAACTATGAGATCTAATATTGAAACTAATTTTAACCATAAAATCAAATATATAAAAAGACTTTATTCAACAATTCAATAGAATTCACCACAAATCAAAATAATGGCATCTAGATACTTTGGAGTTCATTGTAAACAATATAGAAAATCAATTCATTGCAACATTTAGATACAAAGGAATTCATACTTTATATAAATACGATTTAAATATATATATTTCCAAGTATCCTTATGTTCATGCTATGTCTTTTATAATGAAAAGATATAATACAAAATACTGACTCATATAATTAAAAAATGTGAGAAAAATGGAGTCAATCTGAATAGTTGAACTTGAATCACACTTAAATTTACTTTCTATAATATATATATAATGTCAAATTCATATAAAAGAAACTATTGTGAAAGAAATGCATATAAAGTACTAAAAAAATATCCCCAAATAAAAACTAAATTTCCTTGTTTGCTTTGGAAATTGCTAGCAACATCAATTAAATTCTCTTATAAAATAGTAGAAAAGCAGACATTATTTATGATTTTTTGGAGAACAATGGAAAAAGCAATTGAATAATGAGAAAAGATTTTTGAGTCAGCTGGCGGAAAATGATTGGATGCTCATTTTCAACTTCTTATGGAAAAAATATTGTTTATTGGGTGAACCAGTTTTAGTGGAAATTTATTGGTGAATTCTTTTATGGGGTCATATAAGAATAAGGTCATTGCTCATACAATAATAAGGATATAAAATTTGGATCATATTTTATAAACAGCCCTAAATCCAATGGATGGTTAGATGGTTGGTTAAAAACATTCAAAACAACCCCATTCTTACGTTATGATTGGTTGCTACATTATGTCGATGTATAATTTTAATCAGGGTTTTTTTTAATTCAAGGATAGTTTTCTGTCTTTAGTAGAAAAACAAACGTTTCACATCAACACTTATTATTTTGTTTATTCATCCTTACAATCGATTTTTTTTTTCTATTATTATCGATGAGCGTTCTTACTGAAGTTAATCCTGCTTTTATTCAACAACCTACTGAAACAATAACTGAGAATCAGACAATCTCTAATGAAGTAAATCCTTCTCCTATTGATATGAATGATTCCTGTGGTGCCAATTGTATTACTATATTTGATTGGGATGATACTTTAATGCCAAGTACTTGGTTATCTGATCACGTATCAGAAGAAAAGTGCTTTAGTACTGAAGTCAAACATCAACTTCAAAATGTTGAAGATTACGTCTATCTTGTATTATCACAAGCTCTTCAACTTGGTGTTGTAGTTATTGTTACTAATTCTGAAGAAGGTTGGGTTGAATATTGTTGTGATCATTTTTTCTTTCGTCTTCGATCTTTAATGAGTAGTATAAATATCGTATCTGCTAGAACAAAATATCAAGATATTGTTCCTTTACCTCATCTTTGGAAGGTATATATAAATTTTTTATTTTATTTATTTTTTTTATTTTATTTATTATTTTATTTTATTTTATTATTATTATTTACTTATCATTTAACAAAATAAGCATATATAAAACATTTTTTTTTCTATAGCAACAAGCTTTTCAAGATATTATTGGTGATTATAAATCATTTCTTCCCTATAATGCTAGTTTCTCTATTATTAGTATAGGTGATTCAACACATGAACGAAATGCTTTAAATAACATGAAATCTTTATTTCATATTCATGGTTATTTAAAGTCTATTAAGTTTATTGATAATCCTTCTTTATTCCAATTAAGAAGAGAGCTTGATTATGTATATACTACTTTTAGATCTATTATCGAAAAGCCATCAGATCTTGATATTCTTTTATTTATGTAGATATTATATATATATATATATAGTCTACATTGTTAATTTATCTCATATTTAATAAATGTTTATATCTATTATTTATATGTTATTTATTTTTCTTTTTTATGTGTTAAATAGCATATACTATAGTATATATTATCTCTATTATTTGTTATTCATTTTTTCTATATACCCGTTTTCAATTGTTATTTATTTATTTTTATTACAACAAGCTTTTATTTGTTGTTGTTTTTTTTGTTGTTGTTTCTTTATATATATATACCTTTTTAATAATTATATCTGAAAGGAATTTTAATTTATTTTTCCTTTTATTTTTTGCTATATATATATTTTTTAATATTTTTACCTTTTATGTTTCATTATTTTTTTTCCTCCATTTTATCTTTATTTATTATCCATTATTATCCTTTAAAATAATCTTATTATTCCCTTTTTATAGATTTATATAAATATAATTATTTATGTACAATATTGAATCTATTATTTTATTTTAATAATGTACTTATTAAGTACTATAATCTTTTTGTTCTTTTTATATTTATATTTAAAATTTATTAATTATACTTATTGTCCATTTTATTTATATATATATATAATTTATAACCTATTATCATTTATATTCTAGTTATTGATGTGTGATTTATTTAATCTCATTATATATATTTATATATATATTTATTGTTTTTTTTTTTTTTTCTAATTTTTCTAATTTTTATCCAAAAAAAAATTTAAACAGTTTTCTATTCTTTTTTCTTTTCTGTATCGTTTTTTATGCTCATACATATAATATATTTTTTTTCTGTATGCCTTATGTTTTATACATGTCTTTCGTATATATATAAATACATATTTATATTTATATATATTTAAAAATGAGTGTATTTCTCTTTTATCTCTATATATTTATTGAAACTCGATGGAAACTTCTTTCGAAGCTTTTCCATTTCTTTTCAATTTACTTTATGTAATAGATATTAATATATAGAAGATATTCTTCTTCTTTTTTTATATAATTTTATTTTATTTCTTGTATTCTCTACTAGTTGCATTCTTATAAGCTCTTTTTTCGCTTTCTCTATCTCTTCCTATATATATAAATTATTTTATTGAAATGTTTTATATATATTTAGTAATTATTTAACCATTAGAGAATATATCTCTCTTTTTATTTATTTATTAAATATATATATAATAAATTATATATTTATATATTATTCTTTTCTAATTTCATTTCTTATTTTTAAAAGCGATCTTATCCCTATTATATATATATATATATATATTCATTTGAAAATGAATATATTATTTATATTATAATATATAATACAACTTTCTATTTTCATTATCTCTTTATTATATCTATTTCTATTTAGATATATATTTATTTTTTAAATCAGTCTGTGTCACTAGTATTTTCTATATACATAGATATTCTTATTAGTTTTTACATTATATTCTACTCATTATCATTCACTTATTTTTATTTTATTCTTATTTTTTTTTCTCTCTCTCTCTTTTCGTCTTTTTTTTTTTTTTTTCATTATTTTTTATTTTTTAACTTTTTCACAGATTTCTTATATATATGTATATGGCTTTTCAATATATATATATATAATATGCATATATATTTAGTAATTTTACTATCAAAAAAAATATAAAAAAAAAAATATTTATATTCTTTTATATCTCTATTATTATGACTTTTTTTTACTGTTGTGATAGAAGAAATTTAAAACAAAATTCAACATATATTTTTATTAACTATGTTTATATCCTCTTTTTCTATCTCTCTCTTATCTCATCTCTGTTTGTGTTTTCTTTATTCTTATTTATGTATTTTTATGATATATCCTATTTTATTTAATTTTTTTTTTCTCTGTTTATATTCTTATTATTATTTTCATGTCTTCTTATATTTGCTTAATTTTTTTTATTTATAAATCATTAATTTAATATACATTATTCGTAAAAGTCTTCTTTCATATATACATATATATATTCTTCAAACTTCAGTTGTTATAGATTCAAAACTACAAAAGACAAATATGATTAGAATATCATTCAATGCTTTCGCTTTATCTTCTTTTAGAGTATCTTTTTTTATTTTATTTTCTTGTCATTATTCTTTTCATACATATATATGTTATACATACCTTTGTCTTTTTTTCTTTGTGTTTCTATAACTTTTTTTTTAATATCTATTATATATATATATTTATTTATTGCTATTATATTCTTTTTTATTTTATTTTTCGAAGAACTATTAGTTGATATAAATATATATATAAATATATATACTTTCTAATTATTAAATACTTTTGTTTATAATATATATAAAATTACTATTTCTCTATATATCTATTCCTTATCGATTTTCATGATTTTTGTTTTTATACAAGTATATAATAACATCTATAAATCCTCTTCTATTGTAAATTATGTGTAGTATATTTTTTAGGATTTATAGTGTTTTCATTGTATACTAATGTTGCAATATTTTTTTTTTATTGATTTTTTTGTTTATAGACACGATTCATATATATACTTTACATAAACTATGTAATCTAGTCTATAATCATAATTATGACAATAAAGTTTTAATACATTAAAAGAAAAATTATTTCTAAACAATAAACAATAATGATATACATATGAAATTTAAAAAACAAAATACATTGATTTTGCAAGAAGAAAGAAATATATTCATAAAATTGTATTAACACATATAGTTATTTTTTTTTAAACAAGATTTATATATATATATATATAGGTAGAGTACAATAGGAAATAAAAAGTTGAAAATATATAAATAGTTTACATCTTATAAATAAGAGAAATAGAGTACAATAAAAAAATGATATGAGATAGAAAACAATAAACGAGGATAAAGAGTACAAAGAAATAAAATTATTATAAATACATATATTATTAAAAAGAAAAAGAAAAATAAATAATAATAATGAATTGTTTCCAAATATACTTGTTTTATGTTTATAATACATAATTTACATGTGTTCTATATTATAAAGATCTTAATTTGTTATTTAAAAAGACAAAATGAGAATTTGTTTCTAATACTTCGCTAATATCTTTACTTTCCCCGTGATTATCTAGAAGACTCAAAAGTGATGAAAAAGAAGTTGTAATATGGTTATCTTTTGGAAACTATAATCATATTATATGTATTATATGTATTATATGTATTATATGTATTATATATTTTTTATATATTATATATATTATAATAAATATTATTCTATTTATTATAATAAATATTTATTATATATATATACAATAGAAGTAAGAACATCAATACAATATAGATATGTTTCTGTATAGGTATGTATAGTTAATTTATTTATATCAATATTCATGTCGATATCGAATTCTAAATCAAAACCATTAACAGAAGCTTTACTTGCTGTACTAGCTAATGTCCCGCGGGAATGTACCACTTTTGGAGATTTCTCTAGATCTTCAGATACATCATCTTCAGGTGTTAATGAAGAATTTCGAATTGCCCCGCGGGAATCTGAAAGTAATTCATTGAGAATATCATGTGTACTCATATGAGTTTTTGTGGATTGATATATAAAACCAATAATATCATCTATATATATATATAGATAATATTATATATATATATATATTATATATATTATATATATTATACTGATAATAGAATAAATGGTTTCAATTGTTTTCATGTCTTCTTTATATTTTATATTATTCTTTGTTTTATCATTATTCTTCAATTTATTTTTCTATATATATATATATAACTTTGATGATTATAATTATTAGATTTATTTACTATTTGTTGAAGAAGAACATTGAGTGCTTGAATATATAATATATACAAATTCTATATATAGAATATATATATAATAAAAATGTATTATATATATATATACAAGTTTAATAGGAGAAGGAGAATAATTGACAAGTGTTTTGAAATATGTATATATATAAGTATATAATTCTAATACAGGCATATAAACAGTAGAACGAAGATAACTTAATTGGTTTATAAGTGTACAAAGAGGAGAATAATACACATATTCATCATCTGCATTGATATATGTTTGTAAGAGAGGTATAATTGTTTCATATATAGAATTAACTTTTGAATAATACTATATATATATTTATAGACTATATATATATATATACCTTATAATAATGGCAAATATCCATCATATAAAGCATTAATGTTCTATATATATATATATATATAATAATAAATGAACAAGAGAATATACAATTTTGACGTTAATAATTTAAGATCTAGAATAGAATTATATATATGATTAATATAATCAATTGTTTCTTTAGAATTATCAACTTCATCAATAGAATCTGTCTCCTCCCCGCGGGGAACAGGATAATACTTATAAAGTGTCCATATATATCGATATAAAATATAAATAAATAAATTATCAATTGATTTATAAGAATAACTACATTTATCTAGACTATATATATTATATAAATAATATGATAAATAAGAAAAAAAGAATATATATATATAATGAATACTAATAATGAATATAAATAATATATTAATATAATAATATAATTAATATAATAATATAATTAATATATAAAAATAATAAATATAATTTAAATAATAAAATAGTATACAAGTTTTTCATGAGTTCTTTTGAATTCATTTGAACTTGATATATATAATGATATATAGTAATAAAGAACTTGTGATCTACATTAATATCTTCATTATGAGAGAGATATTTATATATAAGAGAAACAGAAATAGTATATAAATAAAGATGATGAGGTGGAACAATAGCCAGGCCATTTCGACTAGAGATCTTTAATATCAAGTAATATAACTATATATATATATATATATATATATATATATATATATTGTTAACAAATCATAATATATTATTATTAATAGTATTCATATAATTCATATTTCATCATATCATTAAATTTCTCAACAATAATTTGTACTCTAGCTATGTATATATAATATGATTTATAATTAGAATAATACATATATAAATAAAATCTTATATATAAAAATAATAAAATATATATATATTATTATTATATATATACATATATCAAGAATATCGTAAAGATCTTTTTTTCTCGAATTAAATATATAGCACATAACACGATATAACTATATATATATATATATATACATATACATATTATAAAAATATTATTCTATGTAATAATAGTATATAATTATAACTATATATATATATAAGGGAATAGCTACATCTCTTGGTAAGACAGACCATCGATTTATATGATTATATATATCATTTACAACCACTCGAATTTCTCGAACCTATATATATATATATATATATATATATAATTGTTTATAAGTTATTAATATGATAATAATACAAAGTAATTATATATATATATATATATATACGCCATAATATTTGAGAATAACTTTAATATATATAAATAATAGTTGAAGATATAATGGTATAGTACCAATAGACTTTATATATATCCAAATTGTATTTAATAAATGAATATCAGCATACTATATAGTGTCATAATTATAGAATAATAATAATGATTATTATAATTATTATATATACTTTCCAATTATTATCGATACATAAATATTTCCCAAGATTAATAATAATTTCTCTTTTCAAAACATCAGGGCTATTGCTATTACAGACATACATATAAACATCACTAATTTTTGTTTGGAAAACCGTGGAATTAATTGATTTTAAAAGAGGAAGAAAGAAATATAAAGATATTTTTCTAGTTAAATAAAGATCTAAAATAGGACTGAATGACGAACTGAGGGATGGAGAGGGGGATGCAGGAACACAAATATCTTCACCATCTTTTTCATAATGGAAATAAACAGCAAATAAATATTCTAACGGTCTCACAAGCATTTTATAGAGCTATAAAGATATAGAATGATAATATTATATTTTATTATTCTATTAATATTTTATAATTATATTAATATTTTATTATTCT
Organism: Blastocystis sp. Blastoise; assembly: GCA_039096225.1. Classification (NCBI taxonomy): domain Eukaryota; class Bigyra; order Opalinata; family Blastocystidae; genus Blastocystis; species Blastocystis sp. Blastoise. Next base: position 25,500 of record JBBPEB010000029.1, read on the forward strand.
ATTAATATTTTACTATAATTCTATTAATATTTTATTATTATAATAGTATATCTTATATAATATTATAAATATATTATTATATACGTCATTAACATCCATATCTGATTTCGACAATGAGTTTTGAGCTAAAGTCTCAATATCTTTTTCTCTAGTAAGAAAATGGGTCAGAATTGTTTCTAAATCTTTATGAAGGGTCTTCTCGTAATGACAGATACGAAGCACGTGCACAAAATGGGATGCAAAATAGATAAAAGAGAGTGGTGACTCAATTGTAAGTAATTGTTTGAAAATGTACAAGTACATTTCTTTAAATTCACTTGTTGTGCCTGAATATGTAAGTGCAGGAAGTAAACATGTCTATATATATATATATATATATATATATATATATATATATATATATATATATATATATATATATATATATATATATATAGATAAAACGTAATACATAATAAAATTATAATAATAATAATAATATTATATACACAAAGATAAAGTCTAGGAATAGTGGTAGGAATATTAATCATAATATGTTTAAGAGTATCAATAATAGTATAAGAGTCTAGGCAGAAGAAGATAGCAGGAACATATTGAAAGGAGAATAAACCCACTCGAAGACAGGAAAGCCGCGATTTTGATGACATTGTCGAGTCACGTGGAGTACCAGGAGGGGTAATAAACGAATCCATTAAGAAAGCTAGTTTATTCATATATAAACTACAAAATTCTGTTAGTTTCTAATATATAAAAAGTAGATATTTTGTAAATATGAATGAAAATATAAACTATTGTTATGAATATATTATAAATATGGGTATATATATAATGACGATTTCAATATAAATAATAATAACAATAATGATTATTATTTTATATGTATACATAGAAAACAACAGGAAACGATAGAGAAGGTGGAATCATTGATAATTTAATACAAATAAACAAGGGAATAAGAGTATTAAGCCATTGATGCTTTGAAAACGATTCAATCATTGACTATAATGATATATATATAGTATATTTCAATAATTATTATGAATATAAAATTTATTCAAATGAGTATAATAATAGTAATAATGTTTCAATTCAAATACATTTGTTTGTTCAAGAAAGAACTGATCAATAGTATTTGCATGAATAAGATATTTCGTCTTCTTTTGAGATTTCACATAGTATTTCCAATCATCATCTAATAAAGCTATATATATATATTGTAATTATTAATAGATAATAAATATAATAGAAATATAATAGAAATATAAATAAATATAAATAAATATAATAGAAATATAAATAAATAAATATAAATAAATATAAAAATAATATAAATATAAATAAATAAATATAAAAATAATATAAATATAAATATAAATAAATAAATATAAAAATAATATAAATATAAATATAATATAAATATAAATATACTAATAAATATATACCTTTTGCACCCCATAGATCTCTTGGATCATAAACAACATATACTTTCCATGTTTCTGGTATATTACACTAAAAGAATTATACTATAAATTCATATAAATACATCTTCACATTTTGTTATAAACATATTCCATTTCTTTTCAGGTCTGACTAATGTAATATTGATATTTAACAATCGATTGATCTCTGAAAAATCGTGAGATTCATCATCCTAAATATGAAAAACATAAAATCGAAGTATTCAAAAAAATATATAATATATCCAAAATTTAAAAAAAATAAAAAATAATAATAATTACTTCAAACAATGAACTTCTATTGTTATCATTTTTCTCATTTTGTAATCCACCTAAGGGATCCTGTTCGCAGGTCATAAAATGAATTTGATTCTCATTCGTATCTTCACAATTCTCCATGACCAAAATGTAAGGGAATTTTCTGTTTTCACTTGTCAAATAAAATATCTCTGATACTACGAATAACTACTATTTTATTTATAGTTTAGAACTATCTGCTTTCCTTCAGTTCTTGGAAAAGAGTAAGATTTTATCAAGTATCAAATTATTAATAATCAAGAATATTTTTGAGAAAATGACATCGTCTACTTGTTCTTAATAAAATTCTCGCGATTTTTCATTTTTCTTTTTTTTTTTGTTGTTTTATATCTTTTTTATTATAAAGATCCATGAATTGTTTATTTTTAAACAATCGTACATTGTAAATAGATCCAATCTAAGGAATCTAGTAATTAATTGTTTCGATTTCAAAAGAATATTAGTTTTAATCTCCTTGTTATCAACTATTTCATTCATCTCTTGAACATTCCTCACTTTATTTATATTTTAAATGAATCATCTCTTGATCTAAAAAAATAATTACTTTAAATAGAAAATTTCCACTTGTATATGTAGTTTATTTCGTCATGAAACTATGAATTGATTATAATAAACGAATTATTGTCATAAAAAAAAGATTTTAATAAATATTTTTTTTATAAAAAAAATTAGGATTTCAAAAAATTAGGATTTCAAAAAATTAGAATTTCAAAAAAATTAACTTAATATCAGAGAATTAAAGTGAATAGCGTAACAAGTTTATGGATTCACTTGGCACCAACGCCACCGAAATGGCTCAGGGAGACCTACTCATCATACAGTAAAAAACCTTTTACTGGAAGGATCGAAAATTATACATTTTGATTTTTGTATATAAACCAAAAGAAAACTTCTAATCAAGACGCATGAAGATATGATTGGATGAACCAATTTATCATTGACAACATCTTGTTCAAATCAAAGACTTATGTTTCTTTATTTGGCAACAAAATTTTCGATATATATAGATTATTAAATAATAAAATATATTCCAATAGAATCTTCTCACAGACTAATTCAAGAAATTCTCCTGTCATTTAAAACAATATTTGCTTCTCATTCATAAATTTTTGAATTATTAAGCATTCACATTCTTTAAAACAATTTACTTACCACAATGCTATCATTGAATACATTTTTTGTTCAAAACATGATTCTCTTGTTTAAGAAAACAATAAAGAAAACGCTTTTAAGTAGCTATACTATTCTAAATTCTTATATCTTATTAATTCACACAAACAAAGGAGATATTTTTGACTAGAATACATTCAAAATTATAAAATATCATTTTTAAAAATCTAAATTCACTCAATATCACTTTAGATTCATATCAAAGTTATGTTTTTCTCCTTACTCAAGTTAATAATAACCCATAAATAGCAGTTCATCAACCCTTACATTTTAATTTATTATTCCTTGTTGCTATAATAAAATCCCTTCTAGAATAAAGCTTAATTTCTCTTTTCCAGAATATCTTGTTCCACTTTATACGAAGAAAAATAATTAGAAACCATAAAATAGAACTAATTACTCAAAAAAACGGCAGAATCAGCTAGTTACTTCTTTCATAGAATCTCTTCAATAGATCATTAAAGTGATTCTATCATTATAATCAAATTTTGTCCATAAAATACATCATATTACTTAAAAAAACAAAAAAAATAATAAACAACTGACAAAGAATCATTGATCCACATGAATTAATAAATTTTCAATTAGTTTTACAGAAAATTGTGTGATGACATGATAATGACAATGTATGCCTCTCTATATCTGTCAGCAAAATAAGCCATTCTTATTAGTTGCTTCGTTGTGTCGCACACTGTCTGTCTTTATTCTCGAATAATCTGAAGAGAAGAGAAAAAAGTCGAATTGTCTGGAAGGTTCTATTCACGAATATTTTGGTCTTAGTACTTATTAATAGAATCTCTCCCAGAATTCTTCCGATACCCAAACTTCTGATAAGAGAAATATTGATAATAACAGCTCTTTTTTTTTGTTGGATATAGATACTCCATAAATATTTTTATTTACTTATATATAAATCATGTCTGGTGCTTTATCTTTCTTACATCCTGGTGTTCTTACTGGTGACGAAACTGAAAAACTTTTCCGTTATGCTCAAGAACAAGGATTTGCTATTCCTGCCTTCAACTGTACTTCTTCTTCTACTGTCAATGCTGTTTTAGAAGGTGCTAAGGCTGTCAACTCTCCCGTCATCATTCAATTCTCTAATGGTGGTGCTGCTTTCTTCTGTGGTAAGGCTATTAAGGGTGATAACCAATATTCTGCTGTTCAAGGTGCTATTGCTGGAGCTAAATACGTTCATGCCGTTGCTGCTCTTTACGGAATTCCCGTTGTTTTACATACTGATCATTGTGCCAAGAAACTTCTTCCTTGGTTAGATGGTTGTCTTGATGAAGATGAAGATTACTTCAACAAGTATGGACATGCTCTTTTCTCTTCTCATATGATCGATTTATCTATTGAAAAACTCGATGATAACATTGAAATCACCAAGAAGTATCTTGAAAGATGCAACAAGGTTGGTGTTCTTCTTGAAATGGAAATCGGTGTTACTGGAGGTGAAGAAGATGGTGTTGATAACACTGCTGTCTCTAACAATGCTCTTTATTCTCAACCTGAAGAAATTGATCACGTCTACACTGAATTAGGTAAGATTACTTCCAGATTCACTGTTGCTGCTGCTTTCGGTAACGTTCATGGTGTTTATGCTCCTGGTAACGTCAAGCTTCAACCTCAAATTCTTCACAACGCTCAACAATACGTTGCTGAAAAACACTCCCTCTCTGTCAAGCACCCCGTTATGCTTGTTTTCCATGGTGGTAGTGGTTCTCTTCCTGAAGAAATCACCTATGCTGTCAAGGCTGGTGTTGTCAAGATGAACATTGATACTGATACTCAATGGGCTTATTGGGAAGGTCTTAAGAACTTCTATGAAGAAAAGAAGGCTTATCTTCAAGGACAAATTGGTAATCCTGAAGGTCCTGAAAAACCTAATAAGAAGTATTATGATCCTCGTGTTTGGGTTAGAAAGAGTGAAGAAACTATGAGAGATCGTGTCAAGCTTGCTTTTGAAAGACTTGGTGGATGCAATCGTAACTAAATGATTGAGTGATATATATATATAATAATATATATGTATATCAAAAAAAAAAACTATATTTATTAGCTGTATACTATAAAAAATTAAAATGCTTTGAAATATGTGTTTTGTTATAATATTTTATTTATGTTATACTACAAGGATAAATCGAGATATTTTAGTAATAATAAGTAAATATATTTTCTAAAAATCAATTATTATGTCAATAATAATATTATAATACATGAAATGATAATAAGTACGTTATAAATAATTATTTATTTTTCTATGTCCATAGAGAGTGAAGGTTCTTGGTCACTAGTACTGTCATCATCACTTTCTATATAATTTAAAGTAGATTGAATAGTATCTTTCTGATGAATATCTTCAGAAGTTAAATTTTTTTTAATATTTAATGAATCAAATACAACTTGTAATCTTGTTGACAAAGGAACAATGTTATATCTAAATATATATATATATATATATATATATATATATATAGATTATTAAAATAATTCTAGTTTTTATAATATAAGAAAAGTGAAAGTTCATTATATTATTCATAATTGAAAGACTTGATATATATTTTATAATAAGTATATAAAGTATAGTTTATAATAAATATATACGGAAATAAGGATTGAATTTGTTTGGAATTAATTTGTTTGAAAACAGGAAGAAGAGATTTATAGATAAGTTGACGATCCGCCAGAGTTACAAGTGGACAATTACTCTAGAGAATATATATAATGGAAAATATATATATATATATATATATAATGGAAAAAAAAAATATATATATATATAATGGAAAATATATATATATATATATATATATATATATATATATATACTTCAATATCTTTAGTCAATAGAAATAGGAAATTGAGTAGATATTGTAAGAAGTTTAAATTAGTAACAAGATATTCAATGAATATATTAGAGTCTTTTCCAATAATTGTATATAAAGATTCGTAATTAATATAAGGATTCGTACATTGATTTAATAGGGATATCAACGAATTCTCTATATATATATTATATATTATAATAATATATTCCATATTATTTATATATTCATAATAAATACGGTAAATAGATGAAGGAACTGTAGTTGATTTTACTATTTATATATAATAGAGAGTATTCATATAAATATAATAAAAATATTCATATAAATATATAATAAATATATAATAAATATAGAATAAATATATAATAAATATAGAATAACTAGAGAAGAATAGCATACATAATTGATATATAGTTAATGAGTCAATTAAATAGAAGAATAAGATGTCATCATTTTCGGTAATTGTATTTAATATATGTGTATAGACAGTTTGTGTATATAATACAGGAATGATTTGAATATGTGAAGAAATAGCTGTAATACCATCATATATACGTAATTGAGTCGGTGTAGGAATCTAGAAAAAAAGAAAATACAAGAAATATATATAGCAAGTAGTAATTTATAGAAAAGATCATTAATGTATAAAAAATGTTATTCATATATATGATTAATAAACAGGTTTTAACTATATTATTAAATAGATAAGTTATATATAGAAAATAAAAAGATGATATACTTAAATATATATATAATATATACTGCATCTGTTTTAAGTGTAAGAAGATATAGGAGATATTTAAAGATAAAGGAATAAAAATGCATGTTTGTAGTTACATATAGAGAGAAATGCTCCGGTTTGGGGTTCACTAGAATGAATTATATATATATATATATATATATATATATATAATAGAATAATACTAATAAATAGAAGACTGATAAAAAAAAACATAAAATATATATTCATGAATCAATATAAAAAATATACATGACTTAATAAGCGTGATATATTGTTTGATAACTGAGTTAATAAGTAAGAAGAATTGATGATTAAAAGAATAGGTTAATAATACTTTATAAATCTATAGATCATATTATTATTTTCTATTATATAAATAAATGAAGGATTAATAGAGTATATAAAAATAAACTTATATATCAAAACAACGCTAATATATATAATAATTCAATAGATATAAGCAACTAAAAGATCCATATACTTTGAATAAATAGATATGTAAACAGCAGAAATCTTCATAATTACTCATAATAGTTTGATTGCTATATATACTGTGAAACACGGTCTCATAGAGTTGAAATGAAAGTAGTTTATCGATATATTGATTAATTTGAGATCCTTCTGATTTCTTCCAGGAAAGAGACAGCGAATAAACCAATTTCAGAACATGTAGTAATATAGAATAAGATAAAGTGGGCTCTACCATTAATATATGAGATACTATCACTTCAAATAAAGGAGTAAAAAACTCAAAAAACATATTATATAATTTCTATAAAAATAAAAATTATTCAAGATTATTAATAGATATATATGAATATAATATAATGTTATTCCTAATGTAAACCATATTCATATATTTAAATATATATTATAATATTTTTTATATAAATTAAATATAATTATAAATACATACTGGATGAGGTTTATTTTTATCACTCTTTCTATATATATTAACGAACTATTAATCAATCTATATACATAATATATTTGAGTTCTTTTAATAACAATATCAATGCTTCTGAAAAATATAGAGTTCCTCTTGGATCTATATATATTAATATTATTATTAATTAAGAAAATAATAATAAGAATAATAATAATAAGAATAATAATAATAAACATTATAATAATAAATACTATAATAATAACAATCATATATACCATAATAATAAACATAAAAATAATAAAAACATAAATATGAATTACCTTGTATTCCATTCGAATAAGACCGGATTATGTATTGTAATGATTGACGAATCACCTTAAGAGCTAAATAAGGATTCTCATAACTAAATATATATATATTAAATCAATAAAACCAAATAGAAATTCAAAACAATGCCTAAAAAAACATACATTACAGAGTCTTTATTATCTAAAAGAGTAAAAACTTGATTGAATAATGGAATAAAAGAACATATTGCTCTGCAAGCAACATAATTAATCACCTTATCACTATTTGTTATATATGTTATCTATAGAAACTAAATAAATCATAACAAAAATAAATTCTTTACAATTCTTTTTATATTATCATCCGTTAAATGATTCACCTCAACAAGTAAATCATTTACATCCATAGATTCACCACGATTATCATTATCATATCGAATTGTTGACAACACACTCAAATCATTCACATAATATGAATCATTGACCACCTAGAATCGCTTATATTTATATTTTGTTTAAATATATACAGAGAATTTTTGTAGTTGACTGATTTGATACTGAAGAACAGAATCCATTACTTAAATTTAAGATAATATAAATTGAAAATGAGTGTAATAGTATTGTTAGACAAATTATAAGCAAAAATAAAAGCTTAAATGAATAAAATATAAATATATAAAAGAAACTCAACTTTCTTTGTTTTTCTATTTAATAATTATTTTTATTAAAGTATAATTCAATTCATTGTCAATTATTTTTGAAAAAATGATAGATGAATGATTTTGAGGTATAAAAATATTTTTATAGGATCATAGGATTGTATCATCATCATTTGTATCATCATTCATGTAAGAATTGATTCTTTTTCCTTTTTATGAATATCATATCTATTTTTTTTAGATGATATGAGTGAGTTTTATTATGAAGAACAGTAGATAATCCATAAAACAGCAACTATTATTCTGCATATGACTACATTAGTTTTCACTCAAGGAATATTGTCATTATTTCTTCTATTTCATTTACCAAAGCGTTGATCCATGAAATTTCTGATGAAGAAAAGTATAGTTTGTTAACATTTATTTAAATTTCCAATGAATTGTTGTTTGAATTATCAAAAGAATCTAGATTTTATACTACTAATCTATTTTACTCTGCGTAAACTATATTAAAAAATGATGAATCGACTTTTTGTGAATCATTTATAGAAAAAATTGACTCATTTTCTTGCAAAAAAGTAATTAAGCATTCATATTCGTTAATTCTATTTAAAAATAATTTATATATATATTTAAAAAAAATCATAATAAAGAAAACCTCATACAAAACGAATTATTCAACATCTAAAACACATATAAAAAAGTAAAAGAAGTTTAGAATATCAAGTTGTTGATATTAATGCTTATGTTTACTAGCAAAGGTCAAATAAGATGTATGACCACGAATTACATGAGTTCCTTGTGCATACCAACGTTCATTCGTTTCTAAAGGAACAAACAATGGTTTTGATTGTTTATTCTTATTTTTTATTTCTTCACTTTCATTTTCATCTTTATTTGTCTGAGTTTCATCTATAATACTTTCTTCTTCTTTATTTACATTGATATTCATATTATTATTCTCTTCTTCTTCTTCTTCTTCTTCATCATCATCTTTTGTTCGTTTTACGCTGGAAGTAGGAGATTCGATTTCCATGGGAGACGAAGATAATTCTGGTTTAATATTCACAAAACCGTGGTTTTGTACTTCAAAGGGGCAACTTATACATTCTATAGTCTCTATTACTATAATCATAATAGTATATAAATATATATATATTATTAATAATAATAATAAATATATAGTTTAACAGTGTTTTAAATATCTAAATAATAATAAATAAGATGAATATAAGTATAGTCTATATATATAGATACAATCGAATCCAAGTTGTCTCATAGTTTGTGTATTTCGTTGTACTTGCTCGATACAAGGAGAGAAACAGCAGACACGACCTCCTTTACGAAGGCAATTATATGCAGAAGAAAGAGCTATAGAGTATAATAATAAGAATCATAAGAATCATATATTTATGTATATCTTGATTTATATATGTTGATTGATTAGAAAATAGAATAAAAAGACTATTCATAAACTTTTTACTATTCATATTATATAATAGCCACAATAATAAAAATATTTATTATAAAAATAAAAAAAAATATAAAATAAAAAAATGTATAAATAAAAAGAATACTATATACAATAAAAAGAATACTATATATAATAATAACAATACTATATACAATAATAACAATACTATATACCTTCATAAGGTTTGGGGAGGTCAAGAAAAACAGCATCTACAAGTTGACCTCGTTTCATTAATTCTTCATTATTATTATTCTCTTCTAATTTACATTCTAAGCCATCGGTATATACATCACGATAATTAATTGTTATAATGGAATCCAATTTATTCTGAATAAACTCCTTCTTGGCTTCTTCAACTCTAACCTTATTATATTCATATGTCCATAAATGACCATTAGGATAAATAGTTTGAGCAAAAGCAGTTGATAAAGCACCACTTCCCGTACCTATTTATATATATATATATATATTATTAAATCTATTTATAGAACATAATATAGAATTATAATCATTAAAACATAACAAGTGAATTATATATATATATATATATATATATATATATATATATATATATATATATATATATATATATATATATATATACCAGATTCAATTACAGTACTTCCTGACTTTAAATGCAAATTGCAAATAATAATACTAGAATCCATAGGAAAAATAATTTGAGTTCTTGTTTTCAGAGATGCAGACCATAAATATGGATCTGGAGCCAATACATAAAGCCATTTTCCTACAGTCGAACGAATAAGAGAACCGTAGGGTTTTCCGATGATATCATTATGACGAAAAGAACCAAGTTGATTTTGATGAGTTGCATCTTTCTTCATATATATAGCTGTAGTTTGGTCATGTCTCTCATACAAAATAACTAAATCGCCTTCTTCTATTATACGCTTCTTTTCCATATTACTGATTCCACTTATACTACAATTAAAGGTGAATAAACTTAACTATGATTTCTTTCTTTTTTTGGCTTTTAAAAAGTGAAATCTCCATGAAAAATAAAAAACAGCTTTGTTTTTTTTTAAAAAATGTTTTTTTGTTTGTTACAAATTATTGAAGCATTATTTTGATTAAAAGTATAGATATCTTATTTGCAGCTCTATTTTTGTGATTCTATTTTACACTATCATCATTATCTTTTTATGTAGGAAATTCATTTTAGTACCATGGATGTCGATAACACTCCCTCTCTATCAGGTATGCAAATAAGATCGATTATCTATGCTATATTTACTATCTATTTCTATAGATGATGAATTTGATCCTTCCTGTATATATTTGTTTCTTTTCTTATAGTTCAAAGAAATTATATAAAATAATACTCTACAGCTGCTTACAGAAATGAAATGACATTTAATCCAACTTCATTAGATCCTGTTCCATTAAATACATTGATTGCTCATATTCAAGAAACGTATCTTTTAAATATATTTTTATGATAACGATATATATACATATATAATTATAATTCTAATAGATTACCAAGAATTGGGTATGGTGAATCTATCAATCTATATTCAAAGAATGAAGAAGATATTAAAAAGGTATATATAAAAGTTTATTTAAAGAAATCTATAAATAATATTATATTCTATTTGTTATAATAATATAGGTAGCAAACTTAATATCGTTATTAATTGATTATAAAACATCAAATGACTTTAATAATAAAGAAGTATGTAGTAGTATTGCTATTATATATATATATATATATATATATATATATATATATATATATATATATATAGCTTGTAGAAGCCAATGATGTCACTGTTCTAGATAATGCTGTATATATATATATAAGATTATTTATTAGTTAATATTAATTATATATACGATTATTTATAAGTTATTATTAATTATATATAAATTATTTATAAGTTAATATTAATTATATATAAATTATAAGTTAATATCATAAATATATAAGATTATTTATAAGTTAATATTAATTATAAAATTATTTATAAGATATATTATATTTATAAGATTATTTATAAGTTATTATTAATTATATATAAAATTATAAGTTAATATCATAAATATATACATAGCGTTTAAAAAATGATAAAAGAGAATTAATTGAACAATGTACAAATCAGAATTATGTATATATATGCTATTTATATATACTATCTCTGTTGTATCTATAGAAAATAAATGCTTTAAATGATGAAATTAATGTATATATATATATATATAAGCTTTTAACTATACTATATAGTTATTAAGAAAGAAATGTCAAGATATAAAGAATGAGAGTGAAATGAAACTGAAGGATATATATACACAATTCTTAAATATTCAACATAAAGATACTCAATATCAAGTATATATATATATATGATTCTATATTAGTTTCTATAATATAATAATATTCTATATAAAATATATATATTGGTTTAATAATATTCTAGTTAAATTTTGTTACTATAATTATGAATATTCTATATATATATATATATATAATAGGCTATACAGAAGAAGAAGGATGCAGAAATGGACCGTCTTAAAGATCGATTGGCTCAAATCGTTACAAAATCGTCCGGAGAACGAAGTAATATTCTTCGACCTATTGGCGTTCGTCCCGCCAAATATCAAGCTGTACGTGACGCAGCTGGATATATTCGTACAGTATCTAATCTATATAATACTATTACTATTATTTTATCTATCTTTATATTATATATCTATATATATATATTTATTTTTTACTTATAATTATACTCTATTTTTAATTCTTTATTATAATTATATTCTATTTTTATTTTTACTTATAATTATACACTATTTTTAATTTTTTATTATATAATAATAATTATTTTTATTATTTCACAATATATGTTTATAGGAGGATCGAAGTCGCTTTGATAGTAAACCTCTTTCTCCTTCTATTAATCCCCGCGGGAATAATGTGTCAAATGAAATTCGTAGTCAAATGGAAGAATTAAATAGGAAGATTCTAGAAGAAAATAGATTAAGAGAATTAATTAATAGTACGTCACTTCAAGTCGATAGTAAATTGGCAGAAGAAAATAATCAAATGAGAAAAACTATTGATGAACTTCAAATTCTTCTTAAAGTAGATATATATATATATAGGTGTTTCTATAGTTTTTTTTTAAATTTTTATACATGATTATTTGAAAATATTTATAATAATTATATAGAAATATGTTTATTTATATTGAATGTATATTATATATATCAATATATAGGATATGTTAAAGCGTCAAGATGAATTAGCGAATCGCTATAAATTGCCCGCCATCTCAACCCCGCTACGAAAATCAGAATCAAGCTCTTTATCACCTATCAACTTTACTCCTTATATTGGTATATATATATATTTATTGTTTTATATTGTTTTTACTTTCTTTATATATATATTATATATTTATATATTGTTTTTACTTTCTTTATATATATATTATATATTTATATATTGTTTTACTTTCTTTATATATGTATATATATAAAGGGAATGCTCCTTATGCTACGAATAAAGATGATGTTCGTGATAATTATATGGGTCGATTAGCGAAGTTTAATTATCAATATGAATTACTCAAAAGTGCAAAAGACTCTGTATATATATATATATATATATATATATATTATTAGTATTCTTAAAATTATTTTTTACTACTCTCATAATCTATGAGAATAATAATAATTATATACCTTTAGTTATTCTACTATTCTATAAATAATTATAATTATATATTTAGCAAACTATTGAAGAATTAAAATCGTTCTTAGAACAAGCTCAACAAATTATTAAAGAACAGAATCAAATAATCGCGGGACAATTAGAAGTACCTACAGTAAAACTTCTTCCTTCTCCTAAAACATTATATTATGACGAAGAAGAAGAAGACATGCAAAATCTACTTAAAACTATTGAAGAGAAAAGTGATTATTTAACTAATGAACAAAATATGTATTCTGATAATATGATGAATGATGATGAGTAAATAATATATAAACATTTTATTCATGATATCTATCTATTTAATACTCTATACTACTCTTTATAATTCTTGGTTCTCTTTGTTCTTATCTTCAATTCTTGTTTTCTAATTGCTATTTCTGTCTATATATACATATATATGTAGTATTCTTATGTATTTCTTATATTTTTATCTCTATACTATTCATTCATGTAAATATATATTTTTTCTTGCATTCTTTTTTATATAATAACAATCAATTATATATATTTAAATAATAAACAACTCGTTTTTTTAATACTTTTTTTTATCATATTAACAATATCAATAAGAAACTATTATATAAAACATATATTATATATCGATGATATATGTGGTATTATAAATATTATTGATCTCTTTTAAATTAAAAAACTAGTATATTCAATTAACAACAACACGGATTCACTGTAAATCAAATCCCAAGAATTATAATAAAAACAAATGTTATAAAAAAAAAAACATAAAACTTCTTAAAAAAATGATAAAAACAAACATTAAAAAATAATTTTATCAATACAAATATTGACTAGTGACTATATATAACAAATAATATATATATATATATATATATATAATAAATATATCTTAGTTTAATAGATGATTTTTGTAGTTGAAGGAAGTGCATCTTCTTCTTCTTCATCACTATTTCCTTGTGTTTCTTCTTTTTCTTCTATTTTCTTATGAACTAACTTAAATGGCTCTTCTAACATTACTTTAATATTTAATAAATCGTCCTCCATTTCTTGATCTAATATATTTAATGTATTTGTTTGTTCATTTAAGGTCTATATAGAAAATATAGTTATTTAATAATATATAAAAAATAGTTATTTAATAATATATAAAAATAGTTATTTAATAATATATAAAAAATAGTTATTTAATTATATATAAAAATGTGAGTAAATAATATATAAATTATAGTTAATAAATAATACATAAATAAATATGAAACATATATATATATATACTTGAAGAACTTGTGATTGTTGTGAGGGTTCAAGTGAAACGACAGGCATGTTTTGATATTCAGCACTATTCAGAAAAGCATCAATACCATCCAAACTAGCTTTTGGTCCCCTAGGAAGAAAGTATTTATATATAATATAATAATAAATAATATAATAATAAATAATATATATATATATAGAATAATAAATAATAGAATATATACTTTGGATCCATGAGATTATCTTTAATACCTCGAATATTCTGTTGTAATTCTGTTTCTGTATTTGATAACGGTATACCTTTCATATTAATTTGATGAATCTTAGATAATACCTATATATATATATATATTTATGTTAAATAGAAATATTTATAAAAATAATAGTATAAAAAAAATATATATTTATAAAAAAATATTAAATATAGAATAATATGCTATATATACATTAATTAATTTGATTTCTAGTTTATTTTGCATATCTGACAATACAGTCATTTGATTATGACTCATGTGACTTTGACGATTTAAATCATTCAATAGACTCTTAAGTCTCTATACATAATTATAATATATATAATAATAAAAATAAATATAATAAAAATAAATATAATAATAGAAATAAATATAATAAAAATAAATATAATAATAAAAATAAACATAAATATAAACATAATAATTATAAAAACAAAAATAATCATCATAAAAATAACAATAAACTTAATTTACATTTAATTGTTCCATGAGTGATCTTGCTAATGTATCTTGATTATGTTTACGAGCGTGAAGTTGTTCAAAGCCAATCACATAATCAGGGACTAATGAATCTGGCATAGGATTCTCAGCTTCAAATTGATCGTAAATATCGATAGGCATAGCTATTTGACGATTCATACTAAACAAGAGAAAACAAAAGAGTAGAGATGCAATAAATAAATATAAATTTATATTAAACAAGACACATACTGAGGGTTATACATATTTTTCTGTTCGGGTTGAACTTGCTTATATACAATTGTTTTGAATGGAGAATTGGGAGTATTCTCATATCTAAGGTATGAAATAAACAAATACATCAACAATATAAATACAATCTCTGAAGTGATTGAAGATACGATGTCACGCTGAGATCTATGGATGAATAATAATATTAGATCGATATTTCATATATGCGTTGCTACTAGTATCTACATACATTTCGGGTCTGTTTGAGGATTCATAAGGATATTACGATAAAAAATAAATAGCAAAATAAACTAATTTGAAAACCAAAGCTATTTCTATAATTATTTTATAAACATAAGCATTTTTTTCATTTTATTCATTCTTACAACAGTTTTAAGGGGTTTCTATAGGTATCCGTCGGCTTTTTGCGGCAATTTGAAGCCAAAAGAAAAATACCATAAAAGTATAGAAACCCTGAAATTTACTAAAAAAGGTTGAATAAAAAGACAGCTTTTGCTTTTATCCAATTCCCCGTGATTCTTGTGATAAATTTAAGCTGAATATTTTATTCATATCAAACTCTAAATATTGTTTGTTTTCATTTTCAGTCGCTTTTATTCCATTCTTTTTCTGATCTAGATAACTCACAAATGTCTTCAAACATGTTTGATTACCTTACCGTATCTTGTCTAAAGACCTCTTTCTTATTTATATTATGTTTATAGCACAGCTGCCAAGATAATAACATTCAAACAGCTGCTGGAGATGGAGAACTTGAAGCTGTTAAGGCATTTATTGCTAAGGGAGTTAATGTGAATGATCGTGATAGTAATGGATACTCTGCTTTGTATATATTTAAATATAAATTTAGTGTTTTTCTTGGAGAAGTAGTTTTTTAAAATTAAACTCTTTTGTCTTTTATTATAAATATTTATTTTAATATATAGACATGCTGCAAGTAGTTATGGATACCCAGAAATTGTTCAATATCTTCTTGATAATGGTGCTGGTATTTTATATTCATGCTTAATATTCTATATTTCTAAATATAATTTTTCTTATTTATGTATATATAGATGCTGTTATTAGAGATAGTGATGGTGACTCTCCTTTACATGTAAATAATGATTAAATATATATATAAAATTATTTATTTCGTTGATAGTTTTAGTATTAAACATATATATAATTATTATAGATGTGTGAATTTCCCGCTTGTGCGAAATTACTTATTGAACACGGAGCAAGTCCTGAAGATATTAACTGTGAAGGAAAATCCGTATATAATAAATATATTTCTTTAATATTTTTTAGTAAATGTATAATTATATATTTAATACTAAATATTATAACTATAATTTTATAAATATAGTGTGTACGATATGCTTTTGAAGAAGAATTTAATGATATGCTTGAATTTTATATATGTATATATATATAATCAATCAACATAAAATATATATATATATAATCAATCAACATAAAATATATATATATATAATCAATCAACATAAACTATATATAATCAATCAACATAAACTATATATAATCAATCAACATAAAATATATATAATCAATCAACATAAACTATATATATATATTAATTGGTGCTTTAGATAATAAGGTATTAGAACAATGGATAAATGAATTAGGAGAACAGAGAAAGAAGGAATTAGAAGATTATCTTTCAAATTATAATGAATAATCTATACCTATTTATATCTAGAAAATATTTTTATTTATGTATATTTGTATGTTTATCGATATTTGTTTCTTTTTATTCATTTAAATAAAAAATATTTAATATTAATAAAAAAAAATTCGTCAATACTGTTCTTGAATCATATTTATTTAAAAAAAAAAACACTTTACAATATATATATACATTTATTACTCTAAAAATTAAATGAAATATCTATATCCTTTAATTATTGTATTCATAACAGCAAATACCATTCTATTATTACATAATAAATACTATGATAATAAAAAAAACGAATATACAAAACAACTTGGATATTAAGTATTGTTTTTTAAATTTTGAGAATATATAAAGAAAAATATACATAAGCAAATATATCTATATAAAATAATTAAAATAAAAATGAATTTAATTTAATCTAGGATCGTCTTCTTTAGCATGTTTACACCAATATTGAGAAGGAATATGTCTGAAAGGAGCTTGAGGTCTTCTCTCGTGATTCATACTAAAAACCATGACAGGAATAGAAACACAAATCATACACAAAGCAGTAATCTTAGTGTTTCTAGCCCATTTAGCGTTTTGAACCCACCAACCACCAGAAGGAGCCCAAACGTGTTGAGGGAAATTAAATTTCTATAAAAATACAAAAAAATAAATTATATATATAGAGAAAAACTAAACATACAGCACCACCACCCATATTCTATATCACTTGAAATTAAATTAAAAGGGTATAATAAATGATAAACAAGTTATTACCTGATTAAGAAAAGAGAGAATTCTTATGAAACAGAGTACTGGAGAATGTTAACGATTATTCTGGTTTTTGTAGGTGAAATATGGATTTAATCACGGTTATCATTTTTGTTTTGTTATTGAAGAATCAAGAATCATGGGAATTCAATGATATACACCTTTCAAATGAAAATAAACAGAAGAATATTATCTTTTCATTATTTTATAGAATAAATCATTTATTTTGGCATAAATCATAAAGATTCATTTATTTCTCATGTTTTACATGATCCTATAATGTATAATAATATACAAAATTCAAAATATTTCATTGAATAGAAAATAATTAACTTATAACCAAACATATTGATTTCAAATAATAAGACTTATTATCAAAAAAAGTAATTACGTTTGAAAATGCATTTAACATAACTTTATTCACAACCAAATGACTGTAATTTAAAAAAAAAGTATATCATACAACGTTAAAGACTAATAAAATAAAATAAATTATATAGCATGCAAAGAATATATCTATAGAGTTTAGAAATCTAAAAGTAATTGAGGAAGAATTTTCTGAATAGCTTCTGGAGTTACAATTTCTTGATTATCTGAATCAAGATGAGCTCTTTGTATTGCCTCAACAATGAACATTCTAAGAAATTCTGTTGCTGCCAAAGATCCATCTGAGGATATCTTCGTTTTTGGATTCCAATAAGTCTTTAATAATCTTTCAATTGTTGCCTAAAATAAATAAAATGTGGCACTTTGTATTTATTGTTATTATGATATACTTGTTTAAATGTAGTAGGACTTGACGACATAGTTCTTTGAAGTATTATGACTCTAACTTCGTTCCTTTTATAAAAAAATAATGGCAAACCAATTATTGCGGTAATTCTAGTTTAATGAATGGAAATAATAAATATAATTCTGGGAATAATTCAAATGAAAAATTCGTGAAAAAGAAAAACAGAGCAGAAACAATTGTTGCTTAAACAAAGATAAATTAAAATATTTATACTTTTCTTTGATTATATTCTATCTATAAATAGATCAAGGTTATAATCTAAATACAACAAATTTATAAATAACAACAATTATGAGTGTTTCTTCAACAAGTATGTAAAATATCTTTATTTTGTTGCTATTCATATATCTATATAGGTACTCTATCGGATTTTCTTAGTATTATTCGTAAAGCAGTTTGTGAAACTGTGTTTGATGATAATCCATCAGCAAACTCAACAGATACTAAGGAAACACTTCTTTCAGATATTGATAAATGCATCAAAAACGTATTTTTATAATTATTCAACTCTTAAAAATTCATATATTTTATTTTTTTATAGAATTCTGTGGATAACATTGAACCATTAACACTTCATATCTTTGAAGCATTTTGTGAAGATGTATATATGAATAATTAATATATATTAAATACATAATGACTCAAATAATAATTAAAACATTGTTTATAGAGACGTTCTTATTTTAGTGAACTTCTACGAGAAATAGCCAATGAACGTTCTCGATTTAAAGTTATAGAAGACTCTTGTGATACAATCCAAGTATATATATTATATTATATTATATTTTCTTCTTAATTAGTATTCTATGTATATTTTTTAAATTTAATTTTGAGTTTTATTATTATGTTTATTATTATTATTATTATATAGTTGTCTTTATGGCAATCGATGCATCCCCAAGAATCTGCGAAATTACTTCAATATTCAAAATCAATTTTTAAATTAATAAAGTCCCATATTAATACTAATGATTATTATACAAATACACAAGTCTCACAAGAATATCTTAATTATAAACAGTATTTATTATTTATTATATTTATTAATATTTTTAATTTTTTTTTTATATATTAATAAATTATTATATATATATATTTAAATTATTATAGATATTAATAAATATAATAAAAATAATATATAATCAATATAAATATAGTATTATTATAAAAACCTTATAAAACCATTATACTATAGGAAAAGTGACGATTTACAAAAGTATATGAATGAATTACAGGAACAAGTTGATTTATTAAATAAACAGAAAGAGACTCTTCTTCTTTCTATATCTACTTCTACAGCTATATCTCCTTCTCCTTCTATTTCTTTACCTATAAACTCACAAGAAACAAATTCTATGAAACTATCTGAATCTAATTCAGCTATATCTCTGAATTCAGAAGAAATTGAAACATTATCTTCTTCTTCTTCTGTTAGTACTCCAAAAGAGAATTCTATTAAACTTGTCGAATTATCTACTTCTACTCCATCTAATGAATCTATCGATCCAAATAAGTTGAAAATAGATACTCAATTAAATAGTTTATTAAAAGAATTCCAACAAGAACAAGAGTCAAATCAACTTATTATACAATCTTTACAAGATAAAGCTTATCAATATACTCAAGAAAAGAATAAATTACAAATTGAAATGACAAAATTAACAAAACAAAATGATGAATATTCGAAGAAAATACTTGAATTACAAGTATGTTTAAGTCAAAAAGAAGCTCAACTTGTAAGTATGAAATGTGATTTAGAATCAGATAAGAAAATACTAAATAATAATGAGAATCGTTATCAGTCTCTTCTTGAAGAACGTAGTTCTATTTTAAATAAAATGAATTTATTATCTCGTGAAAAAGAAGATTTATTAGAATTACAATCAACATATAAGAATGAAATTAATCGATTAACTGCTATTGTTAATGAATTATATAATGCTATTGAGTCGGATAAAGAAAGAGTACTCAATTTAAGTAATATTAATAAACAATTAGAATTAGAAAATATTCAAATTAAATTGAAATTAAAACAGATAGATCCATTAAATAATATGTATTCATTCTCAAATATATATAAATTTAATACTAACTCAACATCTATAAATTCTGATGAAAATAATGATACGTTAGCTATAAAAGATAATATTGTTGATAATAATAATGGTGATAATAGTGATATTGTTGATAATAATAATGGTGATAATAGTGATAATATTGATATTGCTGATAATGTTGATATTGCTGATAATACTAATGTTGATCATGTTGATAATACTAATAATAATACTACTAATACTACTAATAATATTAATACTACTAATACTACTCCTCCTAATAATCTCTCTTCATCATCTCTTCTTTCTATATCATCAGAGACATCAATATCTCAAGATATTATAAATACATCTCCTGTATCTATATTATCTTCTACCAATAATCTTAAGAATATTACGAGTATCAATAATTATGGGGATAAAGAAATTGATATCGATATAGAAAGTCAATCTAAAGATTCTATAGAATCTGATACAAATAATACTATAGACAATAATACTATTGACAATAATACTATAGACAATAATACTATAGACAATAATACTATTGACAATAATACTATTAACAATAATACTATTAACAATAATACTATTAACAATAATACTATAGACAATAATACTATAAATACTGCTACTTCTCCTAAAGATATTCCTGCCCAAGTTCTTCATCTTCCTAGTTATAGTGTATTTAAAGCCCATGATGATAATGATGGAATAGGTGAAATAATAGATGTTTCTTCTTTCTCTGAAATAGCTCGAAATGCTATTTGGAAACGAGATAATGAAATTACATATCTTGAAGATCGTATAGATAAATTACAATTAGCAAATTCAGGATATTATGACCATACTATAGCTTTAAGTATGGGAGAAAAAGGAAAAGAAATAGTAGAACAATCCTATCAAGATAAATATGAAGATCTTTCTAGTCGTTATGAGTCGTTAAATCGTGAACATGAAAAGTTACAAGTAGAATATAATTCTTTAGAACAATATATTCAAGATACTATTCATAATAGAGAAAAACAATCTATAGTAGAATCAAGTATTT
This sequence comes from Blastocystis sp. Blastoise, assembly GCA_039096225.1. Taxonomy (NCBI): domain Eukaryota; class Bigyra; order Opalinata; family Blastocystidae; genus Blastocystis; species Blastocystis sp. Blastoise. Next base: position 47,596 of record JBBPEB010000029.1, read on the forward strand.
CTTCTGTTTGTTCTCCTTCTACTAAGAAAGAAGAAATATCAAATAATGAAATGAATCAAAATAATAATCTAATAGAGAATACTATAAATAAAGAAGATACCTTGTCTCCTGAAGACGATGTTACTCCTTCTAATGCTTATTTATTAGGTATTCAAGATTCTTATAATACTTTATATGAAGAGAAAGAACAGATTTCAGAACAATTACAAACTTTACAAATCTCTATGATTAAGATGAGAAAAGAATATATGAATACTATTGAAGATAAACAGAAAGAAATAGATCAATTGACACATAATATAGAAGATAAAATGAATATTATTCATGAATTTGAAATTGAATTAAAGAAACATGAAGATAATCAAGGAAATTTATCTCCTATTTCTAAAGATGAAATCTTAGCATTTATGGAACAAACAAAGAAATTAACTGATAAATTTGAATCTCTGTCTTCTTCTGTTATAGAAAAGTCATCTGCTGATACGAATAGTATAGTTAAGAATGATAGTAATAATTCTATGATAACTACAGATATCAATTCTAATAATATACAAAATAATAATGAAGATGAACTAAATCAATTGAAATTCAATATATCAGAACTTCAAAAACAAGTTAATTCTTCAAAACAAGAAATAGAAAAGTATAAGCAAATTATAGAATCTAAAGAAGAAGAAGAGAAAGAAATAAAAGTAAAATATGATGATATTATCTATAAATATAATGAATTAACTAAAAATAATACAGAAAGTATATCAAAATATACATCAATGGAAGTTAATTATAAAGAAGAAATTCAAAACTATAATGAACAAATAGAATCGATGAGTGAAGAATTAGAACAACTTCATATTCAATGTGATCAATATATAAATAATGAAAAGAAAAATAAAGATAGTATTGAGGAGAAAGAAAAAGAAATAATTCAATTAAATACCTCAATAAAAACTCTTCATGAAAAAATTCAGAAACAATCAGATATGGGTATGAGATTGTCTGAATTAATGGATGAAATAGAAGATATGTCAAATGAATTAGAAACTAATGCTTCTACTATTAGTTATCTAGAGAAATCTGTTAGTTCTTTACAACATCAAAATGAATTATTAAGTATAGAATATAATAAAAAGCGAAAAGATTATGAATCTCTTAATCAAATAAATATACAAGTAAATAAAGAAAAAGAACAATATATAAAAGAAAATAAACAATATAAACAAGAAAAAGAACAATTAATGAAAGAAAAAGAACAATATATGAAGGAGAAAGAACAATATATGAAGGAGAAAGAACAATATATAAAGGAGAAAGAACAATATGAACAAGAGAAACATCAACTTGAAGAACAAATTGAATTATTAAAGAAAACAATGAATGATGAAACAATGAATGAAACTAAACCTGATTCTGCTACTCAATTAAATAATAATATAGAAGAAAATGAAATGATAATAAAACAATTACTTGAAGAGAAATATCAATTAGAATGTGATAATAAAACACTAGTACAACATATGAATGACTTAGGAAATCAAACAGAAGAAGTTCAATCTAATTATAATTATTTATTAAATGATTATTTATCATTACCTGATTCATTTGATTTATATGATATATCGTTATCTCGTGTTCATAAGATTAATAAGAAAGATGTTCATGATGTTGTTAATACTATAAATGAGTATTTACAACAAGTACGTAAATGTATGGTCTCTACAATGAATGATTTTACGGATATTAAACAAGCATTTCAAGACTTAAAACATGACTATGAAAATCATTTATTTAGACATAAGCATAAAAAACATTCTAAAGAGGATGATGATGGTGATGATGATGATGATGATGATGATGATGATGATGATAAAGAAGAAGATGATGATGAAGATGAAGATGATGAAGATGATGATAAAGTATTTACTTTACAATTAAAATTACTAACTTTAGCTAGTGAATGTGATAAACAAATTAAAATGAATGAAAAAATAGAAAAGACATTAAAAGAAAAAGAAAAAGAAATAAATACATTAAAATCGAAAGTATCATCCTTAGCTTCATCTGTAGAATCTATTCAAAAAGAAAAAGAAAATGATGATTATGAAAATAAAGAATTATTATTCACGTTATCTAGACAACATGAAAAATGTTTAACTGAATTAACTTCATTTAAAGAAAAACAACAAGTGATTGATAATGATATAAATAATGATAATAATGATAATATAAATAAAGATAATAATATAAGTAAAGATAATGATATAAATAAAGATAATGATATAAATAATGATAATAAAGATAATAATATAAATAATGATAATATTATAAATAAAGATATTGATAATAATATAAATAAAGATATTGATATTGATAAATCAACTGATATAAATATTTCAGAATCAAATTCTATGTTAAATACTATTCCTAAAGATACGAATTCTATAGATTTTAATAAAGTTCAAAAACAATATGAAGAATCATGCAAACAATTGGATGATTTGAAGAAATCTGCCAATGAAATGGAAGAGAATTATAAACGTATTATATCTACTTTAGAAGATGAAAAGAAGTCTCTTATTATAACGAATGAACAATGTACTAAAGAGAATGAACTATATAAGAAATCAATGGAAGAGAAAGAAGATACAAGGAGACAAATAGAAGAAGAAGTTGTTGGCTGTAAAAAAGAAATAGAATCGAATCAATTGAAAATAGAAGAAAATATCAATACAATTACAAAATTAACAAATGATAATAATGAATTAATTAAAGAGAAGAATGAATTAAAGAGTGAATATGAACATATATATAATGAATATGAGAAATCAAAAGAATTATTAAAAGAGAAAGAAACAAATTCACTAAAAGAAAATACTATTATTGATACCTATAAGAAAGAAATAGATGATCTTCAGCAGGAAGTGCAAGATAAGAATATTATAGTGAATGATTCTCAAATAAAACTCAAAGAACAAGATCAAACCATTGCTGAATTGAACCTGAAAATGGATGAATCTAAACAAATTCTTGAAGATAAAGAAAAAGAGATACAAACAAATAAAGATTCTATAGAAGAAAACAAAAATACTATAAATAAATTAGAAACTGAAATAAATGATTTAAAGAATACTATATATACACTTGAACAGAAATCAAAGCAATTACAACTTGATCAAGTAAGTCTTCAAACATCAAATAATTCATTAATTACACAAATAGATAGTATGAAACAGAAAGAAAAAGAAAATGAACAAGAATATATTTTATTAAAAGAAACTAATATTACTTTAGTTGATGAAAAGAGAAAAATTAAACAAGAATTAGAAACAATGAAAGATTCTATAGAAGAATTCAATAAATCAATTAAGTCTGAACAAGATAAAAATGAACAATTAGCTAATCAAAATAATATACTTGAAAATAAATTATCTTTATTAACAAATGAAATAGAATCCGAAAGATTATCAAAAGATAGTTTTGATAGTTCTATAACGGAATATAAATTAGCTAATGAGAAATTAGAAAAAGAAATTCAAATGTTGAAAGAGTCAAATAATTCGTCGACACAAGAAGTTATTCATCATTATGAAGAGTTATTAGCAGATAAAGTTCATGAAATAGAAAATAAAGAAAATGAAATTAATCAATATATAAGTGAAATAGATATATTAAAGAAAGACATTGAAGATGGAAAAACAAAAGATACAGAGAAAGACTTAATTATAAGTGATAAGAATAAAGAAATTGAACAATATGAGAATAAGAATACGATGTTTTTCAATGAGATAGAGTCTTTAAAGAAGGATATAATACAATATAAACAACGAATTGAAGAATGTAATGAAGAGATTGAAGATAAAGAAGAAGTTATTCGTGATAAAAAGAGTGTGTTATTAGAATTAAATAATAAAATAGAACAATATATGATTACGATGAAAGAGAATGAAAAGGAAATTAATATATATAAATCATTAGTTGAAGAGAATAAGAAGGAGAAAGAACAATTGATGGAAAATATAGATAAAAATACTCAAGAAATTAAAGACTATAAATGTATAATAGAAAAGAAGAATAAAGAGATAGAAGAACAAAAGAATACTATAGATATACAAATACAAGAAATCGATCAATTACATAGTAATCAAGAAATGATGAAGAAACAAATTGATGATCATGAAAATATTATTAATAAATATAAAAAACAACTTGATAATTATGAAGAGAATATTAATAAATATAAGAAAGAAATTGATAATTATGAAGAGAATATTAATAAATATAAAAAACAACTTGATAATTATGAAGAGAATATTAATAAATATAAGAAAGAAATTGATAATTATGAAGAGAATATTAATAAATATAAAAAACAACTTGATGATAATGAAAATACTATAAATAAATATACTCAACAAGTTGATGATATTCATAATATAATTCAAGATATTCATAATCTTTGTGATTCGAATAGAAGTTCTGAAGATATAAATATTATTCCTATTGATTCTTCTTCATGTGATCCTAATGATGATTCGAATAGAATTCTTGAAGAAATGAAAGAGATTCACCTACAATTTAGTACTATATTAAAACAAATCAAAGAATCTAATAATACAATAGATATACAATTGAATACTATTCATCAATATGAATCTACAATAGATATGCATACAAAACATATAGAAGATTTGGAACATACTATTAAAGAATTAAAGGAATCTATTTCTCATTATATAGATGCAGACATAGAAAGAGAATCTTTATTAGAGGAAGCTAGTAAACAAATTGAAGATGATCAGAAAGAGATGAAAGAGATGAAAATATCACATGAATCTGAAATAGAAAAATTAGCTACAATATTTGAGCATTGCCAAAGTGATTTAGAAGATGTGAAAGAAACAAATTCAAAGATTGTTGAAGAATATAGTCGATTATATGATGCTTATAGTCAATTAACAGGAGAAAATAATTATATATCTCCACTTTCATTGATCGAAGATCACGAGGATAGTGAGGATAGCGATGATGATAATGATGATAATAATGATAATAATGATGAAAGTAATGATAATAATGATAATAATAGTAGCGAAAACAATGATGATAATAATAATAATAACAATGATGATAATGAAAATAATAGTAGTAACGATGATAATGAAAATAATACTAATAATAATAATAATAATAATAATAATAGCAATAATAACATAAATGACACTGTATCTGCTGTTTCTGAAGAACCTGCTAGTCCTGCTTCAATTAATACTAATAATAATAATAATACTACCAATAATACTACTAATAATGCTACTAATAATACTACTCCTCCTACTCCTGTTACATCAAATACGAATTATGAGATTGAATATAAGCATATACTTTCTATATATGAATCTATGATATCTAAATTATTAACTTTAATGAACCTTGATATTCCTGCGGGAATACCTGATTCTGATTCTGAAGAAGAAGAAGATAAAGATACAGAAGAGCTTTATATGGAATCTGTAGTGACAGAAATTGATAATTATATTCATTCTTTAATAAAGAAGATGAATGATCATGATAAAGAGAATCAAGAAAATATAGCTGTTTTTGAGAAAGAAATAAATCGTTATGAATCCGATTTCGAGCGTATCCGTAAAAATGTGTACGAAGCGTCATTGAAGATCGTTAGTTTAGAACGTCAAAATATTCAAATGGATACATTTAATAGAGAAATGATTAAACAATATACTACTTTATCAAAAGAATATACTTCATTAAAGAATCATTTAAAGGAATTAATTTATAAGAATACATTTAAATCTTTAGGAGATATAGAAAAAGAAGATTCAAAAGATTTTGTAGAATTAGCTCCAGTAAGTATGAATGATTTAACTACTTATTATTCTAAGATGACTTATACTCAAACTAAGAATAAGAGACATAATAGTATAAAGAAGAATAATTATTTGAATAAAGAAGAAGAAGAAGAGATGAAGAAACGATATAATGATGATATTAATAATAAGAGTGAAAGTGCACGTATTGATGCCGATGATGAAAGTATAGATGAAGAAACTATGTCTGTATTTACTCCAGAAGAAGAAAAAGAAGAGTTATTAATAGAAACACAAGGAATAAAGACTACACAAATTGATATTGAAAGTGATGTTAATAATGATGTTAATAATAATGTTAATAATGATGTTAATAATAATGTTAATAATGATGTTAATAATGATGTTAATAATAATGTTGAAAATAATATGAATAATACAATTAATGATACTATCAATGATACTATCAATAATACAATTAAAAATACTATCAATGATACTATCAATGATACTATCAATGAAAATCCTATTCATTCTTTGACAAGTGAAGTTATACATACAAATATGAATGAAACTAGTAATGCTATTATTAATACTCCTATTAATATGCAAATAGATGCTTCTGTTAATACAGAAATACCTTCTCAAAAAGAGAATAAAGATAAAGATACAGAATGTGTATCACCTTCTATATCATCAACTATATCTTCTTCTAATATTCCATGTGAATCACCTCTTCCTGTAATAACTGAATCCAATGAAGTTATTACAAAACAACTAGATGAATTTTTAATAACAACAGAAACTAATTATAAAGAAGAAATTATTAATAAAGAAAAAGAAAAGAAAGAACTTGAAGATACTTTGAGTATGAAACAACAAGAAATTCAACAATTAAAAGAGAAATTAAATACTCAAATGGAATTATTCAATTCATTACAACAAGAAAATAATCAATTATCTATATCTATGAAATCATTATCGAATAAAAATGTTCTTTTAGAACAATCTGTTCAACGTATTCAAGTCTATAAAGATGAAATTGTGATTCTAAAAGAACAATGTGAAGATTGTAAAGTGTATATACAAGAAGGAGAAGAAAAATTCAAAAAACAATCATTGATATTACAAGATTCAATGACTAAAGAAAAAGATCTATATAATCAATATATAGAAATTCAAAATACTTATAAAGAGAATCAAGATATTTGTAATAAGTATATTTCTAAAGAAAAAGAATATATAGCTATTATTGATCATGATAAAGAAGTGATTTCAAATTATATGAACAATTATATTATGAAGAGTGAATTTGAAATAAAAGAGAATCAATATAAGGAATCAGAAAAAGTATATATAGAGAAAAATGATTTCCAAGAGCAACAATTAAGTGTTTTACAAGAAAAGCAATCTCAATTAATATCTGAAAGAGATAGATTAAAGAATACAATTGATGAGAATGAGCAAATAATTAGTCAATATGAAGAAACTATAATGGATTTAACGAATAAGAATCAAGAGTTCATAGATTCTATAGATAGTTTACAGAAAGAGAAAGATGAATTAAAGAAGACTATAGAAACTATGAATATTCAATTAAAGAATAGTTTAGAAGAGAAGAAAGAATATTATGAGAATGAAGAAAAAGAATTAGAATTGAAGTATACTACAAGTCTTGAAGAATATAAAGTGAAATATAATGATTGTAATGAATCTATTGATATATTAACAGAAGAGAAACATCAACTTTTAGAAGAAATAGAGAAGAATAAAAAAGAAATGAATGATTTGACTATGAGTGTTCAACAAGAGAAAGAAGTTGTTTCAAAATATGTACAGGAAATAGAAGAATATAAGAAGAGTATAGAAGATAAGGATGATATAATTCATAAGAAGTCTTTATTACTTGAAGAATTGCAATTGAAAACGACCGAATTAAAGTCTATAATAGAACAGAATTTGAAGGAAAAAGAAGAAGAAAAACGAGAAAGTAAAGAATTCTATGATATAGCTATAGAAGAGAAGGAGAAGAAGATAGAATCCTTAAATAAAGATTTAGAAGATGAATATAAGCGTGAAGAGAGTCTTAAGAAACAAATAGAAGAGAATATGAAATGTATAGAAACATATAAGAAGGAATCTATGAATATAACTGATATGAAGAATGAAATAGAAGATAAATCATTATTGTTAGAGCAATTAAATAAAGATATGAATATACTGAAATGTTCTTTAGAAGAAAAGAATAAAGAATGTGATCAATATATAAATGATATTAATGAATATAAGAATATGATAGATACTAAGGATATAGAGCTTTCGAAATATGAAGATATAGTGAATAAAGAGAAGAATAAGAAACAAGAATATAAATCAACAATTCAACAGTTGAAGAATCAAATAGAGCAAATGAATATACAGATAAATCAATTAAGAAAAGAAGAAGAAGAACTAGAAAATGAAAAGAATAGTTTATCAAATAATTTAGAAGAGAAAGAACTTGAGATTCGTAGTAAACAGAAAGAAAATGATCAATTTCAAAGATTATTTGAAGATAAAAAAGAAGAATATTCTGAAATGTGTTTGAAATTATCTGAAAGTGAGCAGAAGATTCATGATTTCGAAGATTTATTAAAAGATAAGGAAGAAGAGAAGAAGGAAATGATAAAGAATAAAGAAAAATATGAAATTTCATTATTAGAAATAAAGAATCAGTTAGAACATAGTAAAATGAATATAGATTCTTTCTCACAAATCATGAATAAAGATGATTTAATAGATAATAATAATAATAATGAGATTAGTATATATAAGAATAAAATAGATCAATATAAGAATGAGAACGAGGAATATCAACAAAGAATATATAGATATGAACAAATAATAAAAGAAAATCAATTAGAACTTGAATGTTATGTGAAAAAGATAGATGTATATAAGAAACAGATAATTGAATTGACCCAAGAAAGAAATAAAAATAGAGTTAATATAGAGAAATTACATTATACAACTCAATTATATGAAAATAAATTATCCTTTTATGAAAATGAAATTAAGGAATATAAGCAATCGATTCATAGTTTATATGAAGATAAATTGAATTTACAAAGTAAAATAAATGAATATAAACAAGATATATATAAGAAAACATCTATAATTGAAGAGAATTCAAAGAAGTATATAGATACTCAAAATGATTTAAAGAAATATAAAGATCAAATACATGTATTAGAAGATCAAGTTATTTCTATGCAATCAAGTGATATTGTTGATAAGAATAATAATAATGATGTTGATAATAATAATAATGATGTTGATAATAATGTTGATAATAATGTTGATATTGTTGATATTGTTGATAATAATAATAATAATAATAATAATAATTTGGATTCAACTTCTGTGAATTCTATTATTCGTTTATTGAATAATGAATTAAATGATATTCAAATGAAATATAGTGCTTTACAACAATCTTATGATCAATTATTAACTGCAAAGAATACTATAGAAGCCGATAATGACGTATTAAGTGAACAAGTGAATCAATTAGAAGTTGAAAAAGAAACAATTGAAAAAGAATATGAAGATCATAAACAATCTCTTCGTAATTATTATACTGAATTACAATCACTTCAAGACTCTTTAAAAAATAATATGAAAGATAATACAACTTCTCTTTCTCAATCTATACATACTCTACAAACACAAAATAAAGTATTAACAAATTTATTACCAGATCTTCAAGATGTAATTACTCGACCTTTTAATTATGATGAATCCATGAAGAAAATTAATCAATTAAATAAACAATTTGAATGTATCACAAAGAATTAATGGTATTTTTATATTATAATAATTTTTAAAAGTATTCATTATATATTATACATTTAACTTTTTTTTCCTTTTCTATTTTTTTCTAATTTTTAAATCTTATTTTAAATTTTGTTTGAGCAATGAAACAAAATAAATATATGTTATAATTATTGTTTTGTCAGTTTTAAACTTGGATTAACAAGAATCGTCAATAATGATTGAGTTCTTCACATTATTTCTATTCTCAACAATACTACATAAGTTTTTAAACATTATTCAAGACCTGATTAACTGTAATCATAAAAATGTATATACTGGATGACACAATCTTTGTTATTTTACAATAATATATTATATTTAAGAAAAAACTCAAGATCAAATACATACAGCACTGTATTATATTTTGATTATTAGTTGAAAATCGAATAAAAATTGAATAAAATAATTAAAAAATAATAATTGATTAATTTATTTTTAAAGCTATAAAGGCTTGAATAATCATAATTCTTTTAAAAATAATATATTTTGCTTGTAGTCCTTGTAGAGTATAGAGTCTCTTAATATAACAATGGATTTGAAAGAAGAAGCCAATAGGTATTTCGTTTATATTCGAATAATATAATGTTTATATAGAATTAAACAGCAAGGTAATGAGTTTTTCAAACAAAAAAAATATTTGGATGCTATTCAATACTATACAAAAAGTTTAGATCTGGATAAGAATTCAGCTGTGTAAATATTACCTTTTCATTGATTTATTAATAATAATTGTTTTTTTCTTCATTAGATTTTAATATGAATCTTCTTTTTATTTATTTATAGATACTCCAATCGAGCTCTCTGTTATATAAAGAATGAGGAATATGAGAATGCAGAGAATGATTGTATTTTGTCTCTTCAAATTGATAATACGTTTGCGAAATCGTGGCTTCGATTAGCTATATGTAAGATGCATGATGAAAAATATAAAGAGGCCTATGTTTACTTATTAAAATGTGAACTGTATGTTCAGAATACTCCGGATGTGAAGAACCGAAAACAAGAATGTAAAATGTATATATAGAGATTTTTATTGAATATGTTTTCTTTATAATTTAGTGAATAATATAATATATATTATGTATAATATATATAATATATATAATATATATATAGGATGGATACAACTTGTGCAACATTAACGTTAGAAAGTTATATTAAAGAAAAGAGGAATTCTATCGATCATTTAAAACAATTAAGTATATATATATTTATTAAATATTATATTTACTCTGTATATATAGGACAATATGAAGAATGTATTCAAGAATGTGAACGTTTATTAGTATTAATAACAGATTCAAATCAAAGAAATCAATTAAATAATTTCATTAAAGAAGTTACTTTATTAAAGAATAATAATAAAAAGGATGAAACTATATCAGAAATTGTTCAAGAACCTAAAATAAAGACGAATGTATTTATTATTTATTTTCGGTTTTAACTAGTTATTTATTTATAATATATCTTATGTATAGAAAATAAATAAACAGAATAATGAAAGAATTGAAAAAGCATTACAATTATTATTAGACAAAAAGAAACAACAAGTTTATATATAATAATAATAATAATAATAATAATAATAATAATAATAATAATAATAATAATAATAATAATAATAATAGTAATAATAAATATCTATATAGCCTCTTCCCTGTGTTCCTAATAAATTATTTAAATTATCGATGGATATACAGAGCTTAGAGACTGATTCTGAAAGATTATTTGAATATCTATATGTATATTGATAATAAAGAATACTATATATTTATATATATATATAATTTACATTTTAATAATTATGATAAAAGAGAGTTATTATACTATATAATGTTTATCTATATTCTATTCCACGTAATGTATATGTTCAATTATTTACAAATAACAACGATACTGAAGCTTTTTCTATGCTTATTAAAGCATTCTATTCAATTCATAAACATGAAAATAGTCTGTTTTTTATTGATGTTCTTGTAGATATAACAAAATCTAATAATATTCAATTTATGATCACTATGACACAATCCTCCGTCATGAACAGTATTTTACAATTATCCTTATTTATTTTTCATGTTATATATATAAATATTTTTTAAATATCTTTATTTCTTTAGAATTAAAAGAATCTATTATTGATATTTCTAAATCAAATACTATTCCAGAAGAAAAACTAAAAATAATAACTCAATTCTATAAAATAAAGCTATAAGTTCTATAAATCATTCATTTTTTCAAAATGATCAGTTATTTTATCACAAAATAATTAATTCTTGCTGTCTATCTTCTATATGGAAGAGAATTCTCAATTAAAAAACATTTCTTTTACTATTTAACTCCTAATGAATACCTTTTATGGAATATATTATAAATAACAATACATACATTATTGTGTTTTCTTATCATTAATTTACTTGATAATTATGGAATTCTTTTTGTTTCTAAAAGAAGTTCCTACGATTTTTCTATGATGATGACCAATAAGAATTCTATAATTTATTAAAAAATTCGTGGGAAATCCCAAATGTCTCTGGACTTTTTCGACTGTTTCAGAAAACTAAAGAAAAACCAAGGGATTTATCTTAGTAATAAAACTCTGTACTTCTTAAAGACCGTTTATATCATTGAAACGAAAAATAGCCCTATTTATTAGTTCTTTAATATAATATACCGTATATTTTGAAGAAAGAATTTAATGAGTATGATATAATCTATGCTATCTATGTGTTATTATATAGAAATGACAAACGATGAAGTTTATTTTTATATTATTCAATGTCTTTCTGGATTAGCATCAATTATTAGTGGATTCTCAGCTATCTTGGCTATTGTAGAAGAAAAATTAAATGTATATTGTCTTTCAGTTTTTAAAATCATGGCTCTTTTTTTAGATTATTCAGCTAATTTGTTGTGTATTGAACTTCTGTATATCTTCTTCCATTCTTCTAAGTATTGTTGTTCCAGATCTAATCTCTCGCTATTGTGTATTTTTTTTATATATATATGATTTTCGTAATAATTATTTATTTTTATTTATCTATAGGGTTTCTTAAGACAATGGGTATATCGTGGAATTCTGGAATTTGCGTATATTTCTTATAGTTATACTTTTTATCTTTTTTTAAATTTCTTTTTTCTTATTAATATAGATGTGGAAGTATTATGTATATTCTTTCATGTGAAATTCCATTTCATTTGTCACTAAGTACTTTTCTATTTACTTATTTTTCTTTATTCTTAACTATACTTGGAATTACAAATATCATTCTGGTATATATATTATTGTAATTGTATTATTTATTTGTTTTTAATATTATATATATTATTCTTTATTTTATTCTTATGCATATATATATATATATTTATTTATTAATTTATATATAGGGAATTATATTTAGAAAACGAATTCAATTCTTTTATACTATTTCTAGAAGTGTATACACTTATTATATATATATAGTTTTACTTTCTTATACAATAATAATTTATTTATAATAGAACTATTTCTTCTTCTCTACTTTTATATATTATGAATAATAATTATCTATATATAGCCATCGACTACTATGATATTTTCTAATCTTTATTATAAAGAAGCTCAGTTATTATTAAGTTCTACAAATGATATTATCGACAGACTCTAAGGATTTTTATTATCTTTTATTCTTTATGTATTCTATTCTATTTTTATAATAATTATATTCTATTTTTTATAATAATTATATTCTATTTTTTATAATAATTATATTCTATTTTTTATAATAATTATATTCTTATTTTATAATAATTATATTCTATTTTTATAATAATATTCTATTTTTTTATATTTATATATATTATATTTCTTTCATAAATATTTATTATTTATATTATTCTTATTATATTTCTATGTATACTACATTTTGTGTTGATATAAAATCTTTAGATTATTTTGATTTTATTCTATATATATATATTTATATATATTAGTGGATCATATTTTCTTTTTGTAACTAGTTAATTTTTTATGATTCATAATATATATATATATATATATATATATATATATATATATATATATATATATATATAGAACGAAATTAGGATATATTTTATTTCTTTTTTATATATCGTTACTATTTAAACCAATATTTAATTTACTTTTTTTTTTCATCATAAGATATATATATATACATATATATATAGTATTTATTTATAGTTTTTTTTTTATATGTAACTTCTCTTATGAATATACATATATATATTTATGTAAATACATTTTTCCTGTCTTGTCTTTTTTTAATTTTTTTCTTGATTTTTTACAGATGAAATATCTATATACTTTTTTTTCATTATATATATTGTATTCTTTATAGAATATTCTTTATATAATAAATAATATACCTTTTTTCTCTTTTTTTTAATATTCTCAAATATCATATTATACTTATATATATATACATATTTTAAGATTTCTATTTTAATTTTATACATAAGAATCTCTTTCTATTTAGTATTGCTTTTTTTCTATTATTTTCATCTATCTTAATTCTCATTTATCATTTTAATGCCTTTTTTAAAACTCGGTTTCTATTCAATCTTATTCTATTACTCTTATGAATTATAGTATTTCTCTCTAATAAGAATAATATGACACAACTATTTCATTTTTTTTTGTCATTTGTTTTTGTTATCAATTCTATACACTCTTATTATTAATTTATTAATAGTAACATCTTTTTATGTTTATTTCTATTCATAAACATCCACAATTCTAGGAATTATCGTTTTTTTAAAACTAAAATCTCACTAATTAAGTGGCATTCGCAATCCATATCTCTCGTCAAGCTCTATCATTCATTCGAAATCATTTTCAATGCATATCTTATCATAGAAATCTTATTCTATCAATTCCATCATCATTTTCTTCTTTTCATAAATACTTTCTTGATATACAAACAAACTTTCATCAGTTTTCTTTTTGATTCATTTTTTTTTTTTAATTTTATTCTTCTAGGGTAGGCTCCCTACCCTAAACAGAAAAAAATAGATCGTGTCTCAAAAAGACATTTTCCATAGTATATTTCGACTATTTTTGTTTTTGTACTAATAAAACCTAGTTTTTCATGATTAACTAGAAAATTTTCATTATTCGAGAATCGGCTTTCTTTTTTGGAGGCTTTATAATAAAAAAAACAAAAAGAATTTTTTTTTGTAAATAAGTAATATTTAAATAAATCTAATATGTCTACTGAAGAAACTGAAACACCTGTAGCTAAGGAAGAAAAGAAGGAAGTTCCTACTGAAGAAAACACCATTATTATCAACGTTCGTGATGGAGTATGTTTTTTAATATGTGCTATTTCTTCTTAATCTTATTATTAATCTATTAAACTCATCTTTTATTTAGGAAGGTAGCAATACTTCTTTTAAAGTAAGAAAGAACACTAAGATGCGAAAGATTTTTAAGGCTTATTCCCAAAAACTTGGAAAGGATATCACCAATATACGTTTCATGTTTGATGGTAATCCAGTTGGTGATGATGAAACTCCCTTATCTGTATATATATATATATATATAAATATATTTTTTATCCATTTTTTAATATTTAAAACAATATATATATATATATATTTATATATAGCTTGGTATGGAAGAGGATGATCAAATTGATGCTGAACTTGAACAAGTTGGTGGTTTCTAAATGAATTTTTCATGATTTCTTTTTTTTTGTTTTATACATTTTATATATCTTTTATATTTCTCCAAAAATATTTTGTTTTGTTAATTAATTATCTATGTACATTATATTTAAAACAAAATACATTATGGATGAATAAATATATTTATAAATACGAATAGTAGAAAACATAATAGAAAAAATATATAGAAATCATTTTTTATTGCCAAAAAAAAAAAGTAATCATAAAAAAACAATATATAAAATCGTATTATAAGTGTATTTATAAGGTAGCAAAGATTTCTTCAGCTTTCTTAATAGCTTCCTCAATGTGTTTAATATCTTTACCCTAAATATATGTAATGATATAATAGTTTTATATTTATAATAAATATAATAATAATAAATAAAATAAATAAAATAATAATAAATAAATATAAATATAATAATAATAAAAATATAATAATATCTAAAAGTATACTTGTCCTTGAGCGAGATTGGCTTTGCCGCCACCTTTACCGCCACAGAGAACAGCTACAGGCTTAAGCCATTCAACAGCACTGAATCCCTTGTCATTAGCAGATTTACTACAAGTTACATAGAAACCAACTTTATTTTCTTCTTCATCAATACTATATAATAAACAGCAAGCTTCAGGAACTAATTCACGAATCTTTGTCATTAATTTATTAGCAGTAGTACCATCAGTACCAATATCTACACGAATAATACCTCCTTTAGCATTATCTTTTATGTACTCCGCACAAACACCTTCAACTTTAGTCATAGCAACTTCAGCTTTAGCTAACATAGCAGCCTTCTTTTCAGCTACCATTTTCTTTTCAAGAACTTTAAGTTCTTCTCTTAATTTATTCTTAAGAGATAAAGAGATAACAGCAGTAGCTAAATCTTGTTGAAGACCAACAACACATTTAGCAAGATCTTTTCCACTAGCAGCTCTAGCTTCAGAGAATTTAGCTTCAATTTCTTTACCTAATTGAATAGCTTCATAAGCTTTATCATGAGTAACACAAGTAACACGACGAATACCCTTAGCTATACTACCTTCTTCAATTACAGCAAAATATTTAGCTTGAGCAGTATTAGAAAGATGGGTACCACCACAGAATTCAACAGAATATTTATACCATTCCTTGTTTTCAGGATCTTTAAGTAAAGCATCAATAGCCATACCAATAGAAACAACACGAACAGGATTAGGATATGTTTCTCCAAAGACAGCTCTAAGAGAAGAGATCTTTCTGGCTTGAGTGAGATCAGCAGTTTGAGTATATACAGGTAAAGCATTATTAATCATTTCAGATACCTTATGCTCAATACATTCAATCTATTTATAATAATAATAATAATAATAATAATATATATATATATATATATATATATATATATATATATATACTTCAGCAGTAGTAAGAGCTCTATTCATATTAAAATCAAAACGTAATTTATTTTCATCGACTAAAGATCCCTTTTGATCAATATCTAATTGTAAAGTATCTTTAAGTGCCCAATTGAATCCATGAGTCATGGTATGATTGCAAGCGATACATATACGACGTTCATAATCTACATCACATTCTACAGATACACCTACTTGGAATACAGGCTTTTCCGCGGGAATAGAAGCAATATGACCATAATGAAGTAAATAACCATTGTAAGACATACACTTGGAAACAATAAATTCATGTTCACCACATAAGATCTTACCGCTATCGGATACTTGACCACCTTGTTCGCCGTAGAATGAGGAGTTATCGAGAATAACTCCATAAATAACGGAAGGATCTGTAACAGCATCAACAAATCCAGAAGCAGTGAAAATAGCAAGAATAGTAGCAGGTTGTTTTTCATACCAAATATATTTAAAAGAATCATCCGTCTTAGGAACATTATCATGATTTAATTTACTAGTATCATCAGGCTTCAATTCTAATTCCTTTCCACTTAAAAGATCCTTACCACTCTATATATAATAATAATAAATATAATATAGTATATTCACATATATAATAATATATAATAATAATATATACAGATCTG
This sequence comes from Blastocystis sp. Blastoise, assembly GCA_039096225.1. NCBI lineage: Eukaryota > Bigyra > Opalinata > Blastocystidae > Blastocystis > Blastocystis sp. Blastoise. Next base: position 64,997 of record JBBPEB010000029.1, read on the forward strand.
GCTAATTCTCTAGCTTCTTCTAATAACTTATTAAAAAGTTCCATATCGACTTTATATCCATTCTCTTCAGCCATTAACTATATAAATAAATATATGTATATATAAATAATAATATGAATAATGATATAAATAATAATATAAATAATAATATAAATAATAATATAAATAATAATATAAATAATAATATGAATAATGATATAAATAATAATATAAATAATAATATAAATAATAATATAAATAATAATATGAATAATAATATAAATAATAATATAAATAATAATATAAATAATACTTCAGTAAGATCAATAGGGAATCCAAGAGTACCATATAAGAAGAAAGCGACATTACCACTAATGATTGTGTTCTCGGTATGATTCGTTTTATTGGCTTGTTCCATGGAATCAATTTCTTGTTGGAAACGTTTTAAACCTCTTTCAAGAGTACGATTGAAGGACATTTCTTCATCTAAAATAACTTCTTGTACATAGTTCATTTTCTCTTTAATTTCAGGGAAAACATCACCCATATTTTCAACGACTACAGGAACTAATTTACAGAAGAAACCAGGCTCACATTTTAAGATTTGTTGACCATAACGAACACCTCTTCTTAAAATACGACGAAGGACATAACCTCTACCTATATATAATAATAATAATAATAATAATAATAATAATAATAATAATAATAATAATAATAATAATAATAATAATAAATACAATCATATATATATATACCAGAATTAGAAGGAACAGCACCATCAGTAATAGCGAAAGTTAAAGTACGAATATGATCAGCAACTACACGATAACTATATAATAATAATAATAATAATAATAATAATAATAATAATAATAATAATAATAATAATAATAATAATAATAATAATAATAATAATAATAATAATAATAATAATAATAATAATAATAATAATAATAATAATAATAATAATAATAATAATAATAATAATAATAATAATAATAATAATAATAATAATAATAATAATAATAATAATAATAATAAACATAATAATAATAATAATAATAATAATAATAATAATATACGCCATATCTCTTTTAGCTTCTTCAGTTTTACCGCCAACAATACCGCCATAATAATCGACTTTACTTAATTCATGAATCTTCTTGAAAATAGGTGTGAATACATCGGTATCATAATTAGACATCTTTCCTTGTAAAACAGAAGTAATACGTTCAAATCCCATACCTGTATCGACATGAGTAGCAGGAAGAGGCTTAAGAGAACCATCTAATTCACGATTAAACTATATATAATAAACATAATAAACATAATAATAAATATAATAATAATAATAAGTATAATAATAATAAATAGTATATACTTGCATAAAGACAAGATTCCATATTTCAAGTACATTCGGGTCATCTTGATTAACAAGAGCAGAAGCGTCTCTACCTCCAATACGATCATAATGAATCTCACTACCTATATAATAATAAATATAAATATAATAAGAATAACAATAATAATATATATATACAAGGACCACAAGGACCAACTTCACCCATTTCCCAGAAATTTTCCTATTTATAATAATTATAATAAATATATATTAAAACATAATAATGAGCATATCTCTATATATAAATTGAATAATTACTTTTCTACCAAAAGGAAGAACATGAGAAGCAGGTAAATATTGTTGCCAATAGTCACGTGCTTCATAATCAGCAGGAACATTATCCTTTTCATCACCAGCAAAATATGTAGTATATCTATAGGATATATATAATTAATATAAATAATAAATAATAATAATAATAAAAATAATTAATAAATAAAAATAAAAATAATTAATAAATAAAAATAAAAATAGCAAATAATAATAAAACAAAAAATAAAACAAATAATAAATGATAATAAAAAAATATACAATCTAGATTTATCAAGTTTATAAACTTCAGTAAGTAATTCCCAAGCAAAAGCAATAGCATCCTTCTTGAAATAATCACCAAAAGACCAATTACCAAGCATTTCGAAGAATGTATGATGATAAACATCTTTACCAACATCTTCTAAATCGTTGTGTTTACCACCAGCACGAATACATTTTTGAGAATTACAAGCTCTCTTTAAAGAAGCAAGAGGAGATGTAGGATCAACCTATAATAAAACATATTTATGTAAAAAATCATTCACTGATCATTTCATATTATTTTAGGGTCAAAGAAAATTATATAAACAATATCAAAAATAGAAAAATAAAAACAAATTTTGAAATAGAAGAAGAAATCACAATATATACATGTCCTAAGAAAATAGGTTTGTATTGATTCATACCAGCATTTGCAAAAAGAAGAGTAGGATCATCAAGAGGGACAACAGGAGATGATTTATAGAAAGTATGGTTCTTACTTACAAAGTAATCAATGAAAGTTTTACGAACTAGTCTAGAAGGCCACTGAATTTCTTCACTCATTTATCCAAAATGATAATAGACAAGTATATTCTATGTTTTATGAAATAGAAAATAATTTCTTTTTTTCCTATTTTTTTTTGACCATATTTTTTTTCATCGAAAAAGTTCATGAATAATTGTTCCATGATGAAACTACACCCAATTAAATGTTTAGAAGATTTGAAATACCAATAATCATTCTTAATCAGTTAAAGCAAACTTAATGATTGGCTTACTTGTTTTAGACCAATCATATTTAATTATTCTCATTTTTCAAATGTATAGTTCATTTTAGCTTTATTTTAGAATTAAAAAGTAGTTTAAGTAATTACCAATATCTAGAAACTTTGTGACATATAAATATCTACAATTTTAAACGTTACTACAATAATTTTGATTTACACAAAATGTCACTTTTTACGTATATAAACTATTTTTTTGCTTCTACCAACTCATTTTATAATCAAACACACTTATATCAACGAATTCTAATAAATAATGATATCAAAATGTTACATATTAATGATAATATTAATTTAGAGTTATGGAGAACATTTGTTTTTATTAAAACATTATAAAATCAGCTTGCTATGACTATGTTTGGATTATATTTATTTAAAAAGAAAAATACACCAAAAAGGGAAACTTTAAGAAAAGAGAAACTGTCAAATAACGGGAAAAATCACATTCTCATTTATTTTTCTAATAAATTCGCGGTTTTATGAGATTAAGTCTTTATGAAAAAAAAGTCTGTCAAAAACAACGCAAAAAACATACAATTCTATTCTTTGAAGTCTATTTTATTGACATTGATATATAACATAAATAATATGTTTGCAATCAATCAAGCAGTAAAGTGCGGTGTTAGAGCTACAAGTAGTTTCCGTTCTATAGCTACTTTAAGAAATCCTATGATTCCTACACCTGGAAAACAATGTAAGATATGTAGTCCAGAAGAAGCTGTTCGTTGTGTTCAAAGTGATGATAAAGTATAAACTCGATTTATTATTCTTTGTAAACTACTTTTTCCTGATTCTATAGGTTTATTTACATATGGCTGCATCTTGTCCAGTTCCTTTAGTCAATGCTTTGACTGAGGTATATTATTTCAATTATATTTATGTAAATATTATTTTATATCATTGTTTAGACTAGTATTGAACGTGGTCTTAAGAATGTTGAAATGGTTCATCTTCTTACTGAAGGAACAGCTCCATATACTGATCCTAAATATAAGGATGTATTTTCTACTAGAGGTTTATTTTTAACTAAAAATACTCGTAAAGCAGTTAATTCTGGTAATGCTGATTATGTACCTGTTTTCTTTAATATGATTCCTCAAATGTTTAAACAGGGTATTTTAAAAGTTGACTGCTGTTTTATTCAAGTATCCCCTCCTGATGAGAATGGTATGTGTACACTAGGTATTGGATCTGAATGTGTTCCTGCAGCTCTTTCTACATGCAAATATATAGTAGCTGAGATAAATGATAAAATGCCTCGTACTTATGGTGATGTATATATACATATAAGTAATATTGATTATGCCATTAAAACCAGTAGAGATATTCCTCTTGTTCCCCCAGCTAAGGGTAATGAACAAACTGCTGCTATTGGTAAAATAATCGCGGAAAATTTAATTAAAGATGGAGCTACTCTTCAAGTATATATATATATATATATATATATATATATATATATATATATATATATATATATTATTATTATTATTATTATTATTATTATTATATATAGGTAGGTATAGGTACTATTCCTGATGCTGTTTTAGCTTGTTTACATAACCATAAGGACCTTGGTGTTCACACCGAAATGTTTACCGATGGTATGGTGGATCTTATTAAGAGTGGAGCCGTCAATAACTCTAAGGTATATATATATATATATATATATATATATATTCTATTATCTATATTATACTTTATATTAATATATATAGAAAATTGATGATAATGGAAAATCAACAACTACTTTCGTCATGGGAACACAAAAGACATATGAATATGTTCGTGAAAATCCCCTAGTTACCTTCCGTGAAGTTGGCTATACTAATGATCCTTTTGTTATTATGAAACAACCTGGTTTTGTAGCATTGAATTCATGTATTGAAATGGATTTAACGGGTCAAATAGTAAGTGATTCTATTGGAACTTCTATTTTCAGTGGATTTGGTGGTCAAGTTGATTATTTATATGGTGCTCTTCGTAATCCTCAAGGTGTTCCAATTATAGCTATTCCCTCTACTACCCCTAAAGGAGCGTCAAAAATAGTTCCCTTCTTACGTCCTGGTGCTGGTGTTGTCACCTCTAGAGCTCATGTTAGGTATATATATATATTATTACTATATATATTATATTTATTATTCAGTAATCACATTATAAACATTTATATATATATCTATATATATATATCTAGATACATCGTAACAGAGTATGGAATAGCAGATTTATGGGGAAAGAGTTTACGTGAGCGTGCGAGAGCGTTAATAAATATATCTCATCCAAATCATAGGCAATCTCTTTATGATGCAGCTGTGCAACAATTAGGATTGAAATTATAATTTATATATATATTATATATATATTTCTCTATCTCTTTATATATCATTAAAAAATTTATGAATAATAATTTGTTTATAGAATATTATTATATATTTAATAATAAACAAAACAAACAAATAATAATAAAAAGAAAGAATAAAATAAATAAATAATAAAATAAAAAATATTAAAGTATTTCAACAGTTCCTTTGCTTCCATCGACTTTAATTCTCATACCAGTTTTGACTTTTTCCATAAGATTCTGTACATTAACAACACAAGGAATACCCATTTCTCTAGCTACAATAGAACCATGAGTAAGAGGACCACCTATAGCAATCACAACAGCAGAAGCAGGTACAAATAAAGGTGTCCAACCAGGATCAGTAGCAGGAGCAACTAATATATCACCTTTCTTTAAATGTCCTTCTCGAGGATCTAAAACAACTACTGCTCTTCCTTCAACTATACCTGCAGAAGTAGGCATTCCTTTTAAGATATTTTCAGATAAATCTAATAATTCTTGTTTTGTTTGTTCAGATATATTGACAATAGATGCATAAGGAGATACAATTATACGAGGAGAAGAAATAGATTTAGCACGTATATAAATAGATTTACGTTGTTGAAGAAGAGTAGTCATTTTAGTAATATCTACTTTATTTTGTTCATAATCACATAATTCATCAATAGAGAAATGGAAAACATCTTGAAAATCATGAATTATTCCTTTTTTCATCATCTTATGACCTAATTGTATAATTAATTTACGTTGACAAAAAAATATTGAGATTAATACATATTTAGGATGTTCTCGATAAGTCAACATAAGTCTAGCAACAGGTAAATAATAACGAATTGTTTCAGCATCTTTCTTTGATACTTTTGAACATATCTAAAAAGTATTATTATAATATTATTATATATATAAATACTTCATCAACAGCTTCATCTGCTTTCTTTTCTAAATAATCAGGTGATTTCTCTTCTACATTCTCATAAGAAGTATTTAATATAGTTAAAAGAATAATTGATGGTTTATCTTCATATCTATATAAATATTATTATTATTATTATTATTAATACATATATACTTTGGAGAACTAATCATAATTTCACCAGGACCTCTTCTTCCAAATTTATTCATAAATTCATTCCATTGTATATATAATTGTTGATGAGAAGTAAGAGGAGATTCAGATAATGAAATCATATATTGTTTTATTTTTTCTTCTTCTTCATTCTTTGATAAAGTCTATAAAGATATTTTTATTATTATAAAAGTATATTAATAATAATATAATAATAATATAATAATAATAAAAATAATATAATAATAAAAAAAAATATATAATAATAAAATAATAAAAATATACTAATAACTTTTCAATAAATCCAGTTTCTTCTTCTTCACATTTGATAAATAATAAATGTAATTGAGTAGTTGCATAATCCATTTGACTAGCTATATTCTCTTTTCTTCCTCCATACATTCGTTCTACTTCATCTTCATGTATTCCATATTTTAATACAATTTGATTGATTTTATGTTGAGTTAATAAAGAAGGAACTAAAAGAGGTAGAAGTCCTTTAATAAGCATAGTTATTTTTAAAGGAGTATCACGAAGAGAAGTTAATGTAATAGTATTTTTATGATTCTTTAATTCATCTAATATATTATTATAATAATTAATTAATGAATCAATTCACTCTTTAATCTCTTTACATAGACGAGACGGATTAAAATTAAATACCCAATTCCATAATATAGATCGAATAGTAGGTAAAGCTATATTAAATATCGCTTTTATTAAAGGTTTCATAGCAATAGTAGAAGAATAATAAGGAAGATCACTCTTATTATATTCATTAGATATCTATTAATATATATAAAATTAATTATAAATATATATAAAATTAATTATAAATATATATATAAAATTAATTATAAATATACATTAGCTACTTCTTTGTCTACATTTGATCCAAGGAATTTTAAGAATTGTTTTCTTATAAAAGAGATATTCATTAATGGTGAATATTCAAAGAACATATATCCACCTATCCATCGAACATAAGTATCTGTTTTAAGCATAGCATTATTCACACAAGAGAAACTACAATAAGTCCAAGGAACTGTTAACATTTGAATACAATTAAAATTAGCATAACTGTGATATATCTTCTTATATTCATCTGATAATGGATTTAAATCATTAGGTAAATCTAATAAAGTAGTAATAGGTCTTGCTTGAACTATATACATCTTTTCTTTATATATACAAAATTCCATATCCATTGGTTTCTTATAATAGTTCTCGATATCTACAGCATATTGACTTATTGTATAAATTTTTAGAAAATATTTCATAGATCTCATCACTTATCATCTCAGCATCTTCTAAAGTAAATTTATTTGCTTAGAAATATCAGAATATTTCTTAATTAATTCAAGTTTGTTTGCAAATACACGATAACCATCTGTTGTTATAATAAATCCTTCTGGCACAGGAAATCCTCCTTCTGTTAATTTCACTAATGAAGATCCTTTACCACCTAAAGCTTCTACTGAAGTAATTCCTTTTGGATTTGTAATCTATTTATATATTTTTTTAAATATTATTATATATATAAATTATATACATCTACTAAATAAGTCATTTTAATTGTTAATTGCTAATTATTATTATGAAAATAAAATATGAGAATTGTTCATAAATCACACAATAATTCATTCATAAATCTTAACGAATAATGCATCATTCTAAAAGAATACTCGAAACCAGAATCTTGAATCGAATTTTTAGGTTAACAAATAATAGGATTATAAAGTTGGAAAATTGGAAACACAATACTCGTCATTCATATACAAATAAAACAGAAGAAAAAATCAGTTCTTTAAGAATTGTATTGTTTCTATTTTATTGAGAATATCATTGAAAACATAATATTGAGTTTTAAAATATATATAAAATGAATTCTTTATATATATATATATATATATAAAAGGAAAAAAAATCGAATTCATTCTATAATTTTTCTATTTATTTTTAATTAAAAAAAAAAATTCTTAAGAATTGAATATTATAATTATTTAAAAAGAAAATAATTCTATTTTAATTATAAAAAAAATAATTCTTTTAAAAAAACAAAAACAAAACAAATGTATATATATTTTTCTAACATTAAATACCTTTCAATATACATAAAAATGATAAAAATAAAAATAAAAACAAATTTACATAATAATTAACAAAGAAAAATAAAAACTAATATAAATAAATAAAAACTAATATATAATTTGAAGCAAAATTTAATTAATATAGAAAGCGTGAATTAATAAAGAAAGAGAGAAAAAAAAACATTTTCTATTTTATTAAAAAAAATAAATTATATATAGATTTGGAAAATAAAAAAAATATATTAAAATAAATATATAATTAAAAAAAAGTACATTCTTTTAGATCATTTTTTGAGGTTGATTTCGTTGAAGTGTTGTATTTGGTTGTTCAAGTTTATGTATTTGCATCTTCTTCTTCTTCTTTAAAATATATATAGAAACTAGAATAGCAATAATGAATAAGATAATAATAATAATAATAATAATAATAATAAGTATAGTATTATTATTAGGAATATAATATTCTGTAGATATTCCAGAAACATCTAAATAAATCTTTTGAATTTCTTGTAAAGTTTCTATATTTGTATTATTATGTATATTATATAATAATATATTTGAATTTATTGATGTATACATCGTTGTCGTTATAGTATTAACTTCTGTTTCTTTTACTATTATTCGTATAGTAATTATAGTTCTATTATAATTTATATTATTATTATTATTATCATTCATATCTATTATAGATAATATACGAACTAATTCACTTTCAATATTAATATTATTATTATATAATGAAACAATAGATTGTCTAAAGATTTCTTGAGAATCAGGTTTTTTCATGGATATAGAAGATGGACCTTCAATAATTAATGGAATATGTATAAATACATAATTTTCATTTGGAGTTTCTTCACTATTATATATAAAACAATTTTTTGTATTTATATTATTATCCCAAGTAGCATTATGAAATCCACCATCAATACAATCTCTAGATTGTATTCCAGAAAACCCATTTGAACATTCTATATAACTAGTTTGACGTCTTTCTATACTTAACCATAATGAATTGTCTTTTTCTTCTTCTTCTATACATTTTAAGGGTAATACTTCTATTGTTAATATATATATTATTGTATTACGAGGATTTGTTAATGTTATAGTATATATAAATTGACCTAATTCTAAAGGTATACCTTCTATGATACCTGTATTAATATCAAAAGATAATCCTTTAAGAATAGAAGGAGAAATAGTCATAGATTCTAAAAATAATCCTGTACGAATAGGAATTTGAGAATCAAGAGAATCATAACGATATATAGATATAAAAGAAGAAGGATATATAAGTGTAGGAATACGTAATTGACATGTAGAATATTCATTAAGCCATATACCAGGTGATCCAATAAGACAATTACGTGTACGATATCCTTCATAATTTATTGGATCTTCACAAGATAGAGTAGAATTCGATCCTATTTCAGTTTTCATCCATATTCCTTCTTCATTACAATATTCATTAATTATTATAAGATTTATTGTAGTATTTAAAGATCCAGCAGGATTTGATACAGTTATTATATAAGAAGAATTTATTGTTTCTATTAATGGTATTCCATAAATAGTTCCTGTAGTTATATTAATAGATAAACCTAAAGGTAAAGAAGGATATATAGAAAAAGAAAGAAGTACACCTTCTATTATAGGATTAATTGAATATTCTAATAATTTAATAAATGTAAATGTATTTGATATATATTCTATATGTAATGGTGGAAGAGGATCACATAAAAATTGATTTTCTTCAAAATGACTATTTATACATAATCTTTTTTGTATACCTTTATAACCTAATGGACATTCTTTATATGCTTCTGTATTATCATAAGCACCAATATATCCATCAAAAGGATTACATGATAATTTATTATTTGTTATATAAAAAGATAATTCTGCTAATTGAAAATATATATTATTATTATTATTATCATTTTGACAATCTAAATAATCATCTTGAAGAATATTATGATTATTACATTCATTTATATAAAGACGATAACTATTATAAGATTCAGATATATAAAAATCATAACTAATACTTTGTTTATAAGTTGTATAATATTGATGACGTACAGAATGTAATAAAGTCCATGTTTCTCCATGATTATTACTACCTTCTAATCTCCAACCAGAAGGATGACGTTTATTACATTTTGGACCTGTTATAATAGTATATTTATTAATATATTCACGTCTATTATTATTATATGTCCAAGTATATATAGATCCTAAACATTGTGGTCCAGAAATTGTATAAGTAAGAGGATTATTATCAAATAATTTTGATATATCATATATTGGATCAATATTAATATTATTAGTTGTATATATACCATCAATCATTCTATATTCATTAGTAGATATTAAATGAATACTACAACCAAATCCATTTATTATAGGTAAATTATATTGACGATGTGTTTCTATAGCTATTATATTTAATCCTTGAATTAAACAAGGATTAGATAATAATATACTTATACTAAAAGAAGTATAATTAGTATATTCATAAGTAGCTAATGTAGATGAAGTAATATTAATATTATTAGGTAAATGAATACGATTTATTTCTATTCCATTTATATAAAGAATCATACCAGCATAAGTATAAGTAGTAATTTCCATAGATACATAAAGAGAAGATAAAATAGGAATTAAAAATGAACTTCTATAATATTGAGTTATTCCTAAAGGAGAAGGAAGAGTAGAACTAATACTTGTAGACCAATAAGAATCATCATAATTAGGTAATATCCAATTAGATTCTGGTATATTTCGATTATTAAGATATTTCCAAGTAGTTGTTTTTAAATTCATTAAATAACCTATATTAAATGAAATAGTAATAGGAAGAATAGTTTGTGGTAAAACAATAGAAGAATAAAGTATAGTACCATCTTCTAATAAAATAGTATATTTACTATTAATCCAATCATTTTCAGTTGTATCAAATAAATGAAGTGTATAAATAGAAGTTATTTTACAAAAACTATAATAATCAGTAGAAAGTGGTGTACTAGTATTTTTAGAATCAATTAATTGATTTGAATTATCATAAAGAGACCATCCTGCATATCTAGAATTTTCATTCATTTCAAATTGAAATATAAATAAATTATAAGGAGAATCACAAGAAAGTACTTCTAAAGTAATAGTAGTATTAACTTGTATTCCTTGTATAGAATAAGCATTAATAGAATAAATAGTTGATGAAAATGGATATATAGGTATTCCATTAATATATCCATTACTACTATCAATAGATAATGGAGAAGGAAGAGAAGGAGATATAGTAAAATTTGTATAATAAGGTGAAGAAGAAAGAAGAGGAGGAAAATGAATACCTTTATATGTACTAAGTATATTCATAGAAAAAGAAAGTGGAGGAATAATAATAGATGTAAAATCATCTATATAAAATTCTAATTCAGAAAGTGAATATTGATTTATTAATAAATTTGAATTTGTTTTTGTTGCTATAAATTGATATCCTTTATAAAAATTTGTATTTTGTGATATATAAAAACATTGTTTTTGATTTCTATCTTCCCAAGATATATTATGTTGTATATCAAGAAGTATTAATGTTTTATTATCTGAGATATTATTATTATCTTCTATACCATATAAAATCCAATCAATAGGATCTTCTTCTTTTTTTATCATTGAAGATATTAAACAATATTTATTAAAATAATAAGTATTATGATTATTAAATAAAATTGTAATTCCTTTAGATTCTGTTATATTAAATGTATTTGATATCCATCTTGTAGATAAATCATGATCTTGTATATATATAGCTTTACTTGTATTACATCCTCCTTCACAATTATATTCAGCAGAATAAGATATAGGAATAGAAGAATCAACAAATAATCGGAAATTTATATCAAATAAAAATTTATTATTTTTTGTAGTAGGAAATAAAATAACAAAAGAAAGTGTAATATAATTATTATTATCTAATAAATACATAGGTCCAGAAATTGTTTTCCAAGTATATTCATCTTCTTCTTCTGTAGCTATAGTTGTAGTAATATTGAATATATTTTCATTTACATATAATGAATAAATAAGATGTTCATTTATATAAGCTAAAATACCTGATTTTGATTTTATATATAATATCCATCCTTTACTAATAGATTTTGAACTAAGAGAATATGTTTTTCTTACTAATATAATACGTTTATTAAGTATTAAAGGTGTTTGAGTTGAAGAAGTAGGTAAAGAATTCCAAGATGCATCATCATAAGAATAACTAGTCCATGAAGAAGGAATAATAGTAGATACAATATAATATTTTAATCCAGAATATGAATATACATCAAATTTTGTATTTAAAGTATAATTCTTTTGAGAACCATTAATTAATGAGAAATAACCAAAAGAAAATAAATGTATACCTTCAATACGTTGATAGAATTCTACATAAGAATTTGAGTCCCAACCATTCTTTCCAAAATCATTAAGAACAAGTGTATATATACCACTAGGAATACATTTTGTATAATTAGATATAGAAGGAAGAGAAGAAGAAGAAGAAGAAGAAGGATGAGAGAAAATAAGTATTTGTTCAGAATTATAAAGTGAGAAAGATTCTTCATTCGAATGAATAGAATTATGTTTTGTTATAAAAAGTTGAGTAGATAATGGTTGAAAACAACCTATATAAATAATATATAAATAAATAAATAATTTTCTTTTTTTAATAAAAAAAAAATAATTATAATATAATAAAATAAATATAAATATATATACCATTAATAATAAGAGGAATATTTATAGAATATGAATAATGAGTAATTCCATGTAAAGCAGAAAGTATATATTGTTGTTGAATACCTTCTAAGGGTGTACCATAAATAGCTCCATTATTAGGATTTAAGGATAATCCAAGAGGAAGAGAAGGAGTAATCCAATAAGAATAATATCCACTATTCAAGGGTTTCCAATAAAGAGGTACATCTGTATAAGCAATCCAGTCACTTTCAGAGAAAAAGAGGCCTTCGGGAAGAATCGATTGATTTGAAGTTAATATACGAAATTCAGAAAATTCTACACTATTTCCATCTGTAGAAGATACTATAGATATGTAATTATAATAATAATATATATATTATAATAAATATAAAAATAAATATAAAATATAAATAATAAATATAAATATAAAAATAAATATAAATAAATAAAAAATAAAAATAAAAATAAAAAATAAATATAAAAATATAAAAATATAAATATAAATATAAATACATATTTCAATTTTAATAGCATTACAAATAAATTTATTAGATCTTAAATAATATGTATATATAGTATTTCTATTTAAGAAAGATTGATCTTGTTGATAATCTAAAAAATACCAAGTAATACCCTGATCTGAACTTCCATAAATACGCCATAATTGAGGATCCCCGTGGGAATTACTTGGAGAAGAAATAATTTGATATCCATTAAACCAAGCACGACTATTATATTTATTATATATTATATATTATATATTATTATTATTATTATATATATACTGTAAATTAGGTAGAATATAAGTTAATGTTGTATTTTGAGTAGAAGATATATAAGTAGTACTTGGATTATTATCAAATGCATTTATACAACTTATAGAATTAGGAATAGATATACAATTTCCATTTAATATATCAATAATTGAATCTTCTATATATATAATATATAATATAATATTATATTATATATATATATATACCTTGTCCATAGTTGATATTTGCTTCGATATCAAATGGGTCATGATCTCCTAATTGAGTCTCCATAGCATGTATTTCAATACCAATACATAATATAGAAGAAGGGAAATAAATAGAACTTGGAATTGTTATACTATATATATAATATATATATATATAGAATACATATATATATATTATATATATATATACCTTTTCCAAGTAGAAGTTGATTCTTGAAAAAGACTTTGAGTAGTAGAAGTAATATTTCCTCTATATATAATATATAAATATAATATATAAATATAATATATAAATATAATATACTCAGGAAGTCCTTCACGATATATTTCTATACCATTAATATAAGTAATAAATGCAGAATCTGTTTTAAAAGATAAAATGAAAGAGAAAGAATCTTGAAGAATAATAGTAGTAGTATATCGATAATAACGAGTAATTGTAGAAACAGCTTGGAAATAACCGTTACGAATAGAAAGCCAATTAGAAGCATCAAAATCACTATTTAACCAATTAGAATTCATTTGAGTTTCTTTTGTAAATTGAACAGTACTACCAGCAGGTATTGTCATTCTAGCTATAATATTATATTATATTTATTATATTTATTATATTTATTCTATATACCTTGAAAAGGAATTGTTTTAATATCACTTTCAGGACCTGTAGATTCTAAAAATAATTGAGTATTAAATTTAATTTGAATAGTAGAACCAATAGACCAACCATCACCAAAACTATATTAAACATTTATATTAATTAATATAAAGAAAGAAAGAAAGAAAAAATAAATAAAATAAATAAATAAAAAAAATAAATAAAAAAAATAAATAAATAAATAAAAAAAATAAATAAATAAATAAATAAATAAATAAATAAATAAAGAAAAAAAAAACATAATAAATACCCATCTTTCATCCATAAAGTATATTGTTTATTAAATTCTAAACATGCTTCATAATCAATACTCATTCCTTGTAAATTATCTTCACCTACTTGTTCAAATATTATTATACCCGATACATCAGTATTTGTTCCTTCATAAATACGAACTTCTTCTTCACTTGATAATTCTTTATATACTCTTGTTACAGTAAAAGATTTCTCAGGATACATACATATAGCTTCTACTATATATAGATTAATAAGAAAGATAAGAAAAAGAACAACAAAGAACAAAGAGAAATGGAAACATGAGTTTTAAAAGAAATTAATACATGTTGAAATAAATAGAAGAAAACATATTAGATATGGAATGAATGTCATCTTCTCTCAATAAAATAAAAGAAATGACTATAGGAATTAAAAATAAAATTGATTCTTTTTCTTTTTTATTTGAAAACGTTCAATAATGGAAAAACAGTCATTTCTAACTGTCTTTTCTTCTTTAACCATAAAATGAAGTCATTCTTGTTTTTTCTATTCTTTTCCTTTCTAAATATTCTTTTAACTAATAAATATATTTAATTATCATTTATTGAATCATTCTTGATATCAATAGGAATCATTTAATGTAATATAAACATATCATTATTAACAATTATTCTTTATTCGTGTTTTAATTTAATATTATGAACTCAATAAGAAACTATAAAGTATTTATATACTATATTTGTGTTTATAAATGTTAATTATGAATAATTATTTCTGATTTACTCTAATCCAAGTGAAATTTGATGTTATTTATTTATTTATAACTTTTTTATTATTCAATAAGTTTCTTATTTATCATTTCAAAATATAATATATCATTTTTCAAGATAAAAAATAAAATATTAAAAAACTCTTTATAACTTTATCAAAAGAATACTTTTTCATTTATTTACATATATATATTTATTTTTTTCTTTCTATTTTATATATATAAATAAGTTTAACAAGAAAAAATAACGAAACATCGATGAACATAAAAACAATTTACTTTTTATTCATATTCTTCCCCATACTTCATATTCATCTATATAAAACCAATTCGTATTCTCTTCCATACCTGTATTCGTAAACAATCTATTCCCATATTCGGTGTCAATAAAAGTAAAAGAGAATCCACTAACCCACGATTCCATATCTTCATGACACATATTCATAATACATAAATCTTGGGAGCAATAAACATTTTCTTCGTTCGATCCTCCGCCAAATGTTGGACCATAGCCAGACCATCCACACATTCCATGTCCTTTACCATTATGATAATATGCTGTTGGAGGAACCTCAAATTCATTACTTAATGTAAATAGAAACTCTTTTGAAGCTTCTCGATTCACTATGACAAAAATATTTCGGGTTATTATAAATAGAAATATAATAAAAACTAGATATATATAATACCATCTGTATCTTCCCAGTTTTGATCTGTATAGCCTCCAAAAATATTAATATGATTATTATGCCCAATATGCTTGATAATCGTTATTGTTTCTCCTTGATTATCACAATATTCGTGGAACTTTCGAGCACGATAATCATGATCACTTGCTCTAATAATAAATAAATATTGATTGTATAAGATAAGTGAATACCTAAATAGCAATTTCCATTCTTTGGTCTTTCCAACCCATTCAGAAAGCTTAGAAATGTAATTTTCATTACCACAGAGAATTGAACTATTAATTAAGTTAGTAATAGGTGTTAGGTCTGATGTTCCTTGACTTTCAAATATGTTTTGTTTAGAAAACATCTCAGATTCAGTGATTTCTTTTTCACCATCGAAATAACTTAATTCCATCGTTTCATCATTGAATTCAGTGCCATAATGTTTTGAATTATTAATTGTATTGTTACAATGAGCATCTGTTTCTGCTTTTTCACAGTTCATTGATTTACTGATAAGCTTTGTGTCAGAATTTGACAACTTACTATTGTCACTATTAATTTGTTCCATAAGATAATAAAAAAAATTGAATTTCAAGAAGAAAATTTACATTCTTTGTGCAAAGTTTGAAAATCATTATAAATTATATAAAAATCACTTTTGAAAATATTTTTGGTATCATTAAATTGTGGCTCATTAATTCCATGATATGCTATTAATTGATGACACATTCATTTGTAATTGCAATCAAATGAGTGTTATACATATTTATATGTATAGAATATGGTGTGAAAAATACTTAATGAATTATTTTATTTCAATCATAACTAACACATTAACGCTTTGAATGCAATTCCAACCAATATTGTGCGTTCCTGTTGATTTAAACTGACATATAGCTTACGATAAGTATGAATAAATGAATATTATTTATGTTACATACAAAAAATTAGTGAGTCACAAAAAAAAATAGAAATTTCTTTTTTTCATCATGTTATTTTGATGTTTTCTTTTACAAATATTCAATAGATCGTAGTAATTTGAATTTAGTTTTATATATATGAATAAATACAATCCACCATTATAATTGAACTCAAACACTGTAATGTATGTATCTAAGTACTTGCTAAGAAAACAAACACGTATGTTATAAATATGGTTATATATACAATGAAGATAAATATAAAAGTGTTAAATAACATTCAAAACAGATATATAAATATTGTATTATGAAAAAAAAAACAAAATGAAAGAAATTATTATATATTTTCAAAAAGAGATGAAAAAATATATATGTTAAAAAATATAATGTATAACAGATGAACAAATAACAAAAAAAAAATTCATACTAAGAGATATACCAGTAGATTCTTCATAAAGAAGAGATTATAAGAAAGCTTATTCTTGAGAAATATGATTATTTTCTTCTTTTTGGTTTATTTCATCATCACTATCTTCTTTAGATTCATTAGAGATACTTGACTCCTTTGTTTCCTCGATAGGAATAGATGTAATATCTAAAGTTGAGCACTTCTTTTCTAGAGAAGAAATCGTATCTTGACACTTCTGTTGTTCTTGTTGAATAAGTAGAGAATAATGTTCTTGAATTGATTTTAATTTATTATCATACTCTGTTTCAAGACTAATGCAATAATCTTTATGAGATACTAACATCGACTCTAATTTCTCGATGTCTTGAGATTTGAGTTGTTCATAACGATTCGATTTCATTTCTTCTATGTGATTATAAATCATTTTATATTTCTCTTCATAATTTTGTAATAAATCATATAATTGATTATATTTCTCTTTATATTGTTCTTGTTGAGTTGATATTTGATTAAGATAGTCTTCTTTCATGGTTGAAATAAGAGTATTATAATGTGAAGTTAGAGTTGTAATATTCATATTATAGGACTCGGTCATTTTCAGTATAATACTGGAATAATTGGCATATGTATGATTGAGTTTAGTAATATATAATTCTTCAATTTCCTTCTTTTCTTTATTAGCCTTAGATTCTATACCCTCAATTTGATCTGTATAATCATTTATAGTTGTATTTAAGGCCATTTGACACTTTTCAATATCTCGAGTAATTGTATCTATTTCTCTCTGCATTTGAACAATCATATTTCCATTCTCTAAATCTTTTACTTCTAAATCATGAATTTTCATTTTATAATCTTGTGATTGAATCAAATATTGTTTAGAAAGTAATTCTTTAAATTGATTATTATCATTATTACATTCTTCTAATTGTTTAGTTAATTCATTTATTTCTGTAGTTAATTCCATGATTGTAGAAGTTTGTGTATCATTTAATTGTATATACTGATTCTTTACCAAAGTAATATTATTATTCTCATTTACTAATGAATCGATATATTGATTAAGTTCGTCTATATACTGTTCTTTATTAATAAGAGTACTATTAAGATTCACTATTTCTTGATCTTTCTCATCTATAATAGACTGCTGAGTATTTGCATAATCTTGTTCTTTAACTAATAATTCTTTAAGATGTGCATTCTCAATATCATTATTGAATATAGTTTTAGTATTCTTTTGGTTCTTTTCTTGTTCTTCTGTTAACATTTGTTGTAATTCTTCATTTTTCATTTGAAGTTGTTCAATTTGATTTGACAATTCGAAATTCTTCTCTTGTTCCGTTTGTAATTGAGATTCTGTTAATCTTAATTTCTCTTGAAGATTTCTTTTTAATAATTGAATTCTTTCAATATAATTAGAAATTCCATTCAAAATAGTAGTAAGAGAAAAAGGAGAAGCAGTAAGAATAGTTGTATTATAAAGATTCATAATTTCTTCTTCTTCATTATCATTTTCAATGGATATAGAATGAAGAATAACTTCAGAAATAGAGTTTATAGAATTAAATACTATAGTTTCAAAAGAAGTAAAAGAGGAAACAAGCGATGAAATAGTATTTCCTGTCGAATTTGATAATTGTTCCATAGTATCTATAGATTGAATAGATTCATCAATAGATGTATATAGAGATGAAGTATTATAAAGAGAAGAGAGAGAAGGAAGTTGATTGACAGAATAAAGAGTAGAAGAGATTTCTGATTCAGTTACTGTAGCTATATAGGAAAGAAAATGAAATATATAGAGAATGTTCATAATAACTAAATAAGTATATGCATTTATGTATTAAAGATGGAGTAGAATAATATATATATATATAGAATAATATACGACGTGGGATGGAGAATAAATAGAAAACGAATAAGAAGAAGAAGATGATGAATGGAGCAATAAATAACTATATATATATGAGTTAAAGATAATAATATAGATATATACATAACGATAGAATTGACGATAGAGATCTGTTGTCTGCTGAAAAGAGAGTTTCTATAGATATTTGGATTTATTATGATATGATTATTATGATTATTATAAGAATCATAATGATTATAATTATATTACTAATAGTATTATGATTATAAAAAAAATAATTATGATTATTATAATATTATTATTATTATTATATACAGAAAAAGAAGCAAATAGAGACCATTTTGATTGTTCAGATACTAGATTATACATACGAATATCTAAATAATATAAATGATAATAATATACATTTTTCAACAGGAGATGACGGAGGTATATACTATAGAAGAATAATACAATAAATTATTACTATTCTTTTATATATATACTTTAAATATAGGAGATTTTGGATCTTGAATATCTTTGATATTTTGAGGAATTCTATATAGAGATATATATTAATAATAATAATAATAATAATAAATAATAATAAACATATAATAAACATAATAATAACATTATTATTCTTATTATATACTCTTGAATAAGATCTAGAATGGCTTTACAATCTTTATGTTCATTTTCTTTATATATATCATTTAATTGATTTAATAAAGTATATATAGTAATTGAACTTCCGGGATTTACAAAAATATTCTTTTGAATGAAGAATTGCATTAAGATTAAAAATTCATTAAAATAAACATATTCTATAATATATAGGTTAAAAAAGAGAAATATATAGAAATAAAATATATACTTTCCATGACTAGTTGAGAATTCATATTGAATTGACTAGCTAATACACGATATGTGGTATGCTCAATAATATATATAGTAAACAATCGTTGAATCTCTAATAACTCCTATAATAACGCAAATCAATATATGATATCATTACTATTATCATTTAAAGAAATAAACAATATACCTTAGGTTGTTTAGAATCTAGATTACGAATAACTTTTCCAATGAGCGAAGGATTCGTTAATATGCAAGACATTAATTTGGTTTCTTTGATAGAATAAATATAATTCATACAGATCACACGATTCTCCATAGTAAGATCCAAGTATTTATTGATCATTAGAGACTATATGTAGGAATTAATAACTAAAAAAGAATAAATACGATGAATTCTTGATAATCCTTTTTTATAATTGAAGGATCTGTTGGAATCTCATCAACGCTTATTGAATTCAGTTGAGTTTGAAGGTATTCAGAACTCATGGTTTTTAAATCTGTACTTTTGAATATTTTAACAACATTATTGACCTAAGCACATTATTTTAAAATACATATATTTAAAATACAGCTGTAATTTGATTGATTTTCTTTGCCATTGTTATTGAC
The DNA here is from genome assembly GCA_039096225.1 of Blastocystis sp. Blastoise. Classification (NCBI taxonomy): domain Eukaryota; class Bigyra; order Opalinata; family Blastocystidae; genus Blastocystis; species Blastocystis sp. Blastoise. Next base: position 85,878 of record JBBPEB010000029.1, read on the forward strand.
TAGAACTATTTGTGTCTAATAATAAGGAATAAAACAGAATAGAAATCAAAATCACATACAGAAGAAAAGAACAAGGAAAAACTAACGATTTGATCAAAAGAACTGTTAAAACAGAAATTGAATTTTTGAAAAGACCATTTCAATTCTATATTTTGTGAGTTTTCTTTAAATAATGATGAAATTGAAAGTAGATTTTTGTAGAGTATTTGACTCGGAGAAAGGTGATGAAAATTATGTAAAATATAATTATAAATATGTTATGGAGTGGTATGCATGCTCGTTAATCAATTGAACTTTGATAAAGAAATTGTATGTATAAATTCACATTAGCATGCTGATGCTATACAAAATATGTAAACGTGTCGAAACTTAAAAATATAAACGAATGAAGCCTTTTTTCACTGTTTACAGTAAATAATATATAGTTATGAATCATAATAATTCTGATTTGCTGATATATATAGAATAAAACATAAAAAACAATAATATCATTGCATCTAATCAAAATGAATGAAAGAAAACATAATAATAACTTTTAAAAATAAACAATGACTAATAAAAATTGTGTTTTTATCTATTCATAGCTATTTAAATTTGTGGAATGCATAGTATTATCGTTTAATGAGCTCCAGCCTAGAAAAAAAAGAAATAAAGAGTCATGAAATCTATAAAAGTCAATGAAAATATACTTGAATAAGACCATAGAGTGTTAAGAACATGAATGCCTGACCAATCAAATTAGAGACTGTAGCAGCTCGAGGAGAGATATTTTCAAGACATGCGGGAATAAGTTCAATAATACATAATAAGATCATGATTCCCGCGACTACAGCGTTGAGAGCAGCCATAACATAGTGAGTGATATAATTCTGGAAGAACAAACCGAATATAACGGCTCCTAACGGCTCACATAATGAAGATACAAAACACCATTTAAATGCTTCCCATTTACTATATATATATATAGTATGTATAATATATATAGTAGGTAGTATCATAAGTTAATATATAAAATAGTGTGTATAAAGAAAAAAGGTTATCTATATTATAAATATAAAGTTTAGATATAGAATATAAAGAGTCAATCTACCTGTTAGTAGCATAATAAATAGGAAGAGCGACAGCCATTCCCTCGGGAATATTATGCATAGCAATAGCGAAGGCGACAGCGAGACCTCGGCCCATACATTGGCTTATATAGGGGATCCAGGCGGCAAGAGTGAGGGACGTGGGGGACTGTAACGAACATACACCTATATATAATATATATTATATATTATATATTATATTATATTTACTATATATATTGTATTTAATGTATATATATATACCAACAACAGTAGCATTATAGACAACAAGACCTTCAGGTAAATTATGTAAACTATATATATATATAGTATATTATTATAATAACTCTATATATATATATATACCTAATACCAATAACAGTAAATAAACCTGTAGTAATCATTCTCATATTTAATCTCTTTTCTATATATATATATATTTATTTATATATATGCATTATGTGAATAGTGTTATTAGATATATACCTTTAGAATCTTCTTTCTTTGTACTATTATTTTTATCTTCATTTTCATGGGAATCTTCAGTAATAGTGGAATCAGTTTCTTCTTTTGTTTCTGTCTTATCATCAATATTAATAAAATTAATAGCTTCGGGTTCAGGAATAAGTGCTGTTATTAATAAGAATAATATCATACCTAAAAACATATAACAATTAGCTTCAAAGAATCCATTTTCTCCTAATTCGATCTGAGCGTGAATCATAAGATCCATATAGGATATGTATATATATTAAGAATTATATACATATATTATATATGTTAAATATAAATATATATATATAATAATAATATAAGGATATATAGAGCATAACTCCCGTGGAAAAAGACAATAAATGCCCTAAAAGAGTTGATGATGGTCTACCGATATATAATACAATTACACCTCCAACAGTAGCAGCAAGAGCAGAAATAGTAGTACAGAAAATAGCTAAATAAGGATGAATATCTTCTTCTTTAAATTTATTATTATCAAGAACAGGAGCATTGAGATCTTCATGATTATGATTATGATTACATTTATGTAAATTCTTTAATCCACTCTCATAATGACTATGCTCATGTTCATGTTCATGTAATTCATGTTCATGTAATTCATGTTCATGTAATTCATGTTCATGTAATTCATGTTCATGTAATTCATGTTCATGTAATTCATGTTCATGTAATTCATGTTCATGTAATTCATGTTCAGAATCATGTTCATGTAATTCATGTTGTTCAGAATTATTTTCATTTTCAACTTTATCGTTAACAGAATAATCTACTTCATGTTCTTTATTAGAAATAGTAGATTTTTCAGGTATTATTTCAATAAAGCTATTATCAGAAGGAACTTCCATATGAATAGTATTTTTATTTTCATTTTTTTCTTCAAAAACAGGTCTTAAATCTCTTCCTTGATGGAGATCTTCATATTTCTAGAGAAATAATAAGTATATAAATATTTTTTTTGATTTTAAGAAACAATAAAAGTGATACATGATCTGGATCTATGATACGAATATTGCCATCAACGTCAAAAACTACATCATCATTGTCAACAACAACAGGTTTTGCAAAAGAAATAAGGAAATAAAAATAAAGAACGATAAGGCACGTATAATGAATAACTATACAAAAAAATAACTATGTTTTAATCTTAATAAACATACTTTTTTTCATATTAAACGGAATTTTTGACATTTAAATAATCTCTAATGTTCTGTCCTATATAGTAAATTTAAATTATAGTCACATATAAAGAAATGCATACTATTTAAACAAAAATATATAAAATGTTTAGAATTCTGTTTCTTCTTGAAAATTCAACAGAGAAGTGAGATTCTCTCATGGAAATTATTTTTTTAAGTTTGATTCCCAAGACATGCCGACCATTCATGAAAATGACTGTGAATCATCCATTTCTTGGCAATTTCTTACGGATATTTTAACGTGGTTTTTTGTTTTTTCAAATTTGTTTAGAAACTCTATTCGTCGTTAATCTGTATCTCAGTGTTGAAATTTGTATTAGAAATGCAAAAGAACGATGTTGTTGACTCTGTGATTGATATTTTATCGGAAATGTTTGAGTCAACAGGCAATATGAACGACATTCTTTCCGTTCTAAACAGTCAATCCTTTGAAACTGCATATAAATATATCAGAATAAGATAACTATTTATATATAGGTCGATATTGATACAATTCAGACTCCTTCATCTGATATTCTGTTGAAATTATCATCATTATTAGAAAAAATTTCGTTGGAGTATAATTTAGATCTAGAATATGAATCTATTTTTTTATAGATATCGTTCACAAACAATTTTCTATGAGAAATCCAGCCAACAAAGCAGTTTTGACTGCACATATCTTCAAGGATTATTATCTATTCTCTATGTCTCTTTGTTAAATAGAAGAAAAAAACAGTATCCTGCGTTGATAGCCTGTAACATGTATATTTTTTTAGTATGAATAGTAGTATAATACATGAATAGTTATTTTATTCTAATTTTCTTCAATGGTTCAACTGCTCATACTATTATTCGAGGATCTATTTTACGAGAAGTCTTTTTTACTGTAACTAGTTTAACTAGAGATCAAGGTATATATATATATTTTTAAATATATATAGGTAATTATTGAAATAATAAATATGGAAATTATGTTTGCTATTTTTATTTTATTATGTTTGTTATTTTATTTTATTATTTTTGTTATTTTATTTTATTATTTTTGTTATTTTATTATAGTTTATATTTTTATAATTTTCATTTTATTATTATTTATAATTATTATCTTTTTATTAAACTCTATAGATTCTGATGTGGAAGAGAATATATCTATATCTATTCCTCTTTCTCCTTCTTCTCCTTCTTCTTCTTCTACTACTACTACTCCTGTAAGTATAAAGGAAACAAAAGAAGAAATAAAATCGCCAAAAAAGAGAAAATCAAAACAATTAAGTGTTGCTGCTACTAAAGATAATATAGTATATATATATATATATATTATTATTATTATAATTATATATTTAGATCTATTCTATGTTACATCCATTACTGTTTAAAATCCCTCGATGCGTCAAAGAAATAGACCGAATGATTATACATATGTCCTGGAAGTATAACTTATAAACATTATTTATATATTATTCTTTATTATTCTTTATGTATATATTATCATATATATATTATATATTATATATATATATAGTATTCTATGTGAATTAGTAGCTGAAGTGTCGATGTCCTCCTTATATCAAGATGCTACTACAAAAGTATATTAGTATTATAGTATATAATAATAATACTATTTATTTATAGATTCTTTCGTCATTATATAATTATGCAAAAGTTGAAACAGAAGAGTTATGTGGAGAGTTATTTAAAGTACTTTTCCCCGTGATTATGTTCAAAAGATCCTTTAAAACTGTATAAATAAATATATATTTTTATTATTTCCAGTATTCATAAGAATATCTATATATATTAATAATAATAAAAATATATATATATATATATATATATATATAGTCCTTAGAGAATCCTCTTCGTATAGGTCATGACCTTATACTTAGTTCTATTCAAGATTTATTGTCTATATCTCCTCTATATATAACTTCTATATATGCACTTATTCAAAGAATGATATTACAGTGTCCAGAGAAACAAGAAATAAGAAGTATTACAGGTATAAATATATTATGATATAGATAATTATATTATGTATAAATTTTTATATAATGATATAGATATTTAAATGATATAGATATTTATATTGATATATATAATTATATAATTATTAATATATAGTTGATTCAATTATTCCTCTTTCTCTTCTATTTCCAAATACTTTAAAAAATACATTTAATAAGTTTATTCTCAAAGCTAGTCGATCCCCCGCGGTTAATACACGATTATGTTCAGTCGAATTATGTGAAAAATTATTAGTTTCAAAATATATACTTACCTCACGTGACTTGGAGAATGTAACTGTTCTTTCGAATTCTCCTCAGAAATCAGTTGAAGACAAAGATATTCGTATTAGTCTAGATTCCCGCGGGGATGATGAAGAAACTAATTCTCCTGAACGACCTGTTGGTGGTATATATATATATATATATATTTTTATTGTATTCTTATTTTATATAGTAGAAAAAGACTATTATATATATATATATATATAGGTACATTGTTCTTGGATGAGAGTGTTGATTGTTTCTTGAATATTATACTAAAGCGATGGACCGACAGTAGTCCCTCCATTCGTACAAAGGCGGGAATTGTATATATATATAATGTTATATATATACGCTATTCTATATATATTATGTTATATATATAATGCTATATATATTTATATAAACTTTATATATATAGAGCTTATCACATGTATTACAATATGCTTATGATTCCAGTTTGGAAGGAGCTAATCAAATTGTTATTAATAAACTCAAACAGGATATTACACCTGATATATATATATATATATATATATATATATATATATATATATATATATATATATATATATATATATATTCAATTCTATAATATATCCTCTAAATATATAGATATATTGGAGATTATATATAATACATGTAAACAGATGATGACAGAGGATAAGTCATCGACTCGAAAGAGCGCGCTTTCTGTTTACCGCGCGTTAATTATATATGCATGTATGATATATATATATATATTATAATAATACTAATTATGATTGTTTCCTCTTTATATTATATAATAAGAATTAATTATATTATGGTATATACATATATGTATTATAGCTTATCCTCAAGCTATTCTTCTTCAGAAAGATTTAGATATTTTCAGCCAAATGTGTGTTGACCCTGCAGGTATATTATATATATTATATATATATTATATATATTTTATATATTTTATATATTATATATATATTATATATATATTATATATATATTATATATATTTTATATATTATATATTATATATATATTATATATAGTAAGTGTTCGTAAGACTGCTATTCAGACATTATTTGATATATATACTTCTTCTTCTCTTTCGATTCTTTTCTCTTCGTTATGGTTTCCCGCCACGCTTTCCTGCGCAAATGATAATGAAACCAGCGTTCAGCTCTTAGCCTTAAATAGTCTGAAAACAAATTTATTTGATAATATCGCTTTATGGAGTAAAACTATTTTACAAAGAATGAAAAATAACAATGTTATTAATACTAATAATAAAGAAGAAGAACATACGTCTATTTCATTGGATGAACCAAAATTAGATCAGCCAATAGATTCCTTCATAATATCCCCTATAGAATCTATTTCTGGATTTAAATGTTGGCGAATACTCGAAGAATACCAAGTTAATTATGAATCTATGCTTCAAGTATATATATATATATATAACTTTTTTTTCTTGTTCTATATTTTATGAATTATTTATTTTTTTATGTTTATATACATATTGAATTCTATATATGTATATGTATATATATATATAGAAATCTATACAATTAATATGTGAGAAGAATATATTAGCAGGCGGTCAAATGATAAATACTATTTATTCGGTAACCAATTGGACACGATTGTATTCCGACCGTTATATGTCGTTATTAGATAAGCATGTGACTCTCCCTGAGTGTTCAAAAGGAAACATGATACACGTGCAGAGAATGGAACAGTATTCTTGGCTATTAGTATCCATGCTTTCAAAAATTGTATATTATTATTATTATTATTATTATTATTATTATTATTATTATTATTATTATTATTATTATTATTATTATTATATATAGTATCCTTCGCAGATCTCTATATCATCACTTGTCACTTCGTCGAAGATTCCTTCACTTTCTATGAATATTGATATAAATAACTATATATATACAACTTTATATAATTGTATTCCAAAAATTAAAATGAATGAAGGTATATATATATATGAGTTATTAATATATATATATAGCACAATCTATATTGGATTATTTGTTTTCTTTAATTCATGATTATTCTATTAATGTTCAAAGTTTACATATTGTTATTTCAACATGGGTTAAATTATATCAAGCTATTCATCCTACGTATATATATATTATATAATATATGTATATATATTATATATATAGATTATCCAAGTTAAAGAAACATTTGGTTCCTCAGATAAATAGTTTATATAAGGATATATCTGAACAGTTAAAGAAGTATATATTTGGAGATACTTATGAAAGACAACACTATCAACATCTTATTAACCCTATATTTACCGCGGGGGAACTCTGTTTAATTGGGTCAGAAGAAACAGAAGAATGCATTTTAGCCTCTATACATATTGATGGTATATATATATATATATATTTATTTATATTACTATAATATGATTTCTATATATATATATATACATATAGTTCCTCATGATGTTTTAATGGCGATTCAGAGTTTATTAGTAACATCACTTCCTCAAATAACTATCTCAAATAACCGTGGGAATAGTCAGTCTATGAATAGTACCAATGATTCTAATGATAATGGAAATAGTATTCCACCCATAACCCTCTCACAAGTAGTTGCCGGGGAACAACAACAAGTTGGCGGGAATGAAGAAACGATTGTTCCTTCTCAAGTTCGTGCACATGCAATTATTGCGTTTGGAAAGTTTTGTTTACAAGATGCGTCATTAGCTAAAAAACAAATAGCTATGTTAATTCGAGAATTACAGACAAGTCCTGATCCTATTATTCGAAATAATATATTACTTATCTTAGGAGATATATGTAAACGTCATACGTCGATTGTGGAACGATATATACCGTCGATGTGTTCCTGTATACAGGATAAGGAGAAGATTATAGCTATTCATGCTCTTACTATATTTAGTAATTTATTAATGGTATATATATTATAATATTATAATATATATACTATAACATTTATATATAGGAGAATTATTTCAAGTTAAAACCAATATTATTATATTATTTCTTATTGGGTCTTGCTGAGAATGATGATGACGTTAAATTATTATCCAATCAGATCATCGAAACAGAGATTAATGTTCTTTACCCGAAGTCCTTATGTAATAATATCATTGAAATCATGGTCTTATTAAATGGATGTATATATATGAATATATATAAGATTGAAGGTGGAACTGAGAAATATAAACCTGTATATTCAGGAGGAAATAAACGTTCTATACAATGTAGAAATAGAATATACAGAACTATTCTTTCTCTTATGCCAGATGAGCACAAATTACTTATATGTACCAAGTTATGTCAGGATATATTGGGACCAATTGCAGATGAAACTACGGAAATACCAGATTCTGTATATATATACTCTTTATATATTATATATATACAATATATAGACAAATATTGATGATCCTTATTTGAATTTAATTCGTGATTGTTTTAGTATATTATGTAGTAAAGAGATTAAAATAGGGAAACGAATAGATGAAGAAGACAATATACCGGAACAACTTCAAGAAGCTAAAACTAAAGTCTTAAATAAAGTATATTCTTATATATATAGAATAACTAATAATTAAATATATATATAGATTCATAAACGTGCAGTCATAGAGCAAATATTACCTTTATTAGTAACATTAAAGCATAAATTAGAATCTCATCAATCCTCTCTACTTAAAGAATTGATGGTGTATTTTAAAATACTTTTTGGTAGTTATAAAAAAGAATTATCAGAATTCTTAGAATCAGATCCACATCTAGAAAGAGTATATATATATTATATATATATAATGTATATATATATATATAGGAATTAGAATATGATATGAGACAATTTGAAGATCAATCTAATCTTGTATATATAATATATATTATTATTATTATAATATATATATAAATAGAATACATCTGGGTCTCTCCAGGAAGATATCCTTAATAAGATCAATTCTTTAGCTACTCCTCTTATTCAACGATCTACTACAAATGTCGCTATTTCTCCTCTTCCTTCTACACCAATACTCAAATATACAAAGTAATATTATACTCTATATTATATGTTATATTCTATATATATTATATTATATATATATAGGAGAAATGCATCTATATCAACTACTACTAATAATAATAAACAAGATCATTTTACTGTATATATACTATACTATAATGATATCTACTCTAATATACTAACCATAATAATGTATATATTTATTCAGTTTGAGTCTGCTCCTCGTTCCTCTCTGATCCTCTCAACTCCTCAATTGTCACCTGCTCCTTGGAATATTAATCCGGAACCACTTGTATATATATATAATAATAATAATAATAATAATAATAATAATAATAATAAACCTATTAATAAACATAATAAACATAATAAACATAATAATAATAAACATAATAAACATAATAATACTTACTCTCTATAGAATATAACTGCACAAAGACATAGTATTGCTAATGGAATTGAATTAAAAGCACAAAATATTATATTAGAAGATTCAGTTAATTCAAACTCTTTTTCAGACGATAGTTTTGATTTAGAACATAATGGAATTAGTGCTTTATTGCCAGATAATAATAGTAAGCAAATAAAACGACAATCTATGATGACTCCTTCAGAAATGGAACGAAAAAGTATATTATAACTAGTCTTAACCATTTTTTTTTTAGAATTCACTTTGAATTTATTTTATATATTTCTATATTTATTATGATGAATATATATAGAAAGAAAATCTCGTGTTTCTCTCTTAGGAGATGAATCTTCAACTATGCCTTTTGAATCTACCATAAAAAATCGTCGAAAATCTGCTGGTGCAAGTCTATTCAATACATCTATTAATAATGCATCGAAAAACTAATCATAACAAAAAATACTTTTCTTCTTTTTCCCTTTTTCTTATTAGAATTACATTATTGTTTTTAAAGAAATATATATATTTATGTGTGTTGCTATTTTTACTGCATTTTGATGATATTAAGAATCAATATAACAATAAATAGGTGATTCAATGACTTAATTTGCAACAATTGTCACGTATATAGCTTTTATTTGAATTCTTAATAAACGATAGCGTTTATTTCAACTAAATGTAATAGTATCTGTGTCCTATATCTCATAGATCACTTCATTTTATGAAAAATGGAAAAAAAAATAAAAATTAATTTTCTCCTTATATTTTGGAGAATAACCGCGAGGAGCAAAAAAAGAGATATTCATTGTGGGGTAGTTTCCTGTTTTTTCAGTTCATTTTTATCATTAAAAACATTTTTCTGCTTTATTCCCTTTATTTCGTTTATCTGTAAGGAATGGAAGATTTTCTGATGACCTTTGTTCAAAAGACCGTTAGTTCAATGCAATGGCCTTTTTATATGATGCTTTCTGCAACTAATGCTCTTGTGTCTCTTGTACAACATGAGCCTAAGATTATGCATCAAGTTGTTTTGATTACAGGAGCTTCATCAGGTCTTGGAGAAGCTTTAGCAACTCTCTATTCTAAAAAGTGTGATATGTTGGTTCTTATAGCAAGAGATAAGAGTAAATTAAAGGCTGTTCAACAAAAACTGAAAGGTAATAGAGCTAATGTTTTTATTCATGCTTGTGATGTTACCGATAAGAATGCTATGAAAAGTATAATCAGCAACTATCCTAATGTATGTAGTCTTTATGAATATATATTTCATTTACGTGTATAGATTGACTTAGTAATAGCAAATGCAGGTACTTGTCAAGGTTTATTGACTTTAGATAATAATAAGAATATTATTGAACAAACTACTGAAGAGTTGTTTGCTACTAATGTTCATGGAGTATTTAATACTGTTTATCCTGTTCTAGATGCTATGAAAGTAGGCGAATTTTTATTTTTAATTTATTTTATTTTATTTTATTTTTATTTTTATTTTATTTTATTTTATTTTATTTTATTTATTTATTATTTATTATTTATTATTTATTATTTATTTTTATTATATTATTTATTATTTATTTATTAATTATTATTATTTATTAATTTAGAATTATAAATATAATGATACAAATAATAATATATATAAATATTAGGCTAATAAGAGAGGTCAAATATGTGTGATATCTTCGATTTCTGGACTTGGAAGTGATGGTATATATCCTATATATGGAGCTTCTAAAGTAGCTGTTACCGCTTGGGCTGAAGGTATTGTTCTTTATTCTATTTATATAATATTCTTATTCTATTTATATATTATTCTTATTCTTTTATTTTAATAATAATAACTATATCTATTATAGGTTTACGTGCTATGTTAAAGCCTTATGGAATTAAAGTGAATATTGCCTGTCCTGGTATATATAATATGAAATTCTCAATATATACATGCATATTAAATATATTATTACAAATATACTATATTATATATATATATATAGGTCCTGTAAAAACAAAGTTATTAGATGCAATGTCAATAAGTGATTTATTAGCTATAACTCCTGCTCGTTGTGCTGATTATATATATAAAGGACTTCAAGATGATAAATTACATATTCATTGCTGGACACCGTATATAAATTGATATTTATGCAGATAATATATATTATATATATATATTTATTTTTTTATTAATTATTTTATATAAATAAATATATATATAGTATTTATTGCTTAGCATGGAATATATTCCATGAACCTACATATGCTGTTAAGAAATTATTACTTGATTTTGAAGGATCTATATTAAGAAAGCCAACTGGATATAATTTTATGATGGAATATGCTTTTAAAGAAGAAATTCCTTCTACTACTGTTCCTCTACCTCTTCTTAAACAAATTTAATTTAATATCTTATCATCTTTATCGTGAATATTATTGTCTTCATTATCATTCCTATTTCTTATCATGTGAATAACCGTAAATATGTAAATTAACTTGTTTTAAAAGTATTATAAACGTTTTTGTTTATAAATAAAATATTTTTTTTTGTTATCTATATATATTTATTAAAAATGATTTAAAATCGATTCAAAAAAGCAAAATAACACACTCATTCTATTTAATTTTATAATCTTTCATTAAAAACTAAATAAACAGTCTTTAAAAACAACAAATAAAAAGCAAAATCATGAAAATGTTTTTTTTTATTGAATAGTTACCAAACTAATATCTCTTATATTTTCATATAGATATTTGCATATAAATAAAGAGTTTCTTTTGAAATACAACACAAATAGTATAGTATTTCTTGATAAAAATGTCTTGTTAGCCACTTTTCATCTCAATAATATTCACAATACCATACAAATAACTAGGTTATCCATAACATAATCATTATAGTCACAAAAAGCAATACAAATTTTTTATTATCATCAAATATTTTCTTCTCCTTTATTTTTCAAGTCTATATATTTATTGGATAAAAACAAAATTGTAGACACTATTTATAAACGTCATGATAAAAAAATATTCATATGTATTTCAATGCTTTCGATTTAAACGAATACACATTTGAATTTCATTCATTAATTTGAATAGAATACATCGAAATTAATTTTTATAGTAGATACATCAGTTATTTATACTAAAAATTGTACTATTTAACCCACCCAAACAATAAGGAAGTCTATAATTTTTCTACATACATGAGCATTCGAATCGAACTTCTATTTCTTTCCAGAAATATATACTTCCCTCTTTTCTATTAATGAAAATGATTGGTTTCTAAATTACTAAAAAGGGCCCATGGTGAAACACATCATTTTCATGTTTAACAGAAAAATAATGCAAATGAAAATTTACTACAAAAAGTACCGAGTCATAGGCGTGTTGTTATGACGCCATTTTATCCGCAGATTTTCAAGAATATAATATAGGTACCCTATAAAACTCTAAGGCCCTTATTTGTATTGAATATATTAATTGAAATAAGGTATATATTTTTTTAATTAGTCCTATTCTTTAGAATTCTCAAAACTGTACATAAATTATCAAGTGCCAGTAATCTCAAAAGTGTTTCTAATTTGTTGTAGGGGTACTGGTTTCAGATATGATCCAAAATTGCATGCTCTCACTTCTCTATTTATTCTATCATGTTTCATTACAATTTGAATCAATTTTTATTCTATTATCTATTTTTTATTTCGATTAAACTATAAAACAAGATGTCTATGTTACGTACATACATTAATTCAGTTGTTATTACTTTCTTCCAATTACTTCTTTCTATCATTGTTGCTCCCATTTTCTTTGTTGGAACTCTTTTCAGTCAATTATATTACTTCTTAACTACTAAAGAAGAAGACGCTAAGGTTGTTTTAATTACTGGAGCTACCTCTGGTATTGGTGAAGGTTTAGCTAAGAAATATGCTCAAACTTGTTCTAAACTTATTTTACTTGGTAGAAATGCTGAAAAGTTAGCCAAGACTCAAAAAGCTTTAAATTCTGATAAATGTGAAGTTATTATTCACTCTGTTGATGTTGCTGATAAAGAAAAGATGCATGATATTGTTAGTCAATATAAAGATCTTGATTTAGTTATTGCTAATGCTGGTGTTGCTGCTAATGCTTTATCTTTTGATGAAACTCCTTCAATCTTACAACAAACTACTGAAAAGATATTTGCTACTAATGTTGATGGTGTTTTCAACACTATTTTCCCTGCTATTGATAATATGAAAGTATATATATCTTTTATTATAAAATTTTGTTTTTATTAATTATATATATTATATATAGCTTCGTAGACAAGGTCAAGTATGTATTGTATCTTCTATTTCTGGTATGGGTAGTGCTGGTTTCCTTCCTGTCTATGGTGCTACTAAATGCGCTGTTACTTCTTATGGTGAAGGCTTAAGAGCTTATCTTAATGCTTGGAATATTAAAGTTAATGTTGTTACTCCTGGTATGCTGATTATTTTTATTGTTTTATTAAATTATATTATTTATTATTTTATATTATATGTATTTTATTTATTATATTGTTTTATTATATGTATTTTATTTATTATATGTATTTTATTATATTCTATTTATTATATTATAATGTTATCACTATTATAATATATAAATAGGTTTTGTCAATACTCATATGGCTGATAATCTTGGCGTTCCTTCTCCTATGTCTATTACTACTGAACAATGTGTCGATTATATCTATGATGGTCTTAGAGCTGATTTACTTCATGTCTATTGTGAACCTATGTATATATATTTATATATATATATATATATATATATATTATTATTATTATTATTATTATTATTATTACTATTATATAGGTTCTATATTTGTATGACTGTATTATATAAGACTATTCCTGCTACTATGAAGAAAGTTTACTTAAGCTATGAAACTTCTGTTAGAGAAAAACATACTCTTGTTGCTTGTGAATATTTTGAAAAAGAATATGTCAATATGAAAAAACCTAAACAAAATTAAATAATTTTCTATTAAATGTTATATATATATATATATATATATATATCTATTTATACTTTTTGATTTCTAAAATGTTTATTAATTATTTATGGTCTTCATATTTATATTAGTAAATAAAAAAGATTCTTTCTTTTTAAATATATTGATTTTTGTTATTGCTATTTCATTAATAATAAAAAACTAATTTTCTAAAGAAACATTATAAATTATATAAAATGCAAGCAAATAAAGTAATATAGATATAATAATGATATTTAATATTCAAATTCAATTTCTACTAAATACTTGAGAGAAATTCTATTTGTATCATATCTATATAAAAACATAAAGTATTTAATAATATATATATATATATAAATATAAATACACAATATATTCATTATATAAGAGATCATAATTCTCAGATAGATGTTTAATTGGACCATTAGGAATAGAAACACCTTCATAATCTATCCATTCTATATATATATTTATTATATTATATATGTTATATAATATAATATATATAATATATACTACTTGGTACATTAGATCCACATCCTTTTACAGTATCGAAACCCTTTAAATCGCTATTTGCATTATAATCAGCATGAATTAATTCATTTTCTCTTCCAGTATCAACTTCAGCTAATAACATGAAGCAACGAGGGTATGTACGCGATGCACGACAATATTGTGCAGATTTTGATATCTATAAATATAATAAATATATAATAAATATAGTTTTTATACACTAAAGAATATATTATATATATTATAATAAAAAGCATATATAATAATATAATTACAATATCGGCAAAATAGACTCCTTTTCCAAACATATGACCAGTAATAGTAGCTTCAGGAGGAGCTATAAGAAGACCCTATATAGATAATAGTATATATATATATATACTACATATATATACGATACTATTAGATAAAACATATATATATATATATATGATAATACTTATATAAGAATCAATATAATATATACTCTTGACAATATAGAGACACAATTAACAAGTTGTGTTCCATGCCATAATAATTTCTTTGTTCCTTTATTACCAATAGTGATATTACATACCTATGAAAATGATAAGTATATCAAGATATATATAAATAGAATAAAGTTATACATATAATCGAATTAAATAATATATAGAATAGAATTAAGTATATATAGAATAGAATAAAGTTATATATAATAGAATTAATTAAATAATAAATATATATATACTTCATCCAGTCGATTCATAGCAAATACATTTAATACTTTAAACTTTAAATAACTATGAGTATTTCCTCTGACATTTGCATAACTAATAATATAATCATATATTTTACTCTTAGGGTCTAATGGAGTTAAACTACAACGTAAATTATTATATTTAACAGTAAGAGGGTCTTCTGTACTAGCTACATTCTTCTTCTCAATAACAGAATATTGTTTAAGATTGGATAAGCATGACAGAAGATCAATTTTCTTTTGTAACGCTATTAACGTATCTAAACGGAAAGCAGACATATGACGACGACCAAAATTATGTCTATTTTTATTATATATGTTATTATATAATTTTATTATTTATTTTATTATATAATTTTATTATTTATATAATAGAATAGAATATACGGAATAAGTGTATAGAATTCACTGGAAAGATCATCCAAATCTTTTTTTGATTTATTTTTTAATACTTTTTCTATCTCTAATAATACTTTATAACCTTTAGTAATAGTAGAGCTATCCAGTTCTCCTAATGGCATTTTATTTATATCTAATCCTTCTTCTTCCATTTCTTCATTGAATTGTTTTATATTATATAATAAATGAAGTACTTCCTATTATATAATAATCATAATATTGATTTATTATCTTTAATAATGATATATATATATATACTTGAATAGAATCAGGTAAAGTACACTTGGGAACAAGTTGTTCTTGTTTCTCTTTTGAGTCTTTGTCACTTTTATTCTTATCATCCTTTTTATCATCATTCTTACTTATCTTCATTTTTATATATGTATATTTACCTCCAACAGGTTTAAAGTGATCTAATTCGCTCCACTGATTCTTCGTTTTATCAAAGAACTTCTTTTCGAATGCAGCTTTACAATCTTCAAGGCAATGAGACTATAGAATTAGATTTATTATTATTGAAGAAAAATCATATTTATTATTGAAGAATAATCATATTTATTATTGAAGAATAATTATAATCTATAATTAATAATAAACTAAAAAGAATAGAAAACTTTTTAATAATCATGTTAAAAATAGCAAATAATAATATGTATATATATATATATATATATATACTTCAATAGATTGCATTCCTTTATCACCAACTCGTCCCCAGCGAAAGAATATATAGTATGTAAATCCAGTAAGAGATTGGAGAACTTGAAGAAGATAAAACTTATTATGATTCCCAACAATACTACTTTGATTTAACATAGCAGACCAAATAACATTATTGATAAGAATAGATTATACAAGATATAGTATAGTGAATATATATTATAATAATACACATAATATTAAATAAATAACATTATTCTCAACATAAACTTGACATTTTTCTCTAATGTTATCAGGAACAAAAGGATCTACTGCAATCAAATCATCTACCTATAATTATATTTATAAATAATAATAATAATAATAATAATAATAATAATAATAATAATAATAATAATAATAATAATAATAATAATAATAATAATAATAATAATAATAATAATAATACTCTTTTTGTTATTTTAATAATTTTTTCTTCTTTAGGAACATCATAGAGATTTTCATATAACTATATATATAACGAATTACGTATACTACAAATAAAATAAAATAAAATATTAAAAATTACTTTAATAACATTATATTCATCTAAAGAATGAAGTGTATTTTCCACAGAATCCACTATATATGCATCTGTATATATAGGAATAGAAGGAGCATCCTGAATAGCAGTCATAAGCTTGGATATCTATATATAATATTAATAAATATAATAATAATAAATATAACAATAATAAATATAATAATAATAAATATAATAATAATAAATGTAATAATAATAAATGTAATAATAATAAATATAATAATAATAAATATAACAATAATAAATATAACAATAATAAATATAATAATAATAAATATAACAATAATAAATATAATAATAAATATAATAATAATAAATATAATAATAATAAATATAATAATAATAAATATAATAATAATAAATATAATAATAATAAATATAATAATAATAAATATAATAATAAACAAACTTTATTAATATAATTTTGAACAGTAGATAAGATAACAGTAGCATCAGCAGGATCTTCTACAAGTGTACCACCATTAGAAGTAATTAAACGAGAAATAGTTGAAAATGCTTGACTTAATTTCCCAGCAATATAGAACTTCTGATCATCAAAACATTTTTTAACTTTAGGTTCTTCTTTCACTTTTTTATCTTCTTTCTTTACAGTATTACAATTTCTTTTAGGTCTTGATTGGGCTATACTTTGAGAATCATCTACTTCAGATGTAGTACGTTTTGTTGCCGATTTCCTATATAAAATATAGAATAAATATTCATATTTTATCAATTTAAAAAAAAATACGTATCATTAGCATCAATATCTTCTTTATCTTCTGATACATCATCTTCTGGAAAATCTTTGTTCAAGAAATTGTCTTCAACCCATTTGGAATCTACTACTTGAAGATTTCGTTGAATATATCCTTCTAACTTCTTTTGAATACTAGTACTCAAATCTTCTTTTGCACAGTCTAAAATAACATATTTTGAATTAGAAGTGACTCTTCCTTGGATAATTCCACCTTTTTCTACAATCTTATCACGTAATCCAGAATCATTCATATAAACAATTAAAAAAGAATACTCATCAGGCGAACTCATTGTAATTTTAAAGTCAAAAAATATATTAAAAACGATATTCTATTCAATAGAAATTTAAAATATTTATTAATACCGTTTTCAGATTCTTTTTCCAAATTCACTCAATAAACCCGATTCTTCCAGGAACAAAATTATCAACAACAAGTTTCAACTGTTGTTTTTTTTTCCCTATTTTTTATGTATCAACCACTCTATCACCTTATATTTTAATATTTTCCTGTCTTCTATGACAATCTAATTTCTAATAAATATAAAAATCTTCTAAATTATGTAGAATTGGTCCTTTTGAATTGAGAGGGAAGACAAAAAAACAAGTTTATATTTTTATAATAATAATAATAAATTGATTGCTATCTATAATGAGAATTTAAAGTCTTTTTGACAGTCATGTTTTTGGGAACGGTTTTATAAACTATGTTATTCAACAAAAATATCAATTGTAAAATACTTTAAATACTCTATATAGTATTACAAGCTATTAGAATCGTGGAATTTCAATAATTATACAAGATTTAATTTATAAAACAAATCATTTCATTGTTTGTAGTCAGTATCATTGAAAATAAGCATCATACAAATAATTAAAAATGCAAATATGCAAGAAAACCATCATGAAATAAGATATTATTGAAAAATGTAAAAACTATGGGAAAACTATAGTTTATCACTCAAAAAATGAAATTTTTATGAAAAGATTGTATATGTGTTTTGTTTCATCTTTTTTTGAGTTATTCTTGTTCTATTTGCACTATTTTACGTTTTTAAAAAATAGAAACTATTCTAAATAATCAAGGCGCTAAAGGAGAAAACAAATATGGACGTTAATTTACTTTCAAAGGATATTTCTGATACATTATATAAGAGTTTATGTGATAAATCATCTCAGAAACGACGAGCTGCAGCTGAAGAACTAAGTCAAAAAATCGCATTTTTATGTAATAAGAATGATCTTGAGACTGTAGGTCAACTTATTGATATCCTGCTTTATCGATATGGTAGTAGTTCTATTTCAAGCGAAAAGAAAGGTTTACTTAATGGATTAGCTGCTATTGCTGTAGGTTTGAAAGATTATGCGAACAGATACTTGGATCAGATCATTCTTCCTATATTATCCTTGTTCTCAGATACCGATAGTTCTCTTCGTTTTTATGCTATTGAATCATTATATAATGTTATTCTTGTGGTTCGTGACGATTGTTTAAAGTATTTCGAACAAATATTCGATGGATTATGTTATATATCTGATGATATCAATTCAGATGTTCAAACGGTATCTTATTTTATGACTTTATAATCATATGTTTATTGTTATTATCATTTTTTTTAATTTATTTCTTAAACAATTATATCTACTATTTTTATAATTATAGTATGCAAATGTTTTAAATAATAAGTTTTTAGAGATTGCAAAACAAAGTCAATTCTTTGATGAGAAATTATTTATAAGTATATTAATAGAAAAGAAAGATTATAGTAAACACCGTGTACGTTCGTTACTACTTACTTGGATTAGTGTATATATATATATATATGTTATATGTATATGTTATATATATATATAGTATATATATAGATATATGTTTTATATATAGTATATATATATATTATATATAGGAACTAGATCATATACATACTTGTTGTTTTCTGTCTTCACTTCCTGAGTTTTTAAAATCATTATTATTTATGTTAGATGATGCTTATAAAGAAATCAAACAAGTATATTGCTATAATATATATTTATAGATTTATATTTGTAGTATACTATTTATGAGTGTTATATATATATATTCATTTTTTATATATTTAAATAATGGATCAATTCTTTATTTTTATTTTATTGTATAGAAAGCGTATAATGTTCTAGATATGTTCTTAAAAGAGATTAATGAAGCTGAAACATCAACATTAGATCTTCAATCAATGGTATATATAATAAATCATAATCATAAATAATAATAATTTATATAATAAATAATAATAATTTATATAATAAATAATAATAATTTATATAATAAATCATAATCATAAATAATAATAATTTATATAATAAATCATAATCATAATCATAAATAATAATAATCATAACTAATAATAATTATATATTCACAATAAAAATATATAATCAATATATCTTTAGATGACTATATTATTAGATACAATTAATTCTACGAATCAGTTTATCAGAGATACTTCTGTTCAATGGATTGAAGCATTCTTAAAGAAGAACAGTTCCTGGAATCCTCCTTATCCTCGTATATTCAGTGGACTACAATCATTAATATCAACCAATGAATCACCAGAAATCAGAGATTTAGCTTATCAATGTTATGAACTCATTGAAACACAAGTATACTATTATTACTTTTTTTTATTATTTATTTATTCTCTATATCAATAATTATTTTTAGTAATACTAATTATTATTATTAGTATTATCAATGATTATAATAAATATATATATATATTAGTTGAAAGATACTGAAACCGTGGTGGATATATCTGAATTTATTACAGTTCTCAATCAATTATTAAATTATAGTGACAAAGAAACTAAATTACTTTGTTTGCAAACACTTCAAATTATAATTGCTAAAGATAAGAATAATAATGTTAACAATGAATCCCTAAAGAGAGCCTTAATTAATGTTCTTGGAGATAGCGATGAAAGCGTATATTATTATTATACTTATTGTTATATATAAAATTTTTATTTATATTATTATGTTTGTATATAAATTGAAAAGAATTCAATTACTTAATCATATAAATTATATTATTCTATTTATAGTATATTCATATCATCAATGAATACTACTTTAAAATACTATTATATATATAGTTAATAGGAGAGTGTATTCATAGTTTAGTAGCTCTTGCATCGAGTGGAACACCTTTACGTTTCTTTATTCCTGATATTATTGATGTATCTTTTATTCTATATATTGACTCTATTTATTCTTCTATAAATAATATTTTTTTATTCACTTTTTTTCTTTATTAAAATAAAAATGTTATTTATATTATAATTATTATTATTATTATTATTATTATTATTATTATATATATGTAGAAATTCCTTGCAGATCAAAAGTTCTTAGAATCACGGGGATGTCTTATTTTTAGAACATTATGCAAATATCTTTCTGTAGAAGATGTTTATACTGTTACTTCCTCTACTCTTAAAGTATATATATATATATATTTATTATTATTATTATTATTATTATTATTATTATTATTATTATTATTATTATTATTATTATTATTATTATTATTATTATTCTGTTAAAAACTGTTTCAAAGTCTCTATTTATTAATATAAAAGATAAAAAATATATATTTATATTAATATTTCTTTATACTTTTTAGGAATGTAAAGATTATGTATCGATATCCCTTATAATTCACATGTTAAACGTTATCTTATTAACAGCTGATGAAACACAAGAATTAAGAATACTATTAAGATGTTGTTTCTCAAATTATAAAAAAGATCCTGAACAATATAAAAAAGGAAAAGAAATCTATGATCAAATGTATATTTTATATATATAATAGTTAATTTGTTAAAATACAAATAATAGTCAATATGTATAATTAATAAATATTATAGTTGATATATATATATAACTATATAAATATCATATTCAAATAATTACTCTATATATATAGTTATGAATCATGGTGTATAAATCCTATAGCTGCTCTTTCTTTATGTTGGTTAGTTGAAGATTATGAATTAGCATATCATATTATTTTACATCTAGGATGTGAAGAATTCTCCTTGTCGCTACTAATGCAGGCAGATAAACTTGTTCAATTCCTCGAATCTCCTGTTTATTATCATATGAGATTACACCTTATTGAACCAAATTCACCTATTCTTAAACCATTATTACAAAGTCTATATGGATTCCTTATGCTACTTCCTCAAGTATTCTTATTCTTTTATTTATATATATATATTTTGATATTGATTTTTTTTATTTCTTTTCTTTCTTCTATTTTTTTTTATACCTATTATTTATATCATTATTATATTATAAAATATTTCTTAATTTTTAAATATCATTTCTTTATCCTTAATTATACACTATAATACAATTATATCCTATCTATAATAACTTCTCTAGTCTCACGGCTATAAAGTACTTCAAGCTAGATTATCAGGAGTAGTTCAACTTCATCTCGCATTACAAAATTATTCAGAGTATTTTTTTGTTATTATATTATTATTCTAGTCTAATTATAACATTTTAAAAATATATCTATACATATTTGAATTCTATATAATAATAATATAATTATGTATCTATAGAACATCAGAGCCTTCCGAAGAATATAAAGAAAAAGAAACTATATTTATTGAAAAACAACAAATGAGATTAGATGGAATTACCAAAAATATATAATTTTATATCCTATTTTTTTCACTGTATATTACAATATTATTACTATATTATTTTGTTTTTTTTTTTTATTTAAACTAATGATACTAAAATATATTTTATAAACAATACTACTTGAAAAAGATACAACAAAAAGAGAGAAATTAATTGATTGAAAAAGAAAAACAAAACAATGAATAATTTAGGAAATAGCAATAAAAACATATATTATAGAATTAATAGTACATAATTGACAGAAGAAATTATTCTTAATATTGACGATAACCTCCCATTTGGTTCATATTATTCATAGGCATTTGTCCTCTCATTTGTTGTTGTTGCATATATTGTTGTTGCATCATATATTGTTGTTGTTGTTGTTGGTTCATATTATTCATAGGCATTTGTCCTCTCATTTGTTGTTGTTGTTGCATATATTGTTGTTGTTGCATCATATATTGTTGTTGTTGATTCATATTCATAGGTTGTTGTTGTTGTTGTTGTTGATAAGCAGAAATAGGAACAGCAGGTCTGTTGGAGGGAACAGTCATACCGGGACGATGATAAGGATCAGGAGTAATATCAAGACTGACGAGACCACCGAATAAACCATTATTTTGAGGTTGAGCCTTAGGAAGAGCAGCAGGAAGAGGAGCTGTACATAGTATTATTATTATTATAGGAATTATTCAATTATTTATATATATAATAAAAATATTGTATATATATATATAATAGTAATAAATATATAAATATATATATACTAAGAGGTCCAGAAGTGATTTTAGAGGCAGCATCTCCCAAGAAGTCATCAAGATTATCAGGAAGAGGACCATCGGGAATAACGACGGGAGCACTGGAGACGGGTTCAGGAGAGATAGCGACGAGATTATTGGTCACAGCGGGAGATCTAGCGGCAGGAGCAGCGCGGGGAGCAGGACGAGGAGCGGGAGAAGCAGAAGGAGCAGGACTCATGTTATCAAACATAGAAGTATCATTACTAGGTTCTTCAGCACCTTCAGCAGCACCTATAGAAATAGTATGTAAAATAGACTAATTTATAAATTATATTTATAAAAACATAAATATAATTTTAAAAAATATATAAACAAAAATAACATAAAAATAATTTAAAAAAAAAATAACATAAAAATACATTTAAAAAATATATATATAAAAACAAAATAACAAAAAAATTAATAATATATATACTACTAAAGTTAAAGAGAACATCAGCTTCAGTCTTCTGTTTCTTAACAGGTTTCTTAGAGACTTTTTTAGGTTCAGCAACAGGAGCAGGAGCAGGAGCAGGTTCAGGTTCTTCTTCATCTTCAGAATCATCAGCAGGATCCCAATCTTGGAAACTATATATATATATATATATATATATATATATATATATATATATATATATATATATATATATTATTATTTAAAAAAAGTGAATAATAATAATAACTTAAGCAGGTTTACCAGAAGCAGTAAATTGAGTAGGAGCTAATTTCTTAGGTTCTTTAACAGGTTTAGGTTCTTTAGGTTTAACTTCTTTAACAGGTTTAGCAGGATCAGCAGGTTTAGATGATAAACCAAATACACCAAAAGTAGCTTTACCTGACATAGGAAGAGCAATACCTGTATTATCTACTTGAGGCTTTTCAGCCTTAGGAGCAGCCTTCTTAGGTTCAGGCTTAGCAGGGGCACTTCCGCAACTCATAGCTTTACCAGCAAACTTTCTCTTAAACTTTCTAGCCTTCTTTCTTTCCATTCTAATCTTATCATCATCATCTAATAACTCAAGAATTTGAGTAACCTTATCACGAACTATATTAATGATAGTATTAATATAAGATAATATAGTTATTCTTTCTCTTATAAGAATATTTTATAGGAAGAAATAAAATAAATTATAACTAAATTAGATATATAATAAAATGTTAAACAATAAAATAATATAATAAAATAATATAATAAAATAATATATAAAAAAATATAATAAAATAATAAATAAAAAAATATAATAAAATAATAAATAAAATAATAAATAAAATAATAAATAAAATAATAAAACATACCACCTTGGCCTCTTTCAAGTTCTCCTTCTTTACATTGGAAATTTTCAAAACTACGAATATAATAAATATTATCTCTACATTCATCAACAAATTGAGGTACACCATTCTTAATAAGATATTCAATAAGTGATAAAGCCTATATAAACAGAATAATAACATTTGAATAATAGAAAAAACAATATTAGAAAATAATAATAATAGAAAAAAATAATAATTTTTTTAAAAATTATTAAAAATCTCACTATTTAAATACCTTGAAGATTTGTCTCCATTGTTTATTCTTGATATCTAAAGTTTTCCAAAGAGTAGAACAAATGCACTTGAAATCTTCTTCTAAGATAGAAGATTCAGCAAGCTTAGCATTTGTAGTACCAGAAGCTCCCCAGTTTTCATTAGAAAGAGCAGTTTCTAAATTCTTTTCAGTTTCAGTCTTTCGCCTAAAAAGATCAATATGAAATAAAGCATAATAAAAAATTACTTGAACATTATAGTTGATATATATGTTATGAAAGTGATTAAGATAATCTAAAGAAAAAAGATAGGAAATGAAAAAGTGAAGCCACGTTGGGTTCAACAAAAAAAATCTTTCCTTAGATTATCTTCCGATACATACCATTCTTGTCTTAAATGCAAATCGAATGAATTCCAACGTGGTCATCCTTCGATTCCGCGATTAATTATACATTCTACCCAAACTTTTAGATATTCCCACTTTTGAGTATAGAAATGTAAATGTCAAGGGGTCCAATGAAATTGTTATTCTTGCAACACAATTAATTTTAGAGAAAAGTAGTGGATAAGCTTCTAGTGCATACCAATCATTGGATAATTAAAAAAAGAAGCAAATTGTTTTTTTGTTCCTCTTTATATATTGGACATTCAAAAACATAAGAATTCGAGAACTCGAATATACCGCGTGATTCATGTCCTCTTGGTAAATAAGCAATCTACTCTAGTGAATTGCGAAAAAACCGTGAAACTAAAAACAAAGTCAACTTTTCTTTTTTAATCACATAACTACACCAATTTTGAGGAATAACTCTGTTTATTAATCATAAAATATGGTAATGGGATAATTATGAATGATAACCTAGTATTTCATTTGTTTTCTATAGAATTCTGTAAGTACAAGAAATGTTATTACCTTAAAAGGGTCAGCTGAGATGGTAGCTAAATTCTTCAAATATGCTGTTACCAGTATTATCTATCAACGAGATATTTATCCTCCTGAAAGCTTTCGTCGTGTTCAGGCCTATGGACTAGCAATGGTTGAAGCAAATGATAAAGAACTTCAAAGCTATATTGACGACATTGTCAGTCAAGTCAAGTGTATTTTTTTATATTCTTACATTTTTTTTATTAATATCTTTAATTTATTGTTAGATATATATATTTAATACAAATATGATTATTTTTTTAAAAGAAATTTGTGTATTATTATGCATTATAAATATTGTCATCCATATAGATTGGTTAGAACATGGTGACCTTCAAAGTTTAATTCTAGTTATTCATGGATGTGAATCGAATACTATATTAGAAAGATGGGCTTTTACTGTAGAAACAGATGAAGAAATCAAAGCAAACCCTGAAGGAGTGTATATATTTATGTTATTTTTAAGAGATTTTTTATTTATTTGTTTTTTTTAATATTTTAATTATATATATATATTTTTTTTAATATGTTTGATATATTTATGTTGTTTCTTAAAATATATGTTTTATATATAATAATTATTATTTTTTTTTATATATATTTTAAAGTCAAAGAGAGAAATCACTTGATCTTATTCAAAAAGAAATTCAAGCGATTATTCGTCAAATTACTGCTTCAGTGACTTTCTTACCTTTACTTCAAGAACCTTGTATAGCAATTATTATTATTATTATTATTATTATTATTATTATCTGAGATATTATTATTATTATTATTATTATTATTAATCAAATTATTTTTATAAATCAAATTATTATTATTATACTATTTATAGGTCGTTTTGAACTTATAGTCTATACAGATACAAATGCTGATGTTCCTTCTACTTGGGAACATAGCGATCCTAAATTGATTTCCAATTCTACTGAAGTCAGACTTCGTTCGTTTTCTACAACTGTAATTCTTTTATTTATAATACCCTATATAATTTATTTTAATCATTATATATATATATATATAGGTTCATACTGTTGGTTCTGCAGTATCTTATAAACGAAACTTCTAATTAAACTCGTTTTCTTTTATATTTTACTTTTTGTATTTCTATTTATTATTCTTTCAATTTTTTTTTTCGCCTTCTTTACTTTTTCTTCTTCTTTTATCTTAGTATCCTTGTTTTTAATCTGTTTATTTACAAATTCCGTATTAAAAATTAAGTTTTTAATATTCACTCTATTTGTCTAAGTCATAAACACAACAATTCAAAGTTTATATCATATAAATACAAGAATAATAAACAGTAATTAAAATATATATATAAAAGATTAATTCCTGAGAAAGAATATAATTCTAAGTTATTATTCACATAAAATCGTGTTTCTAAAACAATTTTTTTAAATACATATTACATCTCTATTTTTACTATATATTCGTAATATGATCATAGATATAGAAGGTCTTCAAGTTCTCTTCCCGTACATTCATCTTGAATTACTTAATTTAATGATATATAGTTTTGATACAATTTATCCCGAACAATATGAGTATATGGTAGAATTAAAACATGCAATCAGCGTTCGTGATGGTAATGGTCATGCTCTTTTAGAAATGCCAACAGGAACAGGGAAAACAATTTCAATCTTATCTGTTGTTTTAGCTTTTCAACAAGCTGATCCTTCTATGGGTATCTTTAAAACTTGAATTTATATAAATAATATCGTTTAGGTCCATTAGTCTATTGTACACGTACAATTCCAGAATTAAATCAGTGTATGAGAGAATTAAAAAGACTTGTCAAGTATCGAGAGTCCATATTAGGAAAAGATATGAAACCAACTCTTGGAATCTGTATGTCTTCAAGAAGAAATCTCTGTATTAATCCTGATATTAATGTTGTATCTCAACGAGAAACTGTTGATGTATTTTTTATTTTATTATATTATTATATATATATATGTATATATATTTCTTCTTTCTTTATAGGCAGAATGTCGTCGTAGAACTGCTTCATGGGTCAGAGAGAGTCGACAGTAATATATATATATATCCTTTATAATAATAATATATATTAATATTCAATATACATATATATATATGTAGAATAAAGCAGAATAATGTAGATATTGAGGATATACCTGTTTGTACATATTATGAAAATATTGAGAAAATGGAAGGAAATATGTTTTTACCAAATGGATGGTATATTATTATATTAATAATTCTATTTTTCTTATTTCTTAATATTAAGTACTTTTTTATTATTTCTTTCAATTTATTCCATTATTTTAATCATATATAGTTATTCTATGGATGAATTGAAGGACTTTGCCCGCCAAAAGGGGGTTTGTCCTTATTTTTTAACGCGTCAATCCCTTTCCATTGCAAATGTGGTCATTCTGAGTTATCAAGTATTTTATTATTATTGTTTTTATTTTATTATTATTATTATTATTATTATTATTATTATTATTATTATTATTATTATTATTATTATTATTATTATTATTATTTTTATTTTTATTTTTATTATTATTATTATTATTATTATTATATTTTATAATTTGTATATCAATTTCCTTATATATACAATATATAGTATACGATATATATTTTCTTTTTATTATATTTTTATTAATAGTATATTTTGGATCCAAGAATATCTTCGCTACTAACGACAGATTTATTCACACGTGATCAATCTATTTGTGTTTTCGATGAGGGACACAATCTAGAAGGTGTATGTATGGAAACGCTAACAGTTTCCCTAGATAGTGACACAATTAATAACTCCAAAATAGCTATTAAGAAGTATTTTTCATTTTTATTTAAAATAATCTTTCATTTTATAAAACTTTCTATTATTCATTTTCTCTTTAAATACTCTAAATATGTTATATCCTTTCATATATAGAATAAAAGACAAACAACAGTATATGAAAAGTTTTAATGAACAAAAACTCACAGAAGAGTATAATAAACTAAAAGCAGAAATATATAAATTTGATATAACTAATAATAACCGCGGGGAAATGATCACGGGACCTCCACTTCCAGAAGGGCTAGCTCAACGAAAAATCCCTGGGGATATCAAAAAAGTGGATAATTTTCTCACAGTTGTGGAACATGCTATCAACTATCTTGATAAAACCATAAAAACCGCGGGAATAAACATCACTTCTGCAGAACTATTCAAATTAGATATGAACAGAGTATATATATTTTTAATATTTATAATTATCTTTCATTTGTTTATCTTGTATCTAATGGACTACTATTTCTATCTCTATATCCCTAGAGGATCTTTCTAAATGAGACCGTCTTATGTCACATGTGGTCAAGATATAATTCTATGATTAATACACTCCAATTACCTTCAGATAACTAGTATATATATTATGTTTATTATGTAAATTACTATTATTATGCTTATTTTTATATAACAAATTATTAGGTTTATTATTATTATTATAAATATGTTTATTATTATTCATTATATAATTCTTTTAACTAAAATCCTATTCTATTTGTATCTGAAGTATATATTCTGTGAATATGTATAGTATATATATATATACGACTATAATCATTTTTCATAGTTTATATAACCTCTCTCAAGTGATAGACTTTCTCACTCTTCTTGGCACATATTCCCGCGGTTTTTATGTCATATCTGAGTCTACAGCTGTATCTTCTACGACTACGTTTAAGAATATTCTCGAATTTTGTTGTACGGATCCCAGTATTATATTTAAAGAAATACAGAAGAGATTTCAACATATTATTATTACTAGTGGTATATATGTATATATATATTCTCATATATAAATATATATAGGTACACTTTCTCCATTAGATATGTATACACGTCTCCTTTCATTCTCCCCCGCGGTTATGAGATCTATTCCTTTAACAATGCCTTATAACTGCATTTGCCCCGTGGTTATCAGTCGAGGAAATGATCAAGTAAATATATATATTATTTTTAGTCGTATTTCACTTGAATATATTTTTCTTATATATATAGACAAAAGTTGCGTGCGAAATGGAAACCTTATCTTCTCTCGTATTTATTTATTATTATTATTATTATTATTATTATGTTTATTATATGTTTATTATATGTTTATTATTATTTATTATTATTATTATTATTATTATTATTATTATTATTATTATTATTATTATTATAGACACAAGGAGTTGAGGGTATCGAGTCCCTTTTCAAGAATGTATATATATATATATTATACTCGTCTTATTATATATATAAAAATCTATATTAGCAAACGATATCGACGAGTTATAAATACAGAGTTGATGATAATGTTATTAAAAATTATGGATCCTTAGTATTTAATTTATGTAAATATACGCCAGATGGTGTTATTTGCTTCATTAATAGCTATCAATATATATCCTTTTAAATTACTATTTATATATTTCTATATATTAAATATTATTTTTTAGTTCTACTGAATATATATATATATATTAATCCTTAATTGTTCTACCTTGAATTATGTATATGTAAATGGCATGAATTCGGAATATTGAAAGATATATATAAATATAAACTAGTTTTTATTGAAAGTAAAAACAGTGAAGAAACATATTTAACACTTCAAAATTATAAACGAGCATGTGATATTGGTAGAGGTGGACTTCTTATATGTGTTTCCCGCGGGAAAGTAGCTGAAGGAGTTGATTTTAGTGGTCACTATGGACGTTGCGGCATCATGATTGGTATACCTTATCAGTATATATATATATATATATATATATATATATATATATATATATATATATATTCATTCCATATGATCTCATTATATATATATATAGATATGCTTTATCACGAGAATTACGTGTACGTTTATCGTATTTTAGAGATAACTTTCAAATCGATGAACAAGATTATTATCAATTTGATGCTCTTCGACAAGTATATATATATATATATATATATATATATATATATATATATATATATATATATATATATATATATATATATATATATTTCAATGATATTTGTATTACTATTATTTGTTATGCATTATTTATATCATTTCTATTTATGTATGATAACTATTCATTAATTGTATTGTTAAGTATTATTATTATGTTTATTCTATATCTATATCTATATATTCTAATATATATTCTATATATATATCTATATATCTCTATCTATATATATCTATCTATATCTCTATATATCTCTATATATAGACTGCTCAATGTTTGGGTCGTACTATTCGTAATAAAAAAGATTATTCTGTTTGTGTATTTGCGGATGCACGATATAATCAGGCAGATAAACGAAATAAACTACCTCAATGGATACAACAAGTATGATTCCCACGGTTATTATACCTATTAACTTCAATATTATTCATAATATTTCTTTATACTTTCTATATATAGCAAATGCCTACTTCACACTTAAATCTTTCTGTTGATATGGCCTTACTTACTATTCGACAATTCCTTAAGACTATGGCTCAACCACAAATTCATGAAGAATCGCTCTATTTATTAGATGAAGAAAATCTCAAGAAATATATAGAACAAAAGAAGAAAACTATTAATGAATAAATTGTGTTTTTTATGAATATATCTTATATATTATGATTCTATTCATGTAATATTACTCAAACAGTATAACCGTGAAATTTGTGTTGAATATAATGTAATATTTACAATTTATGTCAATAATTCTTTAATCTAAAAGATTTTTATAAATTTGATTAAATTTCTATATTATTTCATGACCAGAAACGAAGTATATTATACTAGATATTTGATATATATGTTTAAGCATCATAACACGTTTTTGATTGTTTTTACAATTCAAATATCAGAAATGCTTAAATCAAATAAGCAAAAAGAGGATGTTAAAAACCTACAAAGTTTTTAAAAGTTCACATATAATCTTTTTTAATGATATTTAAATAATCTTTTTGAACACAAATGAGTAATCAAGCAACATAAACTGTTTTAAGTCAGGATCAATATATATATAACCTTTGGTAAATATTTTTTGATATAATGTTTTCGTTTTTTTTTAATGTAAGAATACAATTATGTATCAAAGATAACAAAATAAAACATTAAGCTATCTATTGTCTATGCCTTTATGTGCTTTGTATTTTACAATATTTTAATGCCTACTACTTTGAATGTTTCCATAATGAATAATCAAAAACAAATATTATGAAAAAAATATCCATTGGTTTAATATTTTGTTTACAGACACAGAAACTAGCTATCATAAATTTAAAAAAATTTTTTTTTACATTCTATCAGGACACATACATACGAGGAGGAACATTATTTTTATTGAATGTCGAGATATAATACAATTAGATTAGTGGATTCTCTTTTACTTTTATTGACACCGAATATGGGAATAGATTGTTTACGAATACAGGTATGGAAGAGAATACGAATTGGTTTTATATAGATGAATATGAAGTATGGGGAAGAATATGAATAAAAAGTAAATTGTTTTTGTGTTCATCGATGTTTCGTTATTTTACTTGTTAAACTTATTTATATATATAAAATAGAAAGAAAAAAATAAATATATATATGTAAGTAAATGAAAAAGTATTCTTTTGATAAAGTTATAAAGAGTTTTTTAATATTTTATTTGTTATCTTGAAAAATGATATATTATATTTTGAAATGATAAATAAGAAACTTATTGAATAATAAAAAAGTTATAAATAAATAAATAACATCAAATTTCACTTGGATTAGAGTAAATCAGAAATAATTATTCATAATTAACATTTATAAACACAAATATAGTATATAAATACTTTATAGTTTCTTATTGAGTTCATAATATTAAATTAAAACACGAATAAAGAATAATTGTAAATAATGATATGTTTATATTACATTAAATGATTCCTATTGATATCAAGAATGATTCAATAAATGATAATTAAATATATTTATTAGTTAAAAGAATATTTAGAAAGGAAAAGAATAGAAAAAACAATAATGACTTCATTTTATGGTTAAAGCAGAAAAGACAGTTAGAAATGACTGTTTTTCCATTATTGAACGTTTTCAAATAAAAAAGAAAAAGAATCAATTTTATTTTTAATTCCTATAGTCATTTCTTTTATTTTATTGAGAGAAGATGACATTCATTCCATATCTAATATGCTTTCTTCTATTTATTTCAACATGTATTAATTTCTTTTAAAACTCATGTTTCCATTTCTCTTTGTTCTTTGTTGTTCTTTCTGTTATTTTTATCATTAATATATATATAGTAGAAGCTATATGTATGTATCCTGAGAAATCTTTTACTGTAACAAGAGTATATAAAGAATTATCAAGTGAAGAAGAAGTTCGTATTTATGAAGGAACAAATACTGATGTATCGGGTATAATAATATTTGAACAAGTAGGTGAAGATAATTTACAAGGAATGAGTATTGATTATGAAGCATGTTTAGAATTTAATAAACAATATACTTTATGGATGAAAGATGGGTATTTATTATGTTTTTTTTTTCTTTATTTATTTATTTTTTTATTTATTTATTTATTTATTTATTTTTTTTATTTATTTATTTATTTATTTTTTTTATTTATTTATTTATTTATTTTTTCTTTCTTTCTTTCTTTATATTAATTAATATAAATGTTTAATATAGTTTTGGTGATGGTTGGTCTATTGGTTCTACTATTCAAATTAAATTTAATACTCAATTATTTTTAGAATCTACAGGTCCTGAAAGTGATATTAAAACAATTCCTTTTCAAGGTATATAGAATAAGAATAATAAATATAATAAATATAATATAATATTATTATAGCTAGAATGACAATACCTGCTGGTAGTACTGTTCAATTTACAAAAGAAACTCAAATGAATTCTAATTGGTTAAATAGTGATTTTGATGCTTCTAATTGGCTTTCTATTCGTAACGGTTATTTCCAAGCTGTTTCTACAATTACTCGTTATTATCGATATACTACTACTATTATTCTTCAAGATTCTTTCTCTTTCATTTTATCTTTTAAAACAGATTCTGCATTTATTACTTATATTAATGGTATAGAAATATATCGTGAAGGACTTCCTGAGTATATTATATTTATATATTATATTTATATATTATATTTATATATTATATATAGAGGAAATATTACTTCTACTACTCAAAGTCTTTTTCAAGAATCAACTTCTACTTGGAAAAGGTATATATATATATAATATATATATATGTATTCTATATATATATATATATAGTATAACAATTCCAAGTTCTATTTATTTCCCTTCTTCTATATTATGTATTGGTATTGAAATACATGCTATGGAGACTCAATTAGGAGATCATGACCCATTTGATATCGAAGCAAATATCAACTATGGACAAGGTATATATATATATAATATTATATTATATTATATATTATATATATAGAAGATTCAATTATTGATATATTAAATGGAAATTGTATATCTATTCCTAATTCTATAAGTTGTATAAATGCATTTGATAATAATCCAAGTACTACTTATATATCTTCTACTCAAAATACAACATTAACTTATATTCTACCTAATTTACAGTATATATAATAATAATAATAATAATATATAATAATAATAAATATAATAGTCGTGCTTGGTTTAATGGATATCAAATTATTTCTTCTCCAAGTAATTCCCACGGGGATCCTCAATTATGGCGTATTTATGGAAGTTCAGATCAGGGTATTACTTGGTATTTTTTAGATTATCAACAAGATCAATCTTTCTTAAATAGAAATACTATATATACATATTATTTAAGATCTAATAAATTTATTTGTAATGCTATTAAAATTGAAATATGTATTTATATTTATATTTATTTTTTTTTATTTTTTATATTTATATTTATTTTTTATTTTTATTTTTATTTATTATTTATTTATATTTATTTTTATATTTATATTTATTATTTATATTTTATATTTATTATAATATTTATTATAATATATATTATTATTATAATTAAATATCTATAGTATCTTCTACAGATGGAAATAGTGTAGAATTTTCTGAATTTCGTATATTAACCTCAAATCAATCGATTCTTCCCGAAGGCCTTTTTTTCTCTGAAAGTGACTGGATTGCTTATACAGATGTACCTCTTTATTGGAAACCCTTGAATAGTGGATATTATTCTTATTGGATTACTCCTTCTCTTCCTCTTGGATTATCCTTAAATCCTAATAATGGAGCTATTTATGGTACACCCTTAGAAGGTATTCAACAACAATATATACTTTCTGCTTTACATGGAATTACTCATTATTCATATTCTATAAATATTCCTCTTATTATTAATGGTATATATATTTATATTTATTTTATTATATTATAATTATTTTTTTTTTATTAAAAAAAGAAAATTATTTATTTATTTATATATTATTTATATAGGTTGTTTTCAACCATTATCTACTCAACTTTTTATAACAAAACATAATTCTATTCATTCGAATGAAGAATCTTTCTCACTTTATAATTCTGAACAAATACTTATTTTCTCTCATCCTTCTTCTTCTTCTTCTTCTTCTCTTCCTTCTATATCTAATTATACAAAATGTATTCCTAGTGGTATATATACACTTGTTCTTAATGATTTTGGAAAGAATGGTTGGGACTCAAATTCTTATGTAGAATTCTATCAACGTATTGAAGGTATACATTTATTTTCTTTTGGTTATTTCTCATTAATTAATGGTTCTCAAAAGAATTATACTTTAAATACAAAATTTGATGTATATTCATATTCTGGATTAAAATATTATATTGTATCTACTATTATTCCTTCTTCAAGGACTAGTTATTCTTATGATGATGCATCTTGGAATTCTTTACCTACTTCTTCAACTCAAACACCTTTAATACTTAATAAACGTATTATATTAGTAAGAAAAACATATTCTCTTAGTTCAAAATCTATTAGTAAAGGATGGATATTATATATAAAATCAAAATCAGGTATTTTAGCTTATATAAATGAACATCTTGTTTATTCATTATATGTAAATGAAAATATATTCAATATTACTACAACTATAGCTACAGAAGAAGAAGATGAATATACTTGGAAAACAATTTCTGGACCTATGTATTTATTAGATAATAATAATTATATTACACTTTCTTTTGTTATTTTATTTCCTACTACAAAAAATAATAAATTTTTATTTGATATAAATTTCCGATTATTTGTTGATTCTTCTATTCCTATATCTTATTCTGCTGAATATAATTGTGAAGGAGGATGTAATACAAGTAAAGCTATATATATACAAGATCATGATTTATCTACAAGATGGATATCAAATACATTTAATATAACAGAATCTAAAGGAATTACAATTTTATTTAATAATCATAATACTTATTATTTTAATAAATATTGTTTAATATCTTCAATGATAAAAAAAGAAGAAGATCCTATTGATTGGATTTTATATGGTATAGAAGATAATAATAATATCTCAGATAATATTTTAGATAATATTTCAAATAATATTTCAGATAATAATAAAACATTAATACTTCTTGATATACAACATAATATATCTTGGGAAGATAGAAATCAAAAACAATGTTTTTATATATCACAAAATACAAATTTTTATAAAGGATATCAATTTATAGCAACAAAAACAAATTCAAATTTATTAATAAATCAATATTCACTTTCTGAATTAGAATTTTATATAGATGATTTTACATCTATTATTATTCCTCCACTTTCTTTTTCTATGAATATACTTAGTACATATAAAGGTATTCATTTTCCTCCTCTTCTTTCTTCTTCACCTTATTATACAAATTTTACTATATCTCCTTCTCTTCCTTCTCCATTATCTATTGATAGTAGTAATGGATATATTAATGGAATACCTATATATCCATTTTCATCAACTATTTATTCTATTAATGCTTATTCTATACAAGGAATACAAGTTAATACTACTATTACTTTAGAAGTACTTTCTTGTGATTCTCCTTATAATTTATTTATATTTCAATTTGAAATGAATGAAAATTCTAGATATGCAGGATGGTCTCTTTATGATAATTCAAATCAATTAATTGATTCTAAAAATACTAGTACACCACTTTCTACTGATTATTATAGTTTTTGTAAAATAACTTCTATTTATACACTTCATTTATTTGATACAACTGAAAATGATTGGATTAATAGTAAATATACTATTTTATTAGAAGATGGTACTATACTTTATTCTTCTATTGTTTTACCACAAACTATTCTTCCTATTACTATTTCATTTAATATAGGTTATTTAATGAATTTAAAAACAACTACTTGGAAATATCTTAATAATCGAAATATACCAGAATCTAATTGGATATTACCTAATTATGATGATTCTTATTGGTCTACAAGTATTAGTTCTACTCTTCCTTCTCCTTTAGGAATAACTCAATATTATAGAAGTTCATTTTTAATTCCTATTTTATCTTCTCTTTATGTATCTATGGAAATTACTACTTATACTTATGCTGGTATGATTCTTTATATAAATGGAATAGAAATTAATCGTATTCATTTACCTAATAATATTAATATTACTTCATCTACATTAGCTACTTATGAATATACTAATTATACTTCTTTTAGTATAAGTATATTATTATCTAATCCTTGTTTAATTCAAGGATTAAATATAATAGCTATAGAAACACATCGTCAATATAATTTACCTATAATAAATGGATTTGGTTGTAGTATTCATTTAATATCTACTAATGAATATAGAATGATTGATGGTATATATACAACTAATAATATTAATATTGATCCAATATATGATATATCAAAATTATTTGATAATAATCCTCTTACTTATACAATTTCTGGACCACAATGTTTAGGATCTATATATACTTGGACATATAATAATAATAGACGTGAATATATTAATAAATATACTATTATAACAGGTCCAAAATGTAATAAACGTCATCCTTCTGGTTGGAGATTAGAAGGTAGTAATAATCATGGAGAAACATGGACTTTATTACATTCTGTACGTCATCAATATTATACAACTTATAAACAAAGTATTAGTTATGATTTTTATATATCTGAATCTTATAATAGTTATCGTCTTTATATAAATGAATGTAATAATCATAATATTCTTCAAGATGATTATTTAGATTGTCAAAATGATAATAATAATAATAATATATATTTTCAATTAGCAGAATTATCTTTTTATATAACAAATAATAAATTATCATGTAATCCTTTTGATGGATATATTGGTGCTTATGATAATACAGAAGCATATAAAGAATGTCCATTTGGTTATAAAGGTATACAAAAAAGATTATGTATAAATAGTCATTTTGAAGAAAATCAATTTTTATGTGATCCTCTTCCACCATTACATATAGAATATATATCAAATACATTTACATTTATTAAATTATTAGAATATTCAATTAATCCTATAATAGAAGGTGTACTTCTTTCTTTTTCTATATATCCTTCTTTACCTTTAGGTTTATCTATTAATATAACTACAGGAACTATTTATGGAATACCATTAATAGAAACAATAAATTCTTCTTATATAATAACAGTATCAAATCCTGCTGGATCTTTAAATACTACAATAAATCTTATAATAATTAATGAATATTGTAATGAAGAAGGAATATGGATGAAAACTGAAATAGGATCGAATTCTACTCTATCTTGTGAAGATCCAATAAATTATGAAGGATATCGTACACGTAATTGTCTTATTGGATCACCTGGTATATGGCTTAATGAATATTCTACATGTCAATTACGTATTCCTACACTTATATATCCTTCTTCTTTTATATCTATATATCGTTATGATTCTCTTGATTCTCAAATTCCTATTCGTACAGGATTATTTTTAGAATCTATGACTATTTCTCCTTCTATTCTTAAAGGATTATCTTTTGATATTAATACGGGTATCATAGAAGGTATACCTTTAGAATTAGGTCAATTTATATATACTATAACATTAACAAATCCTCGTAATACAATAATATATATATTAACAATAGAAGTATTACCCTTAAAATGTATAGAAGAAGAAGAAAAAGACAATTCATTATGGTTAAGTATAGAAAGACGTCAAACTAGTTATATAGAATGTTCAAATGGGTTTTCTGGAATACAATCTAGAGATTGTATTGATGGTGGATTTCATAATGCTACTTGGGATAATAATATAAATACAAAAAATTGTTTTATATATAATAGTGAAGAAACTCCAAATGAAAATTATGTATTTATACATATTCCATTAATTATTGAAGGTCCATCTTCTATATCAATGAAAAAACCTGATTCTCAAGAAATCTTTAGACAATCTATTGTTTCATTATATAATAATAATATTAATATTGAAAGTGAATTAGTTCGTATATTATCTATAATAGATATGAATGATAATAATAATAATAATATAAATTATAATAGAACTATAATTACTATACGAATAATAGTAAAAGAAACAGAAGTTAATACTATAACGACAACGATGTATACATCAATAAATTCAAATATATTATTATATAATATACATAATAATACAAATATAGAAACTTTACAAGAAATTCAAAAGATTTATTTAGATGTTTCTGGAATATCTACAGAATATTATATTCCTAATAATAATACTATACTTATTATTATTATTATTATTATTATTCTTATCTTATTCATTATTGCTATTCTAGTTTCTATATATATTTTAAAGAAGAAGAAGAAGATGCAAATACATAAACTTGAACAACCAAATACAACACTTCAACGAAATCAACCTCAAAAAATGATCTAAAAGAATATGTTTTTTTTTAATTATATATTTATTTTAATATATTTTTTTATTTTCCAAATCTATATATAATTTATTTTTTTTTAATAAAATAGAAAATGTTTTTTTTCTCTCTTTCTTTATTAATTCACGTTTTCTATATTAATTAAATTTTGCTTCAAATTATATATTAGTTTTTATTTATTTATTTATATTAGTTTTTATTTTTTTTTTGTTAATTATTATGTAAATTTATTTTTATTTTTATTTTTATCATTTTTATGTATATTGAAAGGTATTTAACGTTAGAAAAATATATATACATTTGTTTTGTTTTTGTTTTTTTAAAAGAATTATTTTTTTTATAATTAAAATAGAATTATTTTCTTTTTAAATAATTATAATATTCAATTCTTAAGAATTTTTTTTTTTTTAAATTAAAAATAAATAGAAAAATTATAGAATGAATTCGATTTTTTTTCCTTTTATATATATATATATATATATAAAGAATTCATTTTATATATATTTTAAAACTCAATATTATGTTTTCAATGATATTCTCAATAAAATAGAAACAATACAATTCTTAAAGAACTGATTTTTTCTTCTGTTTTATTTGTATATGAATGACGAGTATTGTGTTTCCAATTTTCCAACTTTATAATCCTATTATTTGTTAACCTAAAAATTCGATTCAAGATTCTGGTTTCGAGTATTCTTTTAGAATGATGCATTATTCGTTAAGATTTATGAATGAATTATTGTGTGATTTATGAACAATTCTCATATTTTATTTTCATAATAATAATAGTTAACAATTAAAATGACTTATTTAGTAGATGTATATAATTTATATATATAATAATATTTAAAAAAATATATAAATAGATTACAAATCCAAAAGGAATTACTTCAGTAGAAGCTTTAGGTGGTAAAGGATGTTCATTAGTGAAATTAACAGAAGGAGGATTTCCTGTGCCAGAAGGATTTATCATAACAACATATGGTTATCGTGTATTTGCAAACAAACTTGAATTAATTAAGAAATATTCTAATCTTTCTAAGCGAACAACATTTAGTTTAGAAGATGCTGAGATCATAAGTGATGAGATCTATGAAATATTTTCTAAAAGTGTTTTTATTTATTTATTATTTATTTATTATTATAATAATATTCTTTATATATAGATTTATACAATAAGTCAATATGCTGTAGATATCGAGAACTATTATAAGAAACCAATGGATATGGAATTTTGTGTATATAAAGAAAAGATGTATATAGTTCAAGCAAGACCTATTACTACTTTATTAGATTTACCTAATGGTATTTATTATATATTATATATATAATATATATAGATTTAAATCCATTATCAGATGAATATAAGAAGATATATCACAGTTATGCTAATTTTAATTGTATTCAAATGTTAACAGTTCCTTGGACTTATTGTAGTTTCTCTTGTGTGAATAATGCTATGTTTAAAGCAGATACTTATGTTCGATGGATAGGTGGATATATGTTCTTTGAATATTCACCATTAATGAATATCTCTTTTATAAGAAAATAATTCTTAAAATTCTTTGGATCAAATGTAGACAAAGAAGTAGCTAATGTATATTTATAATTAATTTTATATATATATTTATAATTAATTTTATATATATTTATAATTAATTTTATATATATTAATAGATATCTAATGAATATAATAAGAGTGATCTTCCTTATTATTCTTCTACTATTGCTATGAAACCTTTAATAAAAGCAATATTTAATATAGCTTTACCTACTATTCGATCTATATTATGGAATTGGATATTTTCTTTTAATCCTTCTCGTCTATGTAAAGAGATTAAAGAGAAAATTGATTCATTAATTAATTATTATAATAATATATTAGATGAATTAAAGAATCATAAAAATACTATTACATTAACTTCTCTTCGTGATACTCCTTTTAATATAATTATGATTATTAAAGAACTTCTACCTCTTTTAGTTCCTTCTTTATTAGCTCAAAGTAAAATCAATCAAATTGTATTAAAATATGGAATAGATGAAGATGAAGTAGAACGAATGTTTGGAGGAAGAAGAGAAAATATAGCAAGTCGAATGGATTATGCAATTACTCAATTACATTTATTATTTATCAAATGTGAAGAAGAAGAAACTGGATTTATTGAAAAGTTATTAGTATGTTTTTATTATTTTATTATTATATTATTTTTTTTATTATTATATTATTTTTTTATTATTTATTATTTTTATATTATTATAATTAATATACTTTTATAATAATAAAAAATATCTTTATAGACTTTATCAAAGAATGAAGAAGAAGAAAGAATAAAACAATATATGATTTCATTATCTGAATCTCCTCTTACTTCTCATCAACAATTATATATACAATGGAATGAATTTATGAATAAATTTGGAGGAAGAGGTCCTGGTGAAATTATGATTAGTTCTCCAAGGTATATATATATTAATAATAATAATAATAATAATAATATATATATATAGATATGAAGATAAACCATCAATTATTCTTTTAACAATATTAAATACTTCTTATGAGAATGTAGAAGAGAAATCACCTGATTATTTAGAAAAGAAAGCAGATGAAGCTGTTGATGAAGTATTTATATATATAATAATATTATAATAATACTTTTTAGATATGTTCAAAAGTATCAAAGAAAGATGCTGAAACAATTCGTTATTATTTACCTGTTGCTAGACTTATGTTAACTTATCGAGAACATCCTAAATATGTATTAATCTCAATATTTTTTTGTCAACGTAAATTAATTATACAATTAGGTCATAAGATGATGAAAGAAGGAATAATTCATGATCTTCAAGATGTTTTCCATTTCTCTATTGATGAATTATGTGATTATGAACAAAATAAACTAGATATTACTAAAATGACTACTCTTCTTCAACAACGTAAATCTATTTATATACGTGCTAAATCTATTTCTTCTCCTCGTATAATTGTATCTCCTTATGCATCTATTGTCAATATATCTGAACAAACAAAACAAGAATTATTAGATTTATCTGAAAATATCTTAAAAGGAATGCCTACTTCTGCAGGTATAGTTGAAGGAAGAGCAGTAGTTGTTTTAGATCCTCGAGAAGGACATTTAAAGAAAGGTGATATATTAGTTGCTCCTGCTACTGATCCTGGTTGGACACCTTTATTTGTACCTGCTTCTGCTGTTGTAATTGCTATAGGTGGTCCTCTTACTCATGGTTCTATTGTAGCTAGAGAAATGGGTATTCCTTGTGTTGTTAATGTACAGAATCTTATGGAAAAAGTCAAAACTGGTATGAGAATTAAAGTCGATGGAAGCAAAGGAACTGTTGAAATACTTTA
This sequence comes from Blastocystis sp. Blastoise, assembly GCA_039096225.1. Taxonomy (NCBI): domain Eukaryota; class Bigyra; order Opalinata; family Blastocystidae; genus Blastocystis; species Blastocystis sp. Blastoise. The sequence continues at coordinate 129,150 of JBBPEB010000029.1, forward strand.
ATATTATTTATTTTATTATTTATTTATTTTATTCTTTCTTTTTATTATTATTTGCTTGTTTTGTTTATTATTAAATATATAATAATATTCTATAAACAAATTATTATTCATAAATTTTTTAATGATATATAAAGAGATAGAGAAATATATATATAATATATATATAAATTATAATTTCAATCCTAATTGTTGCACAGCTGCATCATAAAGAGATTGCCTATGATTTGGATGAGATATATTTATTAACGCTCTCGCACGCTCACGTAAACTCTTTCCCCATAAATCTGCTATTCCATACTCTGTTACGATGTATCTAGATATATATATATATATATAAATGTTTATAATGTGATTACTGAATAATAAATATAATATATATAGTAATAATATATATATATATATATATATAATAGGTAATGTTTACATATAAAAGCAATCTTATGAATGATTAAAACTCTAAAAGAATTATTGTTAAAGACTTATTTAACATTCATTATAATATAGAAATACCTAGTCACAAAAAAAAAAACTCCAAATATATATATACATATTTTCTATTCAATTATGTTAAATCAAACATGTCTATATTCTGCATTCTTCTATATATATGACTACAATTGTTTTTCCCCAAAAAAAACAGATAATCCATGCATCCGCTTTTATTTTTTCACTTTATCAACTAAAAACACTCATAAATATTACCTTTGATCTAAGCTATTGTATGCACCATTGAAATCCATTAGATTATTAATATCAATAATAAAACTATAATTATAGTTTTCTAAAATATCTTTTGAAATTCCGTTGAATTATCAAGCTAGAAATGAAGTACACAGTTCAATGAAAACAATATATCTTCTTATAAAAACACAAAAATAATAAGAAATAATCTATTTACCTTCTTTAGTAAAAAACTGTAGAGAAAACTGCCCTCTATATGTTAGTTTTGAATTTTACTAAAAACATTTGAAAAGAAGACGACGCACATGTTTCATTCCCATAATTAATTCAAAATGAACAGCAAAAAAAATATTTTTCATTTCAAAAATTAAAAATAAACACAAACACAGTCAGTTTCTCTTTAGATATTTTTAGTAATTTAAAGAATGAGGATTTCTTCATTGACATATTTTTTTTGTTTTGATAATTAATTAAATATAATTGCAGGAGTTGTTGATAACCCACAGTATGTAGATTTCTTTAAAATAATGCTATGAATAGAATTTTGTTCATTGTTTCTTGTTTTCTTTGATCTATTTGTTTCTTATAATAAGTAAAAACTATTCTATAAGTGCTGGCATATATATGAGTGCTATACTAATTTTATAATTATTCATATTCATATAGATATAACATGAATCCAGTTTCTTATGACGTTAATAGTATGCCTCTACAAATGTAAGATGTTTATAATAATGATATAGGTGCTCCCTCATCAATTCAATATAATACTGGAATGCCACCTCAATCTGTTGTTCCTTCAGGACCTAATTCGAATTATGCTGGCAATAATATGATGAATCCACAAGGATATCCTCCTAGTATGTTTGTGAACACAATTTCGATATTACATTGCAATAGATATGTCAGGAATACCTATAGCTATGCCTGTTGCAAATCAGTCGATTCCTATGGGTCAAACAGATAATAATAAACCAGGTTTCGTTGAATCGCTTGCTACAGAACTAGGTGAGATGGTAACTCCACAAAGACCTACTGATATTGAATATGATCCAAGTCAAACGTATATTATGATTCTTATTATTGTTTTTTTTTGTTGTGTTCTATCAATAGTTATTTAATATTATATAAGTAATATATTTATTATTATTATATATAGGAGAGAAGAAAACGTATACATATTATAGAATATATTTATATATAATTATCATTTCTATTTTTAAAATAGTTAGAACAAGCTCATTTCAACCCAGAAGAAAGACTTCTCTATAAAAATTTTCATAAGATTTATAGTTTATTTTTTATGATACCTTTCCTTTCGATGTTTAATGTTGTATATATATATATATATATATATATATATATATATATATATATATATATATATATATATATTAGTAATAAATTTTCCTTATTATTCTAATTGCTATGTTTTTATATATATTTATATATTTAATATGTATTATATAATATAATATATATAGCTTACTACTGTTGGTTTTGGTTGTGCATATATGGATTTTTATATATGTCTATGTGGCATAATACCGTTAGTTATTGGTATACTTTCAGCTGCACAAACAATAAAAACATATCGAATTATATCCTTTATTATGTGAATATATATATTTTTATTATATATACATATATATCATGATTTATAATAATTGAAGAATATTTAACACTTTGGATATATAATTTTTACTCTAGTTAAAACTATTTCTATTATAATAACTATTTAAATATATTTGTTCTTAACTATAAACTTATCAATTTTCTCTGGTATCAATGTTGTTTGTCGAATTGTATTATGTATTATATATGAACAATGGATATGTTTAGTTATTGGAGCAATCTTTGATATATCGGATATTCTTATGCTTAATACTGTATATAAAAAACGAAATGATATTACTCCAACTAGTATGATATATATATATATATAATTAGCATCTTTAACTATTCTTTTTTATAATAACTACTTTTATATATTTAAAGTATAATTCATGTTACATTATATATATATATATATTTATATATATATAGTAAAACAAAAAGTTATAATGATGGAAAAGAAAGTCAGTAGAAATCGCCAAATCTATAATTTGAACCCTAAACCTTCAAGAAATAATCATCATCATCGTTAAACTACATATAAAAGAACTTCTTCATTTTATTATAAATACTCTCTCTAGAAATATTCTATACTATTATACTTCTAATAAACAATTACTATTTTTATACTACTTATTAGTATTATTCTCGCATGCTACTCTATGTAAATATTTTCGTTTTTATTATTTATGTTTACCTATTTCTTATGATTGTTGCTTGATAATTTATATTTTTAATATTGCCAATATTTTGTTGTGTTCATATTTTTGTAGAATTAACTTAGTAGATTCATATCTATTCTTTATATATACAAGCAAAAAGTTTATTTTGAAAATTTCATATCTATTTAAAAGCATTATATATATATAATTAATATCATAAGACTATTTTCTGTATAATATATATATATATATAGATACCTATTCCTACAAAGATTTGTTTCAATCAGTCAATTGATCCTCAATTGAACTTAGCAAACATATATTAAAGAAATATCAGTTCATATTCTAAAATCACAGAAATGCTATCATTCATATAATCAAATATAAAAAAGGAATTTTGCGATGTTTTCGTCAATCCCTAAATATATTTTTATTTTTTTAATTGATGATGACTTACTCTATTTGTTTCCTTCTTTAAAATAATAATCGTATTGTTCTCTTAATTCAATAATATAAATTGATGGAATAATATAAAGAAAACAACAGTGATTTCCACACACAAAAAAACAAAAAAAAAGAGAAACCGAAGATTCATTTTTAGAAACTTCAAACTGACTATTTCTTAAACGGCAATGATTTCATTTGGTATTATTTTATAAATAAATTAAAATACAATGGCAGCAACCATTAATAGTCAACAGTATACACTTATTATGATATGATTCTGCAGTAATTTTTCTTTTCTACAACAAATTTATCGTTTTATCTCTTTTCAATATAAAAAAAGTCAATTAAAACTATGACTATTCATTTGTATTCTATTTGGATATAATATTCAACTTGTTTCTAACAATGTATATGGTAAACCTCAACAATTATTGGTGCCATACAGTACTGCTGTACCTATTTCTTCGTCATACAATACAAGGGCTGAGATTTACGCTCAGCCAATTGTTCCAAATCAAGCAAGCTTAAATTTTCACAGTAATGAGACAACAAATTCAATTCCAATGACTTCGAAATTCAGTTCATTAGATACCGTATATGTGGAAGGAATGGACAACTCGATCCCTACTCATAATGATAATCTATATAACATACCAAATGTTTCAAATCAAAAAGATACAAATGACGTTCCAAAAAATGATGATATTGAATATAATAATGGTGTAACTATGACTAAATATGCGTAAGTATATATATATATATATATATATATATATATATATATATATATATATATATGTTTCTTATATATATTTTTCTATAGATTAGAAAGAGAAGTATAAAGAATATTATAATCAATATTTTAATTATAATATAATTAAATTCATTTAATACCATAGATAGAACAAGATGAATTTGATGAACATGAAAGAAAAATATATAAGAAATATCATAATATTCTTAGCGGAAATCTACTATATGTTATTCTGTTTTTTCTTGATGGTGTATATATTATATTCTATTCTATTATTGTTTTATATTATATTATATTATCTGATAAAAACGATAATATATTTTTTATTATTAGAATTTTTATAATCAATTTTCTTATTATTAATATTATAAAGAATATCAAAAATATAAATATATATCAATATATATCTTTCTATAGTTGTGCACATTTTGGATATCATTGATGGGATTTGGTCAAACTATTATGATCGCTTCAATTCTTCCATTTATTAACTTTGTAATTACACTAAAACATAAAATTAACTTTATTGGATTATATCCTTTTTTAAATAAATTTATATATATATTTATATATCATTCTATTATTATATTTTTCTTAACTATTTCAATGTGTGATATTCACTTGTATCAACGTTATTGGCCGATTAATATTAATTATTTTCTTTCACGATTGGGTAGCTCATTTAATTGGCATCATAGTTGAAATTATACTGATTTTTAAATTAAGAAAAACATATACATTACGTCATGAACTCACACCTACAAGTATGTTATATATATGTAATTGATATACATTTTTTTTTGTTATAACTAATTATATATATATATAGTTGTATCACAAATAGAAAGTGTGGAAAAAAAAGTGAAAGAAAATCGTTATAAATATCATTTGGATGCACATGATAGTGACAATGATAATGATTCATCTGATGACGACTAACTTTATATATTTTATTTTATTATGTACCTTTAGCTTTATTTTCATTTTTATAATGAAGTTTCATAAATATACTCTCTATCTTTTTCCTTTTGATTTTATCTTTGTTTTTTATCTTTTTTGTTTTTTCATCATCATTATTACATAACTTTTCTCTATATGTATATTATATAACAATATTTTTATTGTTTTGAAAGATAATATAAATATATTCATTATTCAAATGTTCTAAGATTAATAATGTAGCATAAATAAACTGTTTAGTAAATTTGTGAATATGAATAGAATAATTTATATATAGTATAGAATATTTAACACTAAGAATATATCTCAATAATCATAATATGAGAATATTCACTTTTTATAGATCTATATATAAACAAATATATAGTGACTTGATTGGTAACTAGTTAGTTTTTTATTATGTAATGAAAAAAGTTCAAATTGATATAATGAGTAATTTTATAATCATTAAATAATATATCATAATTATAGAATGGATTATTAACAATCAATAAAAAAAAAGAATAAGAAATACTTTATATGTTAAAAAATATTCAAATAACTGTATTAATATGCATACATTTATTTAATTTATATACTCTTAATAATACACGAGTTATACAATTTTATATTAATAAAACATAAATTATGGTAAAATAAAGTATCTATATGAAAATATAACCAAACAATATATATAGTGAATACCCTTAAAACTAGTTTAAAGATTCTTACATACTTCAGGTTTAACACCTTCATAAGCATCACAAACTTCTTTTGATAAACTATTAGTATCTTTAACAATGACGTGATTAACCATAAGTAATGGAACAGAATCATGAGCAGGAGTAGCGTCACCACATTCAAGATGAAGTAATAAAGCTTCAGGACCATTAAAACAAGAAAGTATTGTGTTTACATCTAATCCAGTTTCTTCAGCACATCGAGTAGCCTCTTCGTCGTTAACAGTAACAATACGTTCAGCACAAAGAATAAAAGGGAAATAAGTAGTAGGATAATGTTTCATTCCACATAATTCAAGCATATTTCCACGACATTCATTTTCACCATGTTGACAAACAAATGTAGGAGGATCTCTAGTAATAGTTTTTGCATTTCCATAAGGATAAAGATGTAAATCAGTAATATTAGCAAGTGCAGCATTCTCCATATGATCCTTAAGTGTATATAAAATAAGAACAGCGCATCCAGGGCAATCCACTTCATAATAGATATCTACAGGAACTTTAGGAGCATCACTACGTAAATTAGAGGCTACAGCACATAGAACAAAAACAAAAATTAAATTAATAAAACGCATTCTTAGTCAATATATAATAAAAAACACACCGAAACAAAATAGTGTTTTTTTTTTCAGAAATGAGTTTTGGAGAGATAAATCAGCCTATACAGTAGAATTGTTAAAAAGTCAGACAATACAGTAGGGTATGGGAGTATCCCAACGTCTCCGAGTATGACTAGGTGTATAAAATAATTATGGGGATAACTTATATTTTAAATAACTGCTAGGGGTATTATATATATATATATGGATTGAATATTGAGTATGTATATATATTATGCCTTATTATACATATGATGACATATATAGAGTAGATTTAGGTGAGGTTCGTGAAAGTAATTGGGGATTGCCAATTAGGTATGCTTATATAGGTCTGATATTGCTTATGTAAACTTATATAGTTATGTTGAAGTGGTTAGATGAATAAGCAAGTCATATTAGACTTTTATCATAATGGTCGACATTTGGCTGTCAAAAATAGTCTTTGGGTTATATTATTGATGTATATTATTATATAAGTATGTATTATATCTAAATAGTATATAGGAAACCATATTAAAGAAATATTGATGGAGAATTACAATTACAGAATGTGGAGTTATCTAGAGGTTTGTTTTGTCTTGTTCAATCCCATTATGGTATGACTAGTATATAATAACATTATTATCAATATATCTTCTCTAGTTGTATAGAAATGGCAGTTAATTGATGTTCAGGAGTTATTATTGTTTTTAATATTTAACACTATCGTTTAGTCCTAGATGATGTATAGTACTATTATGTGAATTATTATATGATTAACTGATGTTATTGGAGAGTTATGGATGATTATATATTCAAAATAAAAATAATAAAAATTTTAGTAAAAAGGTATATTATGATTCTTTTGTCATTTATTTATTCTTATTGTTGTTATATATGCTTATTATTTGATATATATATTATAGAATTATTATTTCAACATATTTTCCTGGTCTATTATTGTTATTAATACTACATATAATATTTATATATGTTTTATTATGTATATTGTTATTCTATATATTATTATTTTATTATATTGTTAATTACTATTATATATAGAAAAAGTGTATTAATGATCGAATGAATTCATTTATATGTTTATTTGAAGTATGTATTATATTTATATATATTGTATATTTATATATATTGTATATTTATATATATTGTGTATTTAGATATATGTGTATATATTATATATATATATGTATACTTATATATTTATTGTATATATATAGAATGATGAATTTTTGTTATTTCTTTCTATCAGGGGAAAATAATTGTATATATATATAATATTATATATGTTCTTTTATGTATATTGATCCTATAATGATTGTATATGCTATATATTAATATTATTCTATGTACTAATTCTTGTTTTAAATAAATATGCATGATATATTATATTATTATATAGATATTATATATTTTCTTATTATACTTTCTATTTCAGACAATTTATATGAATTAATTACTATTTATATATGAATATTTTTAGTATATTTATTATCATTTATATATATAGTAATGTCATATTCTAGAATTATTGAGACTGTGTATCTTTCAACTTTATATTGATGTATATAGTTTATATATATATATATATATATTCCTATATACTTTTTATGATGTTATATATAATTTTTATTACATAATATATATACTAGTCTTGTTGTATATAGGATGTGCTCGTTCTATCTCTATTATTAATAAAGTTATCTTCTAGCTTGTTCATTCATAATATTATATTATGTATGTATATTATTCTATCTATTTATCTTGTTTTATATTCAATTTTTTATACTTTTCTTATAGTATATATATAACTCTATAACTTGTATTTATTTAATAATCGATATATATATATATAGACTTTTTATTACAAATAGTCAAATATACTCATATTTTAGGATATACTTTATTACCTGTTGGATTCATAAAATTATTTTGCTTTTCTTGATGTAAATATGTTCAACTTGTATATATTTATTATCATTATTTACTATATATATATATGTATGCATATTTTTATGTTTTATATATACTATATTTATTTTTTATAGGTATATTATTTATGGTGTTATTATTATTTTTGTTGGGTATCTTAAAAGTATGTAGTATCGTATATAATTGGTATTTATACTATAGACTTGTTATGTACATAGCTTTTATGTAAATATATATGTTGATATATATATATATTTAATATATATAGTTATTATTACATATGTTTTGTATATTCGTTGTATAATTATATATTTATTATTATATATAGTTGTTATTATATAAAGTTGTTATTATATATTTATATATATAGTTATTATTATATATAACTGTTATTATATATAGTTGTTATTATATATTCATTATATATAGTTGTTATTAGATTTATTATGTATAACTGTTATTATATATTTATATATATAGTTGTTATTATATATAGCTGTTATTATATATAGCTGTTATTATATATAACTGTTATTATATATAGTTGTTATATGTATATTTTTATGTATATTTATTATTATATATAGTTGTTATTATATATAGCTGTTATTATATATAGTTGTTATTAGATTTATTATATATAGTTGTTATTATATATAGTTGTTATATATATTTATTATATATAGTTGTTATATATTAATATATGTATTTGTTATATGTATTTATTATATATAGTTGTTATATAGTTATTATTATATATAGTTGTTATATATAGTTATTATTATATATATTTATTATATATAGTTATTATTATATATATTTTATATAGTTATTATTATATATATTTTATATAGTTATTATTATATATATTATTATATAGTTATTATTATATATATTATTATATAGTTATTATTATATATAGTTATTATATAGTTATTATTATATATATTATTATATAGATATTATTAGCTTTTCTTCGTTTACATTCCTCTATATATGGTTTTTTACAAATATGTCTATATATTTGCCATGTATATAAATATTATTTATATTGTTTATTAATGCTTATTATATATATAGTCATTATAAATATGCTTATTATATTATTTTCTTATTATATAATTTGTTTATTATATACATATACTTATTATATACATATACTTATTATTATATATTATACTTATTATATATAAGACTATATATATACTTATTATATAATACACTTATTAAATATATTATATATAATGCTTATTATATATATAATATATAATGCTTATTATATATATAGTTATACGTGTCCATGATTAACCTTCTCCATTATGCATATATTGTGTAAGATGTATATAGATCAATAAGATAGCGTACTTATAATATATATGACTTGTATAACTCAATAAATAAAAGTATATATATATATAATAATAATTATTATTATTATATATATATATATTGTTTTAAGTCATCGAATCTATTTTTATACGTTATTAACTCTTGTTTCTTATATGACTTCTTTTTATATTATATACAATTACTGATATATATATGATATATATATGATATATATTTCCTTCGTTCTTTTTCTTTATAAATCATTTTGGTTTCTAGATTTAGTACAATATATTTATAGATATCTTTTTTACTGTTTTGTATTTCATAACTTTATAAGTAATATATGTTTATATATATTTAATTCTATTCTATATATATAGTAATAAGTCGATAGCCTTTTATATATCTTCCTGGTTTCAATGGCATAAAAGTTTCGTTGAAGTCTATAATACTTTATATTTTCATTATATTATTCGTTATACTTATTATATATATATATAGGTTTATGTTGCTCTATGAGTAAATAGTATTATATATTATATACTTATTCTATTGTTTTATATATAACTTATCCTATTCGTGTATATTCTTTTATATAGGTTTCTGCAAATTATATTTCTACTAATGCATATGAGATTTCTTTATGTATATAAATATATATATATAGTTTTCTACACTATTTGATATTTTATATATTTAATTTCTTTAAACTGTTTTTCTTTTTCTATCTCCAATTATATTATTATTTCATTAAATATAATATATATACTATAGTTGTTTTAGTATATAGTCTCTTCTGAATTCTAGTATATCATATGCATCTATCATTCCTTATCTGTATATATATATAAATTTAATTCTTTAGTATACTCATATTTTATATCCCTTTCCTTCTTATACTATTATATATCTTTTATAGAGAATTCATATATATATATATCCTTTTATATGCTTCTAATCATGAATACAGTACTTGATCTTTTTTCAACTGTTGGTGATCAATCTCCTTATCATCCTATATTACTCTTTATAAGAAGATTTTTAGTATATATATATAAGTATATATATATAAATACTTATATATAAAGATAATTATATGTTAATATGTACTTGTATATATACTTATATATATACTAGTATATAAGTTTATATTAATATATATATACTTATATATACTAATATATATCATATCTATATGTATATTATCTTCAATATTCTCTATAGTCCATCATTTTTAACTATTTGTAACTTATTATCTTTTTATATTATATACACAGTATATATAGTCTTCATTTATTAGAAAACATCTACAATTAAAATATGTATATAGATCTATACATATATAATTTTTGTACAATTATATTTTATTATTTTATTCATTATATCTAATATATACTTATATTAATGCTTATTTATTCTCTCTGTCCTTTATTTATATCTTTATACGCTTTTATTATTCTATATAAATTATTTATAATCTTTATTGTCTACATCTTTTATACTATTTATACGACTGTACATATTTTCTATTTTATTTCGCTATAAAATATTTATTTATTTAGTGTTTACTCCACTTGTTCTACAAATATAAGAAATCATTATGGATATTCATTAACAATATAGTATAAATTATGTGAAAACTATTATACTAATAGTTATATACATAAAAATTTATATATTGTTTATATGTTTTTCTTTAAGATTTTGTTTTTATTGATTATATCAATAGTTTTAACACTCCTTAGACTGTTTATGGTCAGTAGCAATTATTATTGAATTGCTATCAGGTTCAATTCCTGATCTAATGTCATTTATTGTTATTTTTTTAAATATTTTTAAATATTTTTATTTATATATATTATATTCGTTTACTCTTCCATTATACAGATATATAGTACATTGAGATATTTAATCAACTATGTATATGGTCAGTCGCTCTCCTATAATGTTTTTATTTTGCTTTTCCCAACACACAACACATTGCTAATTAGATGCATCAATTATTTTCTATATAAACTATATTTCATTGATTCATCATTATATACAATTCTAAGCATCAATAAAACATTAAGATTCTGAATAGACTTCTTAAAGTGAATCAACTGGACATGCATTTAAGAATATTAACTTAAAATGAATTAAGGTAGTTAATTCAAATCTAAAACATATTTATATCCAATTTTAACCTTTGTGATTTAGTTTCTATTGCTTTTATAAGGTCTATAATACTGATCATCACCATTAAATTCAAAATAGGATTCTAATCGTTCACTGTATAACATTCAAATAGGTTTTGCTACTCATAACTTCAAAAATAAATAGAATTAGCTTCTTCTCTCACGACGAATTTTAAAAACTACTAATTACATGCCTAAAAAGAGATTACTACATATTTTTGAGCTTCATTCAGTATTACTGATCAGTTGATCAACAGATAAAGCTTGTAATTTCATAAAATAAGATAATTGACAAAAATATCACCTTCATAATATAGAACATCTATCATCTGTGTGAAGATTATTTGAGCTAAGAATACCATTCATAACATAATTTACAATAAAATCAAATATGAACATAACATCAATCCATTAAACCACCTAGTTTTGATATAAAAAGTAGCGTAACGATCAATACATAGCTTAGAGAGCAGTAAATAAGTAACAAATAATTAATAATAATTAATAAAGGTATTTTGAATAGATAAATAACATTTAATCAAAATTTACTAATGTTTTTTTAAGTAAAGTTAGGGAAATGGTATAAAAATATAAATATTTTGTTATTTGCATGTTTGAAGCATGCATAAGCATTTATAAAGCTATTATAAGTGTATTAGAGTAGGTCAAAGTCACCATTGCCAATGGATTAAAGTATAGACTTACTTATTTTCAAAGTTGGTATTGCGATTCAATGTAGAAATCTAATCAACTTACTTATTAAATCAAAACAAAGTGTTATTGAAGCAATGATTAAGTGGCGGGTGTTTTACTTATTCTGGATTGAACATTCCTTCATTAAACTGATTAGAAACACTTATTCAAACACTGGTTGTAGTCTTTAGGATAGTCTTTATGGTAATCTTCAATTGATTTCAAAAGAAAAGGTCTTCGAAAGATGGTTTTCTCTGTTTCAATGATGATTAAACTGTGCTACTAATACAAAATGATCAATATAATAGAGGAATAAAGGTATTTATATATAATCATATAATTTGTATCTTATCTTAATCTTAGTTCATTATTATCTATATTATACTATTGTATATCATTATATATATGTAAATATATCAATACTATTCTGAATCTAATACATTTTTATAGAATGATTCCATTAATTGTGTATGTGTAAAGGTGATTATGTAATGTGTTTTACTTCGAAAAGGCCTCATAATGAAGTTTTGATATATGTCTTTTAATTATTCAATGTTTCTTAATGATGATATAAATGAATATATATTTTGAGTATATATAATATATATTATATATTATACTTATGTATTTATATTGTTTTTAACTATATTGTATATACTATTTTATATTTAAATTGTATTTATATTGATTATAGATATATAGATGATATTGATACAGTATAAACAAACAAAACAATGAGTATTATAAAAAGAAGATATAAATAATGTATATATATATATGTAGATAGATATAAAATATTTATTTATATTAGTATATATATAGATGATAGATAAATAAGGATATTAATCATATAAAGAATAAATTGTATATTAATAAATAAAGATATAATTATATATGATGATTATTTAGTATAATATGATTATAAAAGATCGATTCTGTCTTCAAATGGGATACTTCTCTTCACATAAGGGATTCTCTTTCTCTTCTTCTCCATATTGGTCTCAGCCTTTCTCTTTCTTCTATTTACAACTGGTTTCCCTCTTTTCTTCATTGCATAAGCTGGTTTCAATATTTGAACTTTTGGTATTTCATCAAGTATAGTAGATGGAATCAACCTATATAAAGTATATATCATATATATTTTTTTAATAATTATAATAAGAATATATATTGATTTATTTATTTATAGAAATAGAATACTATTAAGAATTATAATATATAGATAGTATATAGATGGTATAGAGATAGAATATAGATAGTATATAGATAGAATATAGATAGTATATAGATAGAATATAAATATTATAGAGATATTATATAGATAGTATATAGATAGTATATGAATAATATATAGATAGTATATAGATAGTATATAGATAAAATATAGATAGAATATAGATAATATATAGATAGTATATAGATAGTATAGAGATAGAATATAGATAGTATATAGATAGAATATAGGTAATGTATAGATAGTATATAGATAATATATAGATAGTATATAGATAGTATATAGTATACATATAGATAGTATATAGATAGTATATAGATAGTATATAAATAAAATATAGATAGAATATAGATAGTAGATAGATAGTAGATAGATATTATATAGATAGAATATAGATAATATATAGATAGTATATAGATAGTATATAGATAGAATATAGATAGTATATAGATAGTATATAGATAATATATAGATAGTATATAGATAGAATATAGGTAATGTATAGATAGTATATAGATAATATATAGATAGTATATGGATAGTATATAGTATACATATAGATAGTATATAGATAGTATATAGATAGTATATAAATAAAATATAGATAGAATATAGATAGTAGATAGATAGTAGATAGATATTATATAGATAGAATATAGATAGTAGATAGATAGTATATAGATAGTAGATAGATAGTATATAGATAGTATATAGATAGTAGATAGATAGTATATAGATAGTATATAGATAGTAGATAGATAGTATATAGATAGTATATAGATAGAATATAGATAGTATATAGATAGTATATAGGTAGTATATAGGTAATATATAGATAGTATATAGATAGTATATGGATAGTATATAGATAATATAAAGATAATATATAGATAGTATATAGTATACATATGGATAGTATATAGATAGTAGATAGATAGAATATAGATAGTATATAGATAGTATATAGATAGTATATATAGATAAAACATAGATAGTATATGGATAGAATATAGATAGTATATAGATAGTATATAGGTAATATATAGATAGTATATAGATAGTATATAGATAGTATATAGATAGTATATAGATAGTATATAGATAATATATAGATAGAATATAGTATACATATAGATAGAATATAGATATTATATAGATAATATATAGATAGTAGATAGATATTATATGGATAGAATATAGATAGTAGATAGATAGTAGATAGATAGTATATAGATAGTATATATATACTATATAGATATTATATGGATAGAATATAGATAGTATATAGATAGAATATAGATATTATATAGATAGAATATAGATAATATATAGATATTATATAGATAGAATATAGATAGTATATAGATAGTATATAGATAGTAGATAGCAGAATATAGATAGAATATAGATAGTATATAGATAGTATATAGATAGAATATAGATATTATATAGATAGAATATAGATAGTATATAGATATTATATAGATATTATATAGATAGAATATAGATAGTATATAGATAGTATATAGATAGTATATATATAGTATATATATACTATATAGATATTATATAGATAGAATATAGATAGTATATAGATAGAATATAGATAGAATATAGATATTATATAGATAGAATATAGATAGAATATAGAAAGTATATAGAATCTATAGGATATATATTTATACTATTCTACTATTATCTATATACTATCTATACTATATATACTATCTATATAGTATATATATATATACTACATATACTATATATACTATCTATATACTATCTATATTCTATCCATATAATATATATATACTATCTATATACTATCTATATACTATCTATATACTATATATATCATTATATACATATAAATATATACTCTCCATCATAGTTTTGATATTGATTTCTATAAATTTGATTATTCACATTTCTTAATACTCGTGGAATAATATCAGTATTATTATTTCCCTTTTCTATTAAGTACCGAAGGAAGATTATAGCATGTTTACAGGGAGTGTGTTTGTTTTGGTATTCCTTACATTCACATGTTTGCTTTTCTAAATTTACTATATAGCTAACACCATCATTTACAACAGCAGAAACTCCATCTTTCTTTTCTTTTATATAATACTTCTTATTCTTGATTCTATTATATATATTATCAAAACAAGGTAAGAAAACATTATCAATAGGAATACTAGTTTTTATATTAATCTGTTTTGTAATACTATAGTTATAGATACATAGAAACATTTTATGAATAGGAATATTTCTAAAACGTTTTAATACTCTATTGTAGCTTTCAGCTACACTTGAGGAAATATACCATTTACAAATTGAATCATACTTTTGTAAACTTTTATTATTCTTTTCCCAAACTTCAAGAACTTGACATCTAAGATCTTCATCTATAATCTTTTCTGCTTTTTCTTTTGCTTCTTCAAAAGTAGAAGCTTTATAACTATCTATAATATATTGTTTTGTACGTAAGTCGACTCGAAGATGATCTTGTAATAAATGGAAGAAACAGAGAATATGGGGATAGTCAGGAAATACCTTTTGAACTGCCGACTTGATCCCCTTAGCTTGGTCAGAAACAATAGTAAATGTTTGATTACCATATTGACTCATTAAAACCTTCTTTAATGAAGATAATAAAGTAACCCAAGCTTCTTCACTTTCAGATGGAAAGAATCCAAAACCAAGACATATGGATTCATGATTGATATTAACAGCTATAAAGAGTAATAGTAATAGTAATAGTAATAGTAATAGTAATAGTAATAGTAATAGTAATAGTAATAGTAATAATAATAGTAATAGTAATAGTAATAGTAATAGTAATAGTAATAGTAATAGTAATAGTAATAGTAATAGTAATAATAATAGTAATAGTAATAGTAATAGTAATAGTAATAGAAATAGTAATAATAATATATATATATTACCTGTTATAACTAAAGTAACAGTACTTCCAAGACCCATAAACGTTCCATCTAGGAAAATAACAGGAGGAGAATAATTTAATAATTTAATATTTTCACCAATTAAGGTACAACAACATAATAATGATTTATTATTATTATTTTCATCTATAATATCATCAGTATAATCAACAGTATTAAAATCAATTTTATTATTGACTGTTTTTCCATTATATAACATATAAAAGGCTCTATTATTTGAATTACTAGTATTGAGCTGTTTTATTATCAGAGGTATATAAGAATATGATATATCATCATTTAGAAGAAACCTCGTTGTAGAACAATATATTATATGTCGATTAATTGAAGGAAACAATGAATGTAGTTCATTAATAATATCTTTAGATATCATTCCTTTATATTTTTCATGACATAATAAATAATTATATACAAATGTACTATTTAATGGACTTCTAAATAATAATCTAAAGTTTGTATTAATATAACTAATATTAGGTTTATCTTTACTTTGACTAATAACATTCTCAAAGTATTCCAATGAAACAGATCGTACAGGAGTTGTTATATTATTAACCTTGTCTTTAAACCCATTCATTAATACTTCATCATCTTGACTATTATTGTTTATATCAATATCACTTTCTTCCTCATTTTCTTTCTCATTTTCATAATCATTTTCTTTTTCTTTTTCTATTACTTCTTCTTCTTCTTCTTCTTCTAATATATCATCTATATACATATCAGGGAATGTTTGATTATTTATTCTTTTTTCATTATTTTTTTGCATCTCATATAATAATAAATCCATTTCAGAACTCATATAAACTCTTTTCTCAAGTATAAGATCTTTTTTTCTGAATTATTTCAGTTTCTATTTCAGTTAAAGGAGTATCATCTATTCTTTCTTCATATTGTAATGATTCATCAATATTCACTTCATGATTATTATTTTCTTTAATTTGATTAGAAACTAATTCCTTTTCTAATAGTTGAAGACCAGCTATATCTATAATAGTATTTCTATCTTGTTCATTATTATTATTAGGTATTTCTTTATTATCATTATTAATAGGTATATTATTAGTTGTTATATTAATTTGTTTTTGATAATAGTCACAAACAGATTGTTTTATTCTATTTTCCTTCATAAGTTCTATATAGTGAGAAGTAAATTTCGAACATTTCTAAATAAATAAAATAGTTAATATATAAAAATATAGTTTTTATTAATAAGAGAATTGATAGTATATATAGAAAATATTATTTTAATGTAAAATATAATAAATATTGTAATTATATATATTTATACATCTGTATCATGTTGATGGAAGTGTGTTAAGTGATATTTTCCATCTTTAAAGTTGTATTGAATTATGTAATTGCATTCCCATGATGGGACATTTGTATTTGACATATTGTTTTGAACTTCTTTGAATCATCATAGAATAGCCATTACTATATGCAGATAATCTTAAAAAAACCTCAATCTCTTCTCTTGACCCAAATTCAGGGCGAATGTTGAAAAGTAACGATATTAGAAAATTCCTATAGATAATGCATAGGTAGTTTGTATAATCTCTGAAAAACCCATTAAAACTGTTTTCTTCAATCAAAGAGGCAATCTGATTTTGGTCAATGTTTTTAAACATGCTAAAAGTTGTTTTTGTTAACGGATTCACTCTTGAATCCTTATCAGGACGTCTCTAGATATTAAAATATTTATATATGTGTAAAATACTTATATGACGGAAGGAATGTGTTGAACATATTGAGTAAAATCCTCATTTTCCACTTCCTTATCTATTCTGTCAATATCCCGTCTATCCATTTAAGTCAAATTTAAACAAATAGGTCGAATATGGCAAAAATTAATTATTAGTAGAAAACACATATAGTTTCTTGACTGGGAATTTTACAACATATTTGTATTATATTCTAGTCGCCATTATGTTAAAAATACCGCGGGTCATAGGACCCTCTGGAAACGACTGTATTGTCTGACTTTTTAACAATTCTACTGTATAGGCTGATTTATCTCATGAGTTTTGGATATTCCCCATGGATATTTTTTTATGAGAAATTCCCGTGAATATAACAAGAAAAAGAGTAGAATCTACCATCACAACACAGAAAAATGATAAGATAACAAATAGTTTCCATGAAGTGATTTCATCCATATTCAGAATGGTTTTTAATATCAAGTTATTTTAAGGAGTATAAAAAATGAGATAATCGTGGATTTTTTCTAGAGAAAGCTTTTCAGAAAAATTAAGTTTTGTTATAAAGAATTTTATAATTGCGATATAAAGCGTATAATACTAATAGGAATGGTAAATATGATTGAATATTGAATATAACATGATATAGTCTAAGGAAGTCATATTAGATTTACAAAAATATAAAGGTCAAGGTGTCCGAATCAAGTTTATTGGTGGAAGAGAAATTACTGGAGTTCTTAAGGGTTTTGATCAACTTTTGAACATTGTCCTAGAAGATGCCTCAGAATATTTGAGAAGTATATGTCTGATATTGTTATTTATAGGATATGGATATGTTTTTGATGATACAATTATAATTATGAATGATATAAGTTCAGTGTTTTCATATTTATTTAGATGCTGAGGATCCTGATAGTATTACTACAGAAACAAGAAAGATAGGAATAGTTGTATGTCGTGGAGTTTCGATTATGTCCATAAATCCTATTGTTGGTATGAAAGAAATAGAAAATCCTTTTGCTGCTGTGAAAGAAGGAGATATATAAACAAATTGTTGCTATACTATAAAGAAATTCATAAATTGAAAGAATAATTGTTGATGTTTTATTGTTTATTAGTTTTGTTTGATGGCAGAGTAGATATTTAGATTGTTTCTACTCATAGAAGAGAATTCTTTGTTTCTTGACAAATAGTATTTATTAAACAAAAAACATTTGGAACACAATTGATGATAGACTCTATTTTTTTAATTCTTTATTTCAATTAACAATTTATATATTATTTTCTTGTTCTTGTAATGATTGTAGATATTCATTGAGATTATTCTGTAAGGATGGGTCTTGTAATTCATACGGGTATTGATAAAACATCTGTTCAGCAATCTGTGTACCGGGATTCTCTTCTAAAACGACATACAACGGTTCTACTGGCTCTTCTATGATTTCTATATCATTGTTTTCTTCTCCAGAAATATTTACATTCGTATTTTTTGGTTTTTTTATGATTTCTATATCCTTGTTTTCTTCTCCAGAAATATTTACATTCGTGTTTTTTGGTTCTTTTATGATTTCTATATCATTGCTTTCTTCTCCAGAAATATTTACATTCGTATTTTTCATTTCTATAGCCAAATTCTTCGGTTTATTCTGTTCACGTTGATTGATTTCTTCACATTTCTCTTCTAATTGTTCCATAGATATTAATAATGGATTCATTTCTTTTGAAAATGGAGAGAAATCCAAAATATATATATTATCTTGTTTATCAACATATACATCAAGAACAACTATATATACATAAAATGAGAAGAATATGAATATTGATTGAATACTATTTTATATACATACAATTCTCTAATGAAAAACGATCTACAACAATGGTTTCTACAAATTTCATTAAAATAGACTGTAAATGATCTTTCGATGATTTTAAGAACGAATAATACGTTGCTGAATCTTTCTGAGTTATAGCAATTAAGAAAGAATGATATATAAAGAGTCTGAACTGCATAGAAGGAAACATTGTTGCCCATTGTAGTAATATGAGTTGAGGACAGAGACTCTTAGATATTCCATTTGACTCCTGTTTACATGAATTACTATAGAAATATTTATCATTATTCTTTTTATTAATAATATAATAATATTTGAACAGGGTACATATAAACAAATAGATCAATAAAAAAAATATACATCTTTTGATAATCACTTTGAAGGATGCCACTACTTTTTAGAAACATAAATACATCTCCTGGAGTTTCACACTTCAAATTACCGGTCATCCATAAACAATCCTAAGAATAATTATTATTATACTTATTATTACATGTAGATTATATAGAAAAAAAATGAAAAAAAATACTTTCGGTGAATTCCAATTAGATTTTGGAAAGCAACAGCCATCTAATTCATTTATTGAATCATTAATCATAATTTCTAAATCTTCAAAAACAGGAGGTTCGACCTCTTCTTCCTCAGGAATATCTTCATCATCTGAATCAACTGATTCAACCGTATTTGATTCATATCGCGGATCATAAACAGAGGAACAAATCATTTTAGGTAATAAAACACCATCTGTAAATAAGTATTCAATAAAATCATCTGATAATGAGATTGATCGAGACTTAATTGCATACTTTTTGAAATAAGGATACCAACAATCGTGTGAACAAGCAAGTAGATCCTCATAAGATGATGTTTCGGGTATTCTAGAAGTCATAATGAAAGAAAACAAATAATAAAGAAATGGAAGAAAAATGTTTTGGTTTTTTGTAAATAATAAATAAAAATAATTTCGTTGCTTCTCGAAAAGAATCATTAGATATTTATATAAATTACAATTAAAATATATTTATGGAGCAGCAAGAAACACCAAAGATAATAAAACGACAATTAGTCAAAAGAAAGGCAATTCCTGAAAGTCTTCTTAATGATCCTGTTTTAAATGAAGCGATTTCTGGTCTACCTACAAAATATAACTTTGAGATTCCAAAAACTATATTTAGAATTCGTGAATCAAAGGCAAAAGTAGTTGCATTACAATTTCCTGAGGGTTTAATGGTTTATTCTGGTGGGATTGCTGATATCTTACATCATTTTACAAATGCTGAAATGATTATTATGGGAGATGTTACTTATGGTGCATGCTGTGTTGATGATTTGACAGCTAGAAGATTAGGAGCTGAATTTCTTGTTCATTATGGTCACAGTTGTCTTGTTCCCATCACAACAACTAAATTACCAATGTTATATGTGTTTGTCGAAATTAAGATTGATGTGAAACATATTGTGGATACTATAAAATTTAATATAGAGAAGAATCAACGAATAGCTATTTTAGGCACAATTCAATTCACAGCAGCCATCAATGCAGTTGCAAATGAATTAAAAGATATCTATCCTAATTTTATTATTCCTCAAGTATTTTTATTTTTATTTTTATTTATTTTGATTAATTTTGATTAATTTTGATTAATTTTTATTAATTTTTATTTATTTTTATATTTGTTTTTGTTTTTATTTATTTTTATTTATTTTTATTATTAATATTCTTGTAATATAAATGTACTTATGTATATAGCGTAAGCCATTGTCTAGAGGAGAAGTATTAGGGTGTACTTCACCTCAAATAGAGGATGTTGATATTATTGTATTTATTGCCGATGGAAGATTTCATATTGAAGTATATATATATATATATATATGCTTAATATATCTTATATCTAATTAAATATTAAATATTAAGTATATTCAGTATAAGTATTATTATATAAATACTATATAGAGTTGTATGATATCGAATCCTCATATTAAATGCCTTCGTTACAATCCTTATGAGTATATATATATATTCTTATTTTTATAAATATATTCTTTATTCTTATTATCATAGTATTATTAAGTATGTAACATATATATTTTTAAAACACATTTTTTTTTGATATATTACAATCATACAATTAAATTATATATATAGTCAAGAAATAACTCATGAAGAATATGATTATTCTAAAATGATGTCTATACGTCGTTCCTATATATTAAAAGCTTCAAAAGCAAAGAAATGGGGTATTATCTTAGGCACTTTGGGAAGACAGGTATATATATAGATTATTATTATTATTCAATATATATATTATTTTTATTATTAGTTAATATATATATATAATCATTCTTCTTATGCATACATATACTAATTATTCTTATATATATAATCATTATTCTTATACATAACTCTATATATATATAGGGAAATACAGTAGTGATGAATCAAATAGTAGAATTACTAAAGAAGAGAAATAAAGAATATATCATTTTATTATTATCTGAAATCACTCCACAAAAAGTATATTATTATAATTGCTATTACTATTCTATATATACAATATTTCTTGTATGTAACCATCTTAAATACTTCTTTTTCTACATTATCAATAAATTTATTATACAATTTACTATCTATTTTTCTCTCTCATATCCTATCTATATATATTCTATATCTCTATATATCTTTTAGTTAGCATTATATTCAACTATTGAATCATGGGTACAATTAGCATGCCCTCGTTTATCTATAGATTGGGGCATGTCTTTTGACACTCCTTTTCTTACTGTATATGAATCCTATGTCGCTTTAGGAGAAGTAGAATGGAAAGAAGAATATCCCATGGACTGGTATGCTAATGATGGAGGCATCTGGGGAAATAACTCAAAGAAAGATTAATGTAGTTTTCTTATCTTTTTTGTTTTTGTTTCATGAAAAAGTATCATAGCTTTTTTTTATCAATTATGTTACATATTCTTTTATTTAAGAAATCAGCAGATAATCTCAAGAATAAGAATCCAGAATATCTCTAAGATTAAAAAACTTTTTTAATTAACCAAAAATCAGCAAAATCGCGTTTTTCTAACAACCTCTTGCTCATAAACTCTTCAAATTTCCCTTCATATATACCGTTATGCCTAATATTTCTATATATTATAGATCTCCATTTTTACCACAAATTTACGAAAAATCTTCATATTAGCCTAACAAATCAGACTTATTTCCTAACGTGAATACGTAAATTCGTTTATCAACCACTATTCCTCATACAATCACTTGACTATTTTTTTCTAACACAAAAAGAAATCCTAAACTAAATCCACAAAAGCAAAAGTTTCCATTTTTACAAAAAAAAGAGAACAAAAACAATTCTTGTCGAAATGAAAATCATGATCATTCCTTTAGATCCAATAATTCTATTAGAAAAATGATGGAAACAATAGTTACTACTGACTATTTCCTAGAGCAAATGAATATCATTTTCCCAAGGAAATCCTCATTCTCTCTTCTCTATTTTGGAAAATTCATTTAGGAATGACAGCTTCTTTATTTAAATATATACAATCCATTCGTCAGACTTTCCATAAACACCTCTTCTTCTTATAAATATTTCTTAATTTTAGTCATTAATTTATATAAAAAATGTTTAAAAGATTGTTTGTTTACTTATTTCTAATCATCAGCCTTTTGAATCCCTCAGGTAATACGCTTATATACACATTTTTCTAATTATTTTTCTAGTTAATGCTGAGTGTACATCAGGAGAATATGCAGCAACATTAGCTATGACCTATACATCCTCTGCAAATCAGCAATCATTTGATATTTGGAAGGATGCATACACAACTGGTTCTATTATTTTTTCTTTAGAAGGTACAACGGCTGATAATAATAATGTCAGATACTATGATTTATGTTTGTCTTCTTCTAATTATGTGGTTCATATGAAAGACAGGTATTTTTTATTTTTTGTAATAATTGTTTTCTAAAGTTGTGTTTTTAGTATGACTTATATATGCTTTTATATAGTGGAGGTAATGGTTGGGGTAATGGAGTGAGTTTCTCCTATATGACTATATATTATAGAGGTATTATTGTTTTTCGAGGTGGATTTGAATATGTTGCTGGAAACACATATAAAGAAAAATTTGATTCATTTAAACGTATATCGATGTGAATTTATGTTTCTTGATTATGAATACTATTAATTTTTAAATATATATATATATTTTAAATAGAAAATAATAAAAATTCAAGTTATATATATATTTGTATAGCTTCTTTTATTATTCCTTTTGGAAGTATATGGAAATATTCTGATACTATTCAATCCGGTTCAGGTTGGCAATTAACAAATTATATAGATTCAAATTGGTCTACTGCGAATAGTAATCTATTTCCAGCTTTTAGTTCAAATATAAGATATTATCGATATACTTTAAATTATGGTGATAAAACCCAAGTAGGTACTTATATTATATCTATAAAAACAAATCTTGGTATTATTGTATATATTCAAGGAACAAAATTATATGAATTTAACTTACCCTCGTATGTTCAATATATTTTATATTTTTATTTTTTATATTTATATTTTTATATTTATATTTTCTTATTATATATATATATTGTATATATTTGTTATATATATATATATATATATATATATATATATATTTGTTATATAGTGGTACAATAACATCATCATCAAACGCATTATCTAAAGAACAAACAGATTATTATAGAACGTATGTTATTTATATATATATATATATAGAATTATTTCTTAGTATACTATTATTATACATTTATATATATGTATATATAGTATGACAGTTCCTCGATCTTTGATTATGGACTCTACAAGTATAACTATATCTATAGAGATTCATCGAGAAGTAAATCCTGCTGATTCCAACGATATATTTGACTGTGGAGCTTCTATTCTATCTGTTAATCCAAATGGTATATATATATGAATAAATTTATTTCTTTAATAGAAGTATTCTCATATATATAAAATAATAATAATATTCTTATTATTCACATTATTATCATTAATATTCTTATTATTCTCATTATTATCATTACTATATACTTATATAGAGAATTCAAAACAGAGATTAATAGATGGAACAGTATTATCTTCTCCTGAGGGTTTAAATGCTAATTTTTATGGTTCTAAAATATTTGATGAAAACACACTTAGTTATTATTATACTACTCAAACAGATCATCCAGCTATAATTTATTCTCTTCCTAATCATAGGTATATAGTTATTATTATTATTATTTTATTTTATTTACAGTATTTAGTATATAATAATAATAATATTATTATTATTATTAGTATTTCTTTTTATATATTTCACATTCAATCTATAAAGACTTATTAATTGTATTACATATATTTCATGATGATTTTATATAGTTGTGAATGGGTGAATGGTTATAGTATAAGTACTGCATTAATCACTACTTATGGTGATCCTACAGGATGGAAGATCTCTGCTGCTAATTATATGGATCCAAACATTAATCCTACTACTTCTTCTTCTACTACTACTACTACTACTACTACTTGGATTGAACTGGATACTAAAGATTATATAAATTGGGAAGGAAGAAAAGAATATAAATATATGTCATTAAGATCAAATCAACAATGCTATATGGCCTTCAAATTAGAAATATGTATATTGATATTATATTATTTTAAAATTTATTCTATTTATTTTATTTATTTATTTATTTATTTATTTATTTATTTATTTTATTTATTTTATTTATTTTATTAATGATACTATTAAATATATAATATATAGTAGGAAGTACAGTAGCTAATAGAATCTCATTATCTACATTTACTCCTTATATATCAAATATAAATGAAATTCCCACGGGTCTTCAATATGAATCATCTACTATCACTGCTTATAAAGATATTACTGCTGTTAGTATATACCCTATTTCTTCAGGATATACCTCTTATTCTATTACTCCTTCTCTCCCCGCGGGACTGACATTTAGTCCATTTTCCGGATCCATCACAGGAATAACATCAACTGATCATTCAGGTAGTTATACTATTACTGCTACTAATATTATTAATCAACAAACATCTACATTTATTCTTAATCTTATTATTACTGGTATATTTTCATATATTTTATTTTTTATATTATTATATCTAAATTCTATATAATAATAATAAATGTAATAATAATAATAATAATAATATATATATATATATATAGTGTGTTCTCCTCCTACAAACATAGCACTTCGTCTTCGTAAAATCAATAAACTACGTGCTTTTGATGAGTCTTATACTATATATAATACAAATAATGAATTAGTGTATGCTTCAACTTATTTCTTAAATAATATTGATCATACAACATATTTATGTCTTCCAGCTTCTACTTATAAATTTATTGTTTTTGATATTTATGGAGATGGTTGGGCTGATGGTTCTATGTTATATATAGATTATTCTACAGGTGAAGGTGATTGGTATACTGCTGGTAAAATATATGATTATCAATCTGGTGATCGAACTTATTATTTTAATATGAATTATCTTATTAGTCCTCAATCTACTTCTTGGACTTATATACAAGGAAATATTCCAGTTAATTGGAATAATATTGCAGATCCCTCAGGATTCTCTAGTTTCCCTATTGTATCTCGTCCTACTAGTACTAGTCCAATATGGTTATTTAGACATACATTTAATATGAATACTAAACAAGATTATACTTCTTTTGAATTAAGAATAAAAACTAGATCTGGTTATGTTGTTTTTATTAATGGTATTGAAGTATTCTTATATAAGCTTTCTTCTAGTACAATTACTCTTAATAGTATTCCTATAAATACGGAAACTACATCTACATATAGAACTATTACTGGTTCTCTTAATTATCTTGAATTATCAACAAATACTATTGCTATTGGTATAGTAAACTCTATGAATAATAATCCATCTACTATTGATTTTGATGCTTCTTTTCAATTAATTCGTTCTTATGGACAAATAGGTCGTTCGTGGGATATTACTTCTACTTCTTCTCCTGTTACTGATACACTTATACATTTATTTGATTTATCAACTTCTACAGATGCTTTATTTACTACTATCGGAAAAGGATCAGCATCTATACTTATCAATTATGGTCTACATCGTGCTGAATTTATTAATAAATATTGTTTTACATCATCATCCTTAATATCTTCGTATGATCCTTCTGATTGGCAAATCTTTGGTTCTATGGATGGAACACAATTCACTTCATTGGGTAGTGTAACAAACGCTTATTTTTCTTCAAGAAAACAAGAACGATGTTTTTATTTACCTAATAATAATCATTCATGGACTATATATAAATTTGAAATAACAGAACCTGCTTCTACTTTAATTTCAAATTATCAATATTCTCTTAGTCAATTATCTTTAATAACTGTAGATATCTCTTCATTAGTTCCTCCTATATTTAATTTTAATCCTAATACTATACAAGGATATATCAATGTCCCTTTTCCTGATGTTACTCCTTCTTCTTCTCTTTATGGTAATTATCGTATTACTCCTTCTCTTCCTTCTCCTCTTGAATTAGATACATCTACAGGTTCTATTCGTGGTATACCCACTATTTCTATGTCTCCTACTATTTATACGATTACTGCTACTTCTCCTCAAGGTATTGATTCTACTACAACACTTACTGTTTCTGTTACTAGTTGTATATCTCCTAATATTATGTTTTCTTTACTTATTAAATCAGGTAATGCAGGAGATGAAATGGGATTTACATTAAGAAATAAAGAGAATAGTACTTTATATACTAAGAATGGATTTACAAATAATCAAGAGAATTATTATCCATTTTGTGTTCCTTATGGTTTATATACATTAGATTTAACAGATAGTGGACATAATGGATGGGATATAGGATATTTCCGTGTTCTATTAGAAGATTCTACTAGTATTCTACAAGGATCTTTAGGTGAAAATGAATCTTCAAAATCATTTCCATTATCTATTGGTTATGTAATTACTCCTATACATAGTGAATGGAAATATTATAATAATGGAATACAACCTAGTAATGGATGGACTAATTTATTATTTGATGATTCTCATTGGATGACTGCTACTCCATTAACATTTGGTTCAACTAATGGAAATACAGTATATTTCCGTCATTTATTTACTTTAGATAATATAAATACATATGCTTCTTTATCATTTAATATTAAGAGTCGTTATGGATTTGTTGTCTATATAAATGGTGAAGAGCAATATCGTAATAATATGCCCGAAGGTATTATTCAATATAATACAGTAATTCCTTCAATTTTAGAGGAATCTGATTATTATGGTACATCTATACCTATATCTTTTAGTAATATAATTAAAGGTGATAATGTAATAGCTATTGAAGTTCATTATAATAAAGATACTAATTATATAGTAAAAGATGTTGAATTTGATGCGAATGTATTATTAGTTGCTGATAATAGTTATCGTATTATAGATGGTATAGGATCAAGTGATTTATCTACAGATACAACTATTTCAAATGTATTTGATAATATAAAAGGATCTATATATGTATCTCCTTCTCGTTGTGAAGGAACTACAATTATTTGGACATATAATAAGAATCGTAAAGAGTATATCTCTTCCTATTCAATAATTACAGGTCCAAATTGTAATAGTCGTCATCCTTCTGGTTGGATAATACAAGGTAGTAATGATAATATTAATTGGTCTACATTATCTATTCAATCAGGTCAAAATACTCAATATTCTACAGAATATATTTATGATTTCTATAATAAACAAGTATATAATCAATATAGAATGAAAGTAACTGAATGTAATAATAGACCAATACAAAGTGAAAATATGAATTTAGAATTAAATTGTGAAACTATAACGGGTATACAAGGATTTCAATTAGCTGAATTAGGTTTATATGCTAAACAAATTACATTATCTTGTTCTTCTATAGATGGCTTTGATGGTGCTATTGAAGGACAATATGCATATAAGAATTGTCCTACTTATTATGAAGGTAGAATAGAAGCTCTTTGTACTCAAGGAATTCTTGGACAACCTATATCGTACTGTGTTCCTCAAATCCCTCTTAATATTATTTATCCTCAAAAATCTATAGTTCTTCATATTGGAGAGTCTATTGAATATATACCTATTATTCAAGCTGTTAATTATACTATGAGTATTTCTCCTTCTCTTCCTACAGGATTAATATTTGATACTATGACAGGAACAATTAGTGGAATATCGAATACTATTTATAATTCTACTATTTATACAATTACATGTACAAATAATGCTGGTTCTATATCTACAGAGATATATATACAATGTATTCAAAGAGATAGTTTACCCTTATGGGCATGGATTGTTATTATTCTTCTTTCTCTTCTTATTATATGTACTATTGTATTTTGTATTTGTATTCGTATGAAATCAAGAAATAAAAAGTCACATATTAATATAGAAAAAACAAAACAAATAAAAAACAAAGAAAAAGGAAAAAAACAAATAGCTAAAATATAATATGTATATATATATATTTTTTTATCATTATATGTGTATATCATTTCTTTATACTATGAATATAGTTAATCTTATATGTTTCATGGGGGTTATTATTCTAAATATATATATTTTATTTCATAAAATATTTGTTTTGTTGAAATTTGAATGTTTATAAATAATGAGAAGAGTAATATTACTGTATATATATTATGATTAGTAAAAACCATTCATAAATAAAAACAATATCATAACAAAACAATAAAATAAGCATAGGATAAAATAAAACAAAAAAATATATATATGCTTAAAAGGAAGATTGATTTTAGACTATTGCTATGCATAATCATATATATATAAATATATAATTGATTAAGCAAATGATAATAAAATAATAATCACCAACATAAAATCTTATTTATAAAAAACAATAACGACAAAGTGAATCAAATGATATAGTTAACTAATAATATAATATATAGATATCAAGTATCAAATGATAAAAAGATAATGTTTATATTATTTAAAGAGCAGGAGGAATATAAACACCTTGTTGATTCTGTTGTTGCATGGCATACATACTTTGTTGGGTAGGTACAGGTTGAGCACTCATAGGTTGACCGGGCATATTTTGAGCGGGCATAGCATAAACAGCAGGTTGACCTTGATAAACAGGTTGATTAGCATTATAAACAGGAGCAGAAGGAACATTAGCAGGTACAGCATAACTATATGTATTAAGTTTTCTTCTAGAAATATCAGTCTTCTTAGCATATATCCACATAAGAACAATGAAAATGATCTATATATTGTGATATTATATTATTATTATATGTTATTAATATATATATATATATATATATATACACCAACAACAAGACAAACTCCAAAGACAGCAGGAAGATTACCAATAACATTAGTTATATAGTAAATATATTAAAGAGAATTATATAATAAATTTATAAGAATAAATAATGTTAATAATATTATTATATATATGTTGAAAAAAAATAAAAATAATAAAAAAAATAGAAAATAATAAAAATAATAAAAATAAAATAAAAATAATAAAATAAAAATAATAAAATAAAAATAAACTAAATATATAGAATAATAAGGATATATTAAGACCAGCAGTATAGCAAACAGGAGTAGAAGCAGTAGCAGTATCACAAGCAGTAGAAGCATATTTAGTTCCTTTACCAAGTTCATCAGTAGTAGATAAGAAACCACAACATTTTAAAGCAGAAGATATATATATATATAGAGTAATTATTAGGATATATTATAAATAATGTTTAAAAAAATAATGAATGAAAATAATACTATAATAATAATAATAATATAAACATAAAGTAATACCAATATAACTTTGAATATATTCATCTTCATCAGCAAATTCTTTAATAATAGAATCACGAATTTGAGTAGCAACATTATATACATCAGGATCACTAAGGTTATATATATATTATAATAATAATATAATAAACATAATAAAAATAAAAAATAATAAAAATAAAATATAATAAAATATAATAAAAATAAAAAATAATAAAAATAAAAAATAATAAAATAAAATATAATATATACATTATAATAAACAAGTGTATTCTTTAAGTTAATGGAAGAACTGAGACTAGCAATGAAACCGATACAATCAAGAATCATAATGACAATGTACTATAGAAAAATTTGAATAAAAAAAATATTTATAATATATTATTATTTGAGAAATAGAAATGATAAGCAAAAAAAAACATACGAAAATAGAACAGCAGTTGCAACAGCATTGAGCAATACTTTCACAAATGATAGAGAAAAGACACATACCAAAAACAGCATAGAAACCAATGATAGCAAAAATAGCAGGGACAAGACTATCGAAATTACTAACTTCGACGGCAGCAGTAGAGATTGTGTTGATCATAACGATAATTCCAATGATGCAAATAGCAAGCATAACGCAATGGACGATGATAAGGATCTTATACCATTTATTTTTTATACAAATACATAAGAACTTATTGTATCTATGTAAATATACTTTCAGAAGGTTCGGGGTTCATTTTAATAGTAGGATATAAAATAAAAAATATTTGAACTTTTATTTCTTGGCATCTTTCCTAACTGTATGAAAAATCCAACTGTTTTTTTTTGTATACGTTTAAAAAAGGCAATTGCTGCAAGAAAAAAGAAACAAAATATTATTCGTGATTATTGTTGTTAATTTACTAGTAATAAAAGAATTCCCAAATTAAAAAGAATGTGGAAAATGATAAATTGCTGGCAATTGTGGAAAAACCAATTTGTGGAACGAAGCAGGAAACTAGCCAATAAATTCGTTTAGAAGTGGACTCATTATCAAGCTGAATTTATTAAAACACGATTGTTATTTATATTTCTTAATTTTTCTGAAAAATGTTGAAATAAATGTAATTAAAATGGAAATTGTTTCTGTTACTTGTTTAAATCAATATAGATGATAGATAATATATGTTGATGATGTTCAAATTAAGA
The DNA here is from genome assembly GCA_039096225.1 of Blastocystis sp. Blastoise. Taxonomy (NCBI): domain Eukaryota; class Bigyra; order Opalinata; family Blastocystidae; genus Blastocystis; species Blastocystis sp. Blastoise. Next base: position 161,535 of record JBBPEB010000029.1, read on the forward strand.
TATAGACGTAAATTATAAGTTTTAGTGCGAATTAATGTATAATTATGTATATAATTCGGAATAATGAAGAGTTATTGATAGCAGAAATATGTGAAACATCTATGATTGATATGCTAAAATAAGAATCATAATAAACAAAAGAATAGCGTTGTTTGTTATCTAAAGAAAAAGAAAGCAAAAAAAGAATAAAAAAATATTTATATAAATAGATGTATGAATGAATTATATAAATAAACTAAAAGAAATAAAAAGTGGTTTTCATGAAGTTTAAAAATGGATTTCCTTTCCTTCTGCATGAAGAGCAATTGAATAGGTTAAGGTTTCTAAAAAATGAGTTTGAATGACTAATAAAATATATTGTATTATAAAAAAAAATAAATAAAAATAATAGAAAAGGATATGATTGACATAATAAATAATTTCAGTATTAATCTTTTTATAAAATGAGCAAGAATTCCAAATTCCATGAACTCCCCCGCGAATAAGAGAATGTTTTACAGGAACATTCGCTAACTATATAATAAAAAATAAGTAAACAATTAAAAAGATTAATGAATATATTAGTTTATAGTTAATGAAAATAATATATATATATATATATATATATATATATATATATATATATATATATATTAGAGAAAAACAAATAGTAAAAATACTGAAAGTATATACTTTAAGATTTTCATTAAAGATAAGAGCACCTTCAGTAACATAATCATACTCACAAGTCATAGTAAAAGTTGGCGGGAAATATTCAAAATGTTCAAAGTATATAGGACTTCCTTCTGGCATACGTTTTTGCTATATATAGAAATATATATATAAATAAATAATATTAATATATATATATATAAATTTGTTATGAAAATAATAATAAGTATTATTTTATATATACATCATTTGTTTTATAGAAATAATTATTATAAGCTTGAATAGCAGTATACGTAAGACCAGCTGTTGGAATATCAGCTATTACTATATTTATAGTTATTATATTATTATATATTTATTATTATTATTATTATTATATATACAAGTGGGATCTTTAGGAGAAACATCTAAATTTGGATATATTAAAACCTATAGAATAAATAAATAATAATATTAAATAAGAATAATATAATAATAATATATATATATAATACTTGAAGAATAGGTTTCCATTGTGTTTCAGCATGTAAACGTTGACATATATTCGCGGTTATATTACCTCCATTACATTCTCCTAATAAAATCAACTTTTCTGTATCAATATGATATTTCATAGGATTCTTCAATAAGGCCTATATAATATAATAATATTATTATTTATAAATAAATATATATATATATAAGATAAAATAAATAAAAAATAAAAAAGCTATGAATTCTATACAATTAAAGCATTATAACAATCTTCAATAGGAATAGGGAATTTATATTCAGGAGCTTTACGATAATCCACATAAACAACACATGCATGACATTGTCTAGAGATCTTTATTAAATGTTGCTCATATTCGTGAATATTTCCTAAACACCAATGACCTCCGTGACAGAAAAATATTATAGGCAATTTCTCTTCTATTGCATCCTTTGGACGATCTAAACAATATGTATATTAAAAAAATATTATTTTTTTGAAATAAAAAAAAAAATAAAAGTATTTTAATAATAGTATAATAAAAAATTTATTAAACATTCATATAAAAATGATAGTCACTGATCTGTAGAAAATAAAAATTTATATATACAAACATAAAGAGGTTCAAAGAATCCAGTTGACGTCGTAATGCAAAAATGTTCTCGAACAACATCACAACAACAATTCATATGAGGAACGTGGAGAGAATGAAAGAAATCATATATCTTTCGTTTATTCACAAAATCCATAGGTGCAGCATTACTATTTCTATAATTTCATATAAATCGAGTCAAATTATATAGTAATTCATACTTTCCAAGCAAGAATTTATTGCTTGTTTCAATGTTATGAGCAAATGTCTTTGTAGAAAAAGACATATTGCAATTATACGATCCTTTTGTACTCATTACTATAACAAATGAATCTTAAAATAAAGATAGTCAAGAATATAAAGTAAAAATAAACTCTACATAAAATCCTTTTGTTCTAAAAGAATCTCAAGCTATATTTCTAAACAAAGATTCTTTACGGTAATTCATGAATCTTGAGTAAAAAGATGATTATTATTCATAATTTTTTTGTTTTTTAATTTCTTTCATTTTATTTAATGGGTTTTCACAAAATCTAATTGATTTTCATCGATACATAAGTTGATAAGTAGTATAAACAAATTTAAACTCGAAACAAAACAAAATAAAACGAAATCTTCTCATGAAAGCATACAAATATGCATACACAACCTTGCAATCATATATGTTTTGACTACATACATTTGCAGGAAAAGAATATATAATAAATATTCTTAATAACTATCTCTATATAACTTTTCAATAACATCAGCAGTGATATTTTTATGTTCACCAAAAGCAGACTTTGATTGTCTATATCTATAGATATATTATTTTATAAATGATGAATTATGTATAGTTTTATAAAAAAAAAAAATGAAAATGAAAAAAAAAATAATAATAATATATTATTTATAAAAAAAAAAAATGAAAATGAAAATAATAATATATTATTTATAAAAAAAAATGAAAAAAATAATAATAATAAATTATTTATAAAAAAATACTTTTCAATTGCTTGAGGAATCCATGATTGATCTTGAGAGCAGTTATAATCACGAATACGAGAAGGAAGATGCATAACATCACTATAATAATGCTCTAAATAATTCATAGCTTTTCTAGCTTTTTCTTCAGTAGTTCCTTCAGTAATATCTAAAACACGTTCAGCCATTTGAGCTAATTTCTCTTTCTTTTGTTCAAAACAATATTCATAGACACGAGGCTATAAATATATATAATTATTATATTATATTATTATTATATATATATATATATACTTGTAAAACAGCTAAAGTCTTAGCATGATCAAGACCTATATATATAGGGTATTATTATAAATAATAATATATATATATATATATATACCTAAATAAGTAGTAAGATTATATCCTATACGATGAGTGGCCCAATCTTCAGGAACACCTTGAGCAATCCATTTATTAAGAGCCTATATAGAATATATATATTAATACAATAATAATAATATATATAATAGAATAATATATATAATAATAATATATATAATAATAATATGATAATAATAATATGTATAATAAATTAATATAATAATAATATGTATAATAATAATATACTTGAGTAGCACACCACATAATATTAGCACGTGCTTCATAATTCTTTGGATCTTCCATAACCTTACGACCCTAAAATATATAATATAAAATATTTATTATTATTAAAATATTTATTATTATTAAAATATTTATTATTATTAAAATATATATACATTATTAAATAATGTCTTTAATAATGATTCACAATAACGATCTTGTAATTCAGCTCCTATATATATATATATATATATATATATATAATAATTACATAAAATAATTACATAAAATAATTATATAAAACACCCCATAAAAAATATATATATATAATTTCTATATATATACCAACAGGATAGGTGATATATTGTTCGCAGACATGAACAATAGCATCCACTACGCCATTAGCTGTTTGTCCCACGGGGAGAGAATACATAGTTTCAGGATCTAAAATAGCAAATTGAGGATAAGTATGAGAACTACCAAAATTAGTCTTTATATTTTTAGCTCTCCAAGAAATAACAGCATTTCCATTACTTTCAGAACCAGTAGCAGCAAGAGTTAAAACACATCCAAAAGGAAGTGCAGAAGTAACGAAAGAACCTTGAGTCTCAAGGATATTCCATAAGTCTTTAGAATGTTCATAAACAGAAGCAGCAGCTATAAATTTAGTTCCATCAACAACAGAACCACCGCCAACAGCTAAAGCAAACACATTATGAGCACCAATCTTCTTGATTTGATCAACAGCCTTAGTTAAAGTATCAAAATCAGGATTTGCTTCAATTCCACCAAATTCAACGACTTTATAATTCTTTAAAGCTTTCATACATTGATCATAAACTCCATTTCTCTTAATAGAACCACCACCATAAGTTAAAAAGACAGTTTTTCCAGAAGGAATTAGAGTATTCAAGGAAGCAATTTGTCCTTTACCGAAAACAATTCTAGTAATGTTAGCGTAGTTGAAATTACCAATAGGCATTCTTTATAGAAACTCAATGAATATTTAATAAGAAAATGATGTAATGATCTTTTTTTGATGTTTTCTTTTTTCTTCTGATAATATGTTTTATTGGCTCATTTGATAGAAAAAACCAATAAAATGAAATTTTTAGAAATCGTTATTTTTTATTTTTTTTATTGTTTTATTGTTTTTATGTGTTTTTATATACAGTGTAATATTAAAATATTATTTTTTATTGTATTTAGATTTAACTCACTTTAATGAATATCAATAATTATTTGATGTTTTGAATTTGAGACTATAATTGATAAATGAAGTTAATTCACCCAATAATACACTATTTGAAAGCTAAACGTTGTTGTCAACTAATTTTTTAAATATATATATATATATATAAATCTAAACAAAATAGGGTATATATAAGCAATTATATAAATAGAACAAAGAAAAAAAAAGAGAACAGAAATATAAAAAATATTAAAGAAAAATACAATAGAGAATGATTTATATATATATATATATATATATATATATATTAACGTCTTCTTTTAACAGAAGGAACGGATCGTTTTTCATCTCTTAATCGTTCATGTTCTTCTTGTCTTCGGTCACTTTCTTTCGCTTGTCTATCTAATTCCTCCCACGAAGGTGCATCTTCATCTTCATCTTCATAATCTTCTTCTTCTTCTTCTTCTTCATCTTCTAAATCAATATCATCATCACTTATATCATCATCATCTTCTTCACTCTTCTCCTATTTATATATTATTATTATTATTTATTGATATTATAAAGTTAAATATTTATATAATAAATAAAAAATATATAATAATAATAATACTATAACTATAATAGAATACATACAAGATCGTCTTCATCAGGAACAAAAACATCACCATCATCTTCTTCTTCCTCTTCTTCTTCTTCATCATCATCTTCTATATCTAAGAACTTCCAACCAACAGGCTTCTTTGTACCATCTTCTTCAGTATCAAACCAAAAACGTTTATCTTGACGAACTGTCTCCATTATAGTCACCCAAGAGAAAGAAGCAGGACCTTCAGTATAGGTCTATATATATATTGATTATTATTATATTTATAAAATATTTTTTTTATTTAGTATTACAATAAATACAATAAATAAAAATAGATAAAAAAAAAAGAATAGAATACTATATATATATATACCTTATTAATAGAATCAAGCCAAACTTTGATTCCTTCAAATTCATCAAGAGGAATAGCAGTAATACGAAGAGGTATTTGATTATAATCAGAGAAAATAATAGTCATATCGAAATTACGAGTTAAAGAAGTAACTCTTTCAAAATGAACATGTTCTATATCATCTAATGATACTAAGAAGAACTATATATATAATAATAATTACTATTATAATAATAAAAAGAAGAATATTAATAATAGTCAATATATATATTCCATAATTTTCATTAAATATAATAATAATAATAATAATAGAATATAATTTCTATATATACAGGCATTTCAGTAAGATTAAATAAACAATCTCTAGAAGGAGTAATATCTACCATTTCTTTATTAGGAGTACCTTTGAAACTACTCTTTAAATAAGGTTTATCGAAATATACTTTAGGAACTTGTAAAGTGAACTTTTGGAATGCTTCATTTAATCGTCTTCTCATTTCACGCTCTCTTTGCTCTTCTTCTACTTCATCAGGATCATAACTATATATATATTATTATTATAAACATTATTATTATAAACATTATTATAAATAATATTATAAACATAAATAATATAATAAACACTATTATAAATAATACTATTATAATAAACACTATTATAAATAATACTATTATAAATAATACTATTATAAATAATACTATAAACAAAAACAATATTATAAACATAAATAATAATAATAATATATATACGCTGAAGATTTAAGATCATTTAATTTCAAAGACGATTCCATGACTTCAGTATAGAATTGAATATCTGTTCTATTACTTTTACCTACTAAAATCTTATTCTTTAATTTAAAATGTAATATAACATATAATGATTTATAACATGGTTGGAAAATAGCATGTTTAATATTATTAAATAAAATATCAAAGCGATCTCCTTTAGTAGAAATAAAACGAAAACCATTTTCATGTGCTTCTAATCGACCACTACTCTTTTTACCACTTATAGCTGGGCGTATTTTCAGATCATTTAAGACATGAATATGTTGACCTGAAGAAACAATTAGGGCATCTTGCTCTACTAAAGAGGCCTGTTCTTTTTCTTCTTTTTTCTGTTGTTTAAAACGTTTTTGAAGTTCTTTTATTTTCATTATTTGTTGATCCATATTATTCTGATTCTTAGCACGTACAGTTACTGTCTTTATATAACTATATATATATATATATAAGTATTTTTATGAATAGAGTAGTATAAATATAGATTATTTAATAAATATATAGGATAATATATATAAAATAAATTATTTAATAAATATATATAATTATATATAAAATAGATTATTTAATAAATATATAATAATATATATAAGATAAATAGCTTTATAAATATAATAAATAATAAATATAAGATAAATAACTTTATAATAAATATAATTAGCACCCAAATGATTTTCCATTTCTGATTTAATAGTTTCACTGATATCCTTATTATTACGGAATTGAGGAGTTTGGAAATTAAAACGGAAATACCCGTAAGGACCTTCATCTGTCTTACTGACACTACGAATTGTAAGTACATGGAAAGGAACGGAAATACCATAAATAGGTATAAATACAATATTACGTTCACTATCAACACATATTTGAGATCGTTTAATATCCGCGGGATAATCACTACTTGTTTCATATGCATTGATTTTCTCTATTTCCTGAGGCTGGTCTTCTTCTCCTTCATTATCTTCTGGATTATAAGAAGCCTATTTATATATATAATTATTTATATAGTTATTTATATCATATTTATATAATTATATAAATTATTTATATCATATTTATATAATTAATTATATACAATTAATATTTATTTAAAAAAATATATAAATAATAATCTATATATACTTGTTTCTTTTGAGCCAATTGTTCGAATAGAACTCGTTGATGTTCAACACGTTGTTCTTTTTCATTAGTACCTTCAATTTCTCGTTGTTCTCTTCTTAATCTTGTTTCTTTTACTATACCTTTTTGACCCACTATATTTGTCATTTGTTTTATTTCTTCTTCTTCTTCTTCTTCCTCTTCTTCTTCTTCACTTTCATCTTTCAATTCAAATGATATATCACTCCATTCATTCTTACAACGTGTCATACGTTCTGCACCATTTCCAGTTATTAAAATCTATTTTATATAAATATATATTATTAATAATAATAACAATATATAATATATATATAAATATAATGATATTATTCTATATACAGTATCACCAAGTAAAATAGAGAAAGTCTTCAATCCATTGGTTAAATTCTTATTCTTTTCATTTGATTGGCTCTCATCGACTAACTTATCAAATCCTAAACGGATATTGAAACACATTCCTTCTCTATATTTATATGTATATATATACTCTAGAGTCTTATAAAAATAAATATAATAATAAAAAAAAATATAATAAACATAATAATATTAATAATAATAATATATATATACTCTAAAACAACAGGATTTCCTTCTTTAATTTTCGTATAATTTTCTCTGAATTCTAATCCTATTCCACAGCCACAATCCTTAAGGAAAAAAGGAAGAAGAGAAGCATTCGATAACTCTAAATAATGTTTTGCTTTCTCATATATCTAGAAAGATATATATATATTTATGTTATGATATATTGAATATCAAGTTTATAATAATAAACATAATAAATAATAATAATAATAATATATATATATATATTTCTCCAAGAGTAACCCCTTTCTTCATATCATATAATAATTTATCTTCTATATCTAATAATGTTTGATAACATTTTTGTTGATAATTACTTGCGTTAATAAAATATGTTCTACTTACACTACTACAATAATTATTATATTTAGCACCAAAAGAACATAATATAATATCATATTTCATATATTCATCATTAGAAGCAGCAGATAATTTTAAATTATAATCACCACCTGATTGGATAATGGGCTGATGACACATCTCCAGAGAATCACTATCACTTTTCTTTATTTTCAATTTATCAGGGTAATTCAAAGCATTATCAATCTATATATATATATAGATAATATATTAATAATAAATATATTAAAATGAACATTATAATAAACATAATAATAAACATAATAATAATAATAAACGTATATATCTACCTTATCCGCTAATCTACTATGTTTCACTTTCTTTTCATTATTAATAATACTCTCCATCTCTTCTATAAACACATCTTTTAATAAACGACTTGTAATAACAGCAGCTTTCTTGATTAACTCATTTTCCCGCGGAGTTTTTAAGCTTAATACAACACTTAATCCTTTACTAATATCACATTCGATAAGATCTTGAGTAGGTAGAAAGTTTTTGAAATTATTCATTAAATCACCATTCCAATCTTTCTTCTCTTTTGATAATAATCCAAAACGTTTCTATATATTATTATTATTATTATTATTATTATTATAGCATATTAAAAATAATAAGTATAATAAATAATATTCACAAAAAAACATTAAAAAAACATTAAAAATTAAAAATAACATTAAAAACAACTCAATATATACACCGCTAAAAGATTTTTTAAATGATTCAATGATCTTTTCGAAATTTTCAGTATTTGGATCATTCTTCTTACGACTTAATAAAGTAATAGGAGTTGTAAAATCATTTTTTTCTTGTAATGTCTTTATTAAAGGACGAATAAATTTATTTACTATATAAAAAGATGAACAAAATAGAGATAAAGAAAAGAAACACCATGATCTACATACATCTACTTTCTCCACATAAGAAAACAATCTCATTCTCAAATAAAATAAATATAGTATCCGCAAATTCGTAACCAAAAAACAAAAACTATAGAAAAGATAGACAGATAACAATAATTCTCTGCTTCAATTTCACTAGAATACTTAGAAAATATATATACTTGACTTGAAGAGGTCTTATTGTAAGATAAAACATCTACATCGACTTGTCCCTCACAGAAACATAAACAATCCGCATCCTCCCATTCACCTCTGCTCTTCTAAATATGCGAATGAATAAAATCAATAAAAATAATTACATACTTTCCACTGTGATACGACTCGGTTGTAATTGTCGTAAAAAACATCAGCGTTAATCGTAGGCTATTCAATATTAATACATAGATACGAAACAATACATACAGTAGTATTTTCTTCCATTCTTCAGATAAAAATGAATGAATAACATATAAAAATTTGGAGGCGTCTTTTACTCAACTGTCAATTGAATCCGATTATTTTAGTCTTTTGCACTTCATTTTTAATTTTTCTCACGGTTATTCAACAATTAATTGAAAATTAGACTAGAATTCATATTCTTTCAATTTTGAATTCTCTGATCTTTTTTATTTAATTATTTATTATGTATTCAATAAAACAAGAATTCTTGCATTTCAAAAAAATTATGTAAATACATAGTGAAGAACTCTGTAGGTGATGAGTGACTTATTCTTACTTATATATGTCAACGGCTAGTGTAGTGAAAAGGTAGGATCGATAAAAAATTAAGAAATAGAACAAAAAATGTATATATATTCACATTTATAAAAGAAATCTCTTTTTTTTCTTTATAATACTTTAAATAAATCTAAATCTCCTTCTTTCTTTTCTTTCTGAACTTGTATTTTCTCCATCAAATGAGCATATGCATCATTAAGTTCATTTTTTTGACACTAAAAAAAAATAGGATTATGATTTCGTAATATACTTGAATGTTTTCTGAAGAATATTCTAATAATTGTAACGAGATACTCATAAACTCTTCAGCTTTAGTATAAGAAAACAATCGTTCGTAATAAATACCTGTATTCCATCCAATTGTCACAAAAAAATCATATTGAGGTCTAGTAAAATATGTAATTTGATTATAAATGAAAATAGATTAGAGTGGAAAATACCTTAATGATTCTTCGTAAGTAGATTGATTTGCTAAGGTTAACTGATACAACTATAGTTCGTCATTAAATAATAATAATTATATTTATAGAAAAGAAAATACTTGTTTTAACCAATGTAATATTTCTTCTTTTTCTGTTGAAATCATAATTATCCGTTGTAATATATTTAATAACGAAGAAAGTAACGTATTTTGTTGAGAAAGACATAATTGAAGAGAAAGACGAACACATTCCTATATATAATGATTCTTATATAATGGAAATATAATGAATATATATATATGTATTTGAATAATAAAAATTATAATACAAATTATGTTAATAATAAGATATGATTATTTTATTTATGTATATATAGAGGAAAATGTAAATAATAATAAAAAAGAAATCATATAAAAATAATTGTAAATAATAAAAGAGTATAATACTTTTTCTGCTTCAATCCAATTAGATTCATATTTCGTTATAGAATGAAGTTGTAAAAATGTTTGAAAAGTTACACCAGCAACCGATGTATATGTAGAAAGAGTCTATATTATTATAGTATATTATTATTATAAATATATATATAGTTTATATAAGAAATACATTAATTAATGATTGATCTTCTAGATATAATTTACATGTATATTCCATAAATATACATAATATTAATGTATTTATTTGAATATCATTATATTTATCATGATTTATTGAATAAAGTTGTTTTACTAGGGTTCTACCTATAATAATAAATTATAAGAAATAGTATACACTCTTATTAATTAATTAACATATATAATTGAAGAATCTATATATAAATATACATTCATTGATATGGAATAAATATTTTTTTGCTTCTTTCTTTTTCTCTTCTTTCCATGTTTCTTCAATAATAACGGGAAATATACCTTTATAGAATAGTATTCGTAGTCAAATAAATATATTTAGAATTATATATATATATATATAAATATATATATATACAATCATCTGTAGCTATAACTGAATTATAGTCCTCTTGTTCTTCAATTTTATGCTTCTTTATATTCATTAATTCTTTTCCTTCAAGTATATTATTCTCTTTATTATTCTCTTTATTATTATTATTATTCTCTTTATTATTATTATTCTTGGCATCTTCTTCTATTTGCATTGAAGGAGTGTCAGTTATTGATACAGAATTTGTTTCTATATATTAATAGTAATAAAAAAATATCTTATTTGTAAAATAATTCAAATATCTATATTAATAAAAATAATACAAATATATATATATTAATAAGAATAATAAGAATATCTACAATAACATAATAATAAATATAACAATAATAATTACATATTTATATACCTGTTTCTAAGCCTATTTCCATCATTGCTTTATATGTCTTATCTTCTTTAGTTATATATTCTTTATATCTTCCACGATTCTTTCTTGAATATAGTTCTAGTCCCGCGGTTATATAATGTATTAATGAGAGACGTTGTGTATTTAAGGATTCTTCATTAGTAGGAAGTAATGATGAAAATATATAACTATAATAGAAGAAACAACTGGACTATATAGTATAGTCATATGTATTAAAGTTTAAATATATATGATTTATATAAATATAATAATGGTAATAGAAAATATAATATGTATATATATAATATATATACATAAAGTAAGTCCTTTTTATTATTATCGTGAACAGCAATATTCCAGCAAATTGACACAAACCACTCGATTTCTTCTTTGGATCCAAATAAAGAGAGTATTATAGAGAAAGAAGAAGGAGAAGAAGAAAATGGACAATATTTCTATAAATATATAATAATAATGTTTATATTATTATATTAATTAATATAATAATTCATATAATAACAATAAGTAGAATAATAATTAATATAATATAAAAACAATAAGTATAATAATAATAATTAATATAATATAATATAATAACAATAATAATATAAAATACTACCTACTTTGACAAGATGACATAGTTTCTGTATATAGTTTAATATATATTGATGATCACTACTAGAGAGTGACGATAAGTCTTCAATATTAATAGCTAATGCCAACTATATATATATATATAATCATTGAATAATTATAATCATAATAGAATTAAATATATATACAAGTCCTCTAATAATTACAGCAGGTTTTATTTGAATGACATTATTATTAATATTAATATTAATATCTTTATTATTATCTTTATCTATATTATTATTTGTATTTATATTCAAAGAAGAAGAAGAAGAAGAAGAAACAATTGACTCTAAATCATTACATATAGTTTCTAATGTATATTGAGCTATATATAATAATAATAATTAGTTTATAAATGATATATACATAAATTAACAATAATAATAAAAAGTTTATAAATGATATATATTATATTTTTAAAAACATAATAATTCGTATAATAACAATATGAATAGTAATATTTATACCAGTTTTTAGTCGTTTTGCATGAAGAGCTTCTTGAGTACAAATATATAAATAATCGCGGGAAAAATCTTCTTGTTTAAAGAGAGTCAACATACATTCATTTATTATCTATAGAAATGAATAATAAATAAATAAATATATATATATACATGATCATCAACTGTTGAGTCATTGACATATATTTGAAAAAGAAGAAAATAAGAGTGTACTATTAAGAATATATATAAATTGTAGTTCATTATATTTCATAACTTTAATAATAATATAGACAACAAAAAGGATATTTTAATGTTATTATTTATTGCTAGTGATTGCTTACAGAGATCTGCTGCTAATTCCTATATATAATTATTATTATATATTATTATTATTATATATATACATAATGCTCTAATTTAAATTGAGAAGAAGCAAATAATCGTAGCAATGAACATCTATATATATAATTATATTTATGAAGATTATTATATATATAGTTAAATTTATGAATATTATTATATATATATATAATTATATTTATGAAGATTATTATATATATATAACTCAATTTATGAATATTATTATATATAAAACTCTATTTATAAATATATATATATATTATTTTTATACTTTATATCTTTATCATCATCAGTAATTCGTAACAAAGATTTACACCACTATATATATGTATATATATATATATAAATAAAATGAATACAATAGATGTTTGTTGAAAGTCTTCTTCATTATAAATATCTATAATTGTATTATATACCCCTTGTTTTACCTATATATACATATATATATATACATATATATATATACCTTTAAAATATGAGAAGAAGGAAGAATACATGCTCCTGATAAATGGTCTATATATATATATATATAATAATAAGTATATACTTTATATATATAATATTCATTTAAATATACCTGCAATTATTTTATTGAGAACATCTAGCGCTTGCACGTGCAGATCACGTTGAGGTATCATGGATAAGAGGATATCCACGTGTATATTATGCATACATGAGGGATATAACGTACTTAAACGATCATATCTATAAATAATATATATTATATATACTCCTCTAACAACATAAATCTATTCTCTCTTTCTATAATAAAAAATCAATTATATATATATATATATATACCTTTGCAGAATATCTCTATTGAATTGTAAATATATAGCAACAAGTCTGCATGCTTCTAGAAGGAGAGGTAAAGGCGCTGAAGGGATGGCCAATAGTTGATCGAGGGAATTGAGAAGACGTTGAGGGTAGGGAAGAATAAAGGAATATATATATGAATATACATATAGATATTTATGAAAAATAATTTTAGATACATATAAAGTATAAGAAGGATATTTCTTTTTTCTGAATATACCATTTTATATAGAGATATAATCCTTCTGGAATACTATTTCCATTAGATAGTTCTAAGCATTCTTCGGCATGTGCATCTCCTTTTTGTATATATCTATATATATATAATATAATAATATATAAATATTAATAAAATATATAAATTATAATAATAAAATATATAAATTATAATAATAAAAAAAATAATAATAAAATACATAAATAATATAATAAGCTATATATAAATAATAATAATAATAATATATAAATAATATAATAAATATCTAAATACGCATTTGCGAGTAATAGCATATTTTTCTGTTTAATTTCTTTATATTCTTCTTCATTATTCTAAACATAAAGTTAACAAAAACATATATATATATATTCTATATATAGAATCCTATATACATGTTCTAAAAGTTGTAAAAGAATAGGCCCCCAATGAATAATATTGTCCCATTCATTATTATTATTAAATTGAATACATATATCATAACTAGATAATATATATATATAGAATCATAAAATTGATTATAATAACAAAGAACTATTCAATTTAATAAAATATAGAATATGAATAATCATAGTATAAAGAGTAGTATATATATACATAAAACAACAAGTTGTAGAGAGCATGTCTTTCATTACAGGAAGAATAGTATGAATCATCATATTTATAGACTCATAACAGGATTCCCATTGGTGACTCTGCTTATAATAACTACATATACTTGTATAGATCTCATAAGAAACCTCATAAAACAAACGAATTTCTAAAGAATAAAAATGATTATAAACATTTAACGAGAAGAGGAATACTCTTCTTATTGAATAATAAAAATCAATATGGTTACTATTAATATAACAATTATATACCCATAGTCTGATTGAAAGACATATTAACCAGTTTGGAAAGTATTTTCTTGATGAGTTTTTCTCCATTATCTAAACATTTCAAACATAATTTTGGATTAGAGTCTTGGCATTCCTTAGATGTTTTGACATATGCCTTAAGAACATCTTGAGTACTTGAAAAATTGATAGAAACAAGACTTTCTTGTTTTCCAAGTGATAATTGAAGAAGAAAACAAGATAACGTTCTTATTTTTAGAACAGCATCATTCACATCATTATCCAACTTTGTTTTTGATTTCCCAAGAGATCGACATTTATTATATAATTCTGCACCAAAAAACTTGATAATTCCTCGATCTGCATTTGACAAGATAGAATCGTTTAGTAAAGACTCGGTTTCAATAAATAATGCTATATAGATAGATTTGCATGCTAATCAAGAATAACTACAGTCAATAGTTGAAGGCGAAAGTGAATCTAATTGATCTAATTGGGATGATAATTCTTTCAGTTGATCAAAGAGAGAGTCCATATCTTATTCATATAATTCAATTTTACATAAAACGATAAATAAAAAAAAAATTCTTTTAAATATATAAAAAATTCCCTCTTTTCTAAAAGAGATCTATTGGATGAATAACATATTTTTTTTTGTTGTTATTATTTTATTATTCTTTCATTTATGCGATCATAAATGTAATATTTGAATATTTGACAAGGAATAGTTGTCACAAAATAAAATTAAATAATTTTAATATCCTTAATGATTACCATAATATTTTTTATATTTGTATCAGAAGAGTCTTTCATCAATAAGATAGATACGAACTAGTACCTATTTAGCACGTATTATAAGAACTATATGATTATGCAAATACTAAGAATTTTATGATCATTTCATAGAATTAGGGGAATAACATATAAAATTAATGCTATCTATCATGTTATAAGATAAGTATTATAATGATGACTCTTTTATAAATCTATGTTGTTACTATATTAAATTGCCGATGATATACTCAAATACTAATTATCACAATTTGATTCATATACTTTCTTAATAATCTTGATAAGCTGACAACAGATATTGTGATATGTTGAAGATATCTAAATTATGAAATTCGCGAGATCCAGAAGGAAACAACAACATTAATAAGAATAGAACTGAAAGAATACTAAATCCACAAATGTTTCATATATCACATTATTTGAGAAAGCTATATTTCATATATCATGATTTTTGGATTCAACCTAGACACTTAATCTACAACAAAAATAATGAAATGTGTTTTTCTAAAGATAAAAAAATAAAAAGATTTCTTTTACAATTGAAGAATCATTTGGTTACGGATATAATAATATATAAATAATATAAACTAAATACAAAGAAATAATTATCGTGGATGTTTAGTATCTAAATAATGATTTTTAGGCTGAAATTGAAACGAAAGTCGCGATTATTTAAATAATGTAAAAAAGAAAGGTAAAAAGAAGTCATTATTATTCTTGAGTTTTGTTTATCTTTTTATTGTTGTTAAAAGAGAATGAAAAGATTTTTTGTCTTTTATTTTTATCTTTCGATCTTATGGAAGGTCTTGGCATTGTATATATTTTTAAATATGTTCAAAATTGTATGATCATTATTCATTAGGTCAGATCCACATGATCGATATCTTCAGGTAGTGGAGAAATTAAATTCTAAATTTAAAAGCATAAAGCCTGATGAAGGAAAAGTATATTTTTTTCTCATTATTATTCATTAGACTTTTAAGTTTTTTCAAGGAGAACAAATATTTAATCAATTAGAGACTCCGGTTAGTTATTTGGAAGAAGTAGTACTTGGAGATGATATTTTTTATTCCAAAAAAGAACGTTTCTTTCATAATTCTCATTTGTTTAATCCAGATTGTAGTATAATAATAAATGCCTATGATCAAATCATCAAGTATTTTTTTGTTGTTGAATTTATTATTATCTTTGAAATATTTATTGCTATTTATCATAGTTATCTGATTAACAATAATGATTTTGAAGATGCTTTGCAATATGCGAAAGATTTCCATAATTATAGTCAGTTTGCTGAACGTAATTATGTATTTGTAAACAATACATATACATATATTCTCTATAAGCAATCAATTTTACTAAAGTATATTAATTATTGTGTTTATTATATTTATGGTTTTTTATCATATTTATATTAATTTTTTTTTATTTTTATTATTTTTATTATCATTATATATAGAACTCAAGCATTACAACGAAGAAAAATAAAAATAGATACAAAAATATATTACAACAATTCTTATGATGTATATATATATATATATAAGATTAAAAATTTATAAATATATCTAAATAATGAATAATATATAGAATAAAGAATTAAATGTTTTTGAGACATTCGATTTACCGTTTTTAGCGGAGGGGATTCGTAACTGTTTGGAATACAATTGTAAGAAATCATCCAATTGTTGTTATCAATACAGAAATACTGTTTTTATTCACATGTCAAAAGAAATGCATCAATTTTGTATATAAAATTATTATTATTATTTTATTTATATTTTATTATTCATAATAATATTAATATATTTGATACATTTCTATTTATAGACAAAAAATTATTCTATATATTATCCTATATGCGATTTCATAAAATGAGCGTTGATTCTACTATAAGTTATTTCAATGTATATATATATAGTTTATTTATTATTATTGTTTTATTTATTTAATATATTATTTGATATATATATATATATATATATATATAGATGTTACTTGCTGATGAATCTGTTTTCGTGTTTTTTAAACCTAAAATATCTTTTTACATACGATTATTAGAAATTCTTCAACAAAAATCTATTGATCCTCTTGTTAATTATAATTCTATTATTCAAATTAAAGTATATATAATAATTTTATTATTCTATTTATTATTATTTAATTACATACTTATTATTATTGATTTATATAGAAGACTCTACCAGCTTCTAAAAATATTCTTCCTCTCTCTATTTCTACTTCTTTTCGTCTTCATTCTTTATATACTATTATAGCTACTGATATTTACGATTTTATATTTATTCATGATTATCGTTATCAACATTCTTTTGCTTATTCAGTTTATACATGTTTGATCTGTTATATATATTTGTATTTTTATGTACGTTTCTATTTAGTTATAAGAAACTTCTTATCATTTATTCATTTTATTCGTAATTATTATAATGATACTCCATTAATTCAACAAGAAGTCTATAGTGAAGTATATATTATATTTTTTTTCTTTTATTTATTTATTTTTTTTTTATTTATTAATTTATTATATTTATTATATATATTAGATATTATTATATTTATATATTATTATATATATGTTTTCTTCTAGACTAATGAGGATAACGTTATTTCACCTTGTAGTTCTTCAAACATTATTTCTACTCTTTCTTCTTCTATTAATACTAATATTATTAATGCTAATGAAGCTAATAATGATGCTAGTAATAATATTACTACAAATAATAATATTAGTACAAATACTTGTGATACTATTACTACTAATGTTGCTACTACTGTGATGAATAACATAGAGAATGTTAATGTTAATAATAATATGAATAATGCTAATAATAGTACGTTAAATAATAATTCTTTAACAACACAAATATCTTCTTCTTCTCAATTGAATAAAGCTAATTCAAAGAGTATATATATATCTATATTTATTTATTTATTTATTTATTTATTTATTTATTTATTTAGTTATTTATTTATTTATTTATTTAGAATCTGTATCTAAGAAGAATAAAAAGAAGAGAAATACAAAGAATCAAAAAATAAATTCTGAATCAGTTCCTTCTGTTATTACTCCTATTATTGCTAATGCTACAGATATTTCAACTGAATCTAGCTTAAATGATCATTTATCGACTGAAATAGAGAAAAATAGTAGTCTGAATAATAATGTTATTATTATGAATATAGATAAAGCTGATAATAAAGATAATAATGATACTAAATCGTCTTCTAAGTATACTACTCATGCTGATGTTATTATTCATAATGATAGTATTATTAATGTTAATATGAAGGATACTATTACTGATAATAAAGATATTATTAATGATAATAAAGATATTATTACTGATAATAAAGATATTATTACTGATAATAAAGATATTATTAATGATAATAAAGATATTATTACTGATAATAAAGATATTATTACTGATAATAAAGATATTATTACTGATAATAAAGATATTATTAATGATAATAAAGATATTATTACTGATAATAAAGATATTATTACTGATAATAAAGATATTATTACTGATAATAAAGATATTATTAATGATAATAAGGATATTATTAATGATAATAAAGATATTATTACTGATAATAAAGATATTATTACTGATAATAAGGATATTATTAATGATCTTATTACTTCTGCTACTACAACAGAATTGATTTGCAGTAATAATACTATAAATAACGCTATGGAGAACATTGAGAAGATATCTATTCAAGATAATAGCAGTATATCTATAAATGTCTCTAGTTCTGTAAGTGATATTTCAACTACTAATAATAGTATTCATAACAATATAGAGAATAAAGTGGATTATATGATTACTAATACTAATATAATTAACAAAGACACTTTTGTTTCTTCTTCTATTACTACTTGTAATAATAATAATACTATTAATACTGATAATACTATAGATATTTCACCTTCTCTTTCTTCTAAGAATCATAAATATTCAGATAATAATAATAATAACTTGAATAATAATATAAAGAAATCTAAAAAGCAATTGCAAGATAAACAAAAAGAATCTAAACAAGTGAATAGTATTGTTTCTATAAAAGATGTTTCAGTAGTTAATAATACTACTGATTCTAGTGTACCTATAGATAAGAATAAGACAATAATATCTGAAGAATCAAATAATACTTTTGAACCAGAAGAGAATATAGAAATAAATATAATAAAGAATGAAGATAATAATAATAATAATAATAATATCTCAGATAATAATAATAATAATAATATCTCAGATAATAATAATAATAATATCTCAGATAATAATAATAATAATATCTCAGATAATAATAATAATAATATCTCAGATAATAATAATAATAATACTCCTTCTTATTCTCTTCTTTCTCCTTTATCTTTTGATCAAAATGATCTCTTTGAATCTCTATATACAGATAATATTAATAATATACTAACTTCACCTACAAATACAACTATTAAATCAAAAAATATTTCAATAAAATCACCATCTCCTCTTCCTTTAACTACTAGTACTATTAGTATAAATAATAATAATAATTTACCTATTACTATAAATAATAATAATAATAATTTACCTATTACTATAAATAATAATAATAATAATTTACCTATGAATATACAATCTAATGAATTTCAAGAAGAATTACCTAAGGATCTATATACTAAACCTATTATTGAGAATACTATTCCATCAGAGATACCCGAGAATGCTTCTTTTTATATATCTCCTTCTTCTTCTTCTCAAGATACTATTCATATATATAATAATATTCCTTCTTTTCCTATTCCTAATGATTCTATATCACCTCCATCTACTTATATAAATAGTAATAGAACTATTATGAATATGAATACTAGTATAAATGATATTAATACTATTAATATAAATAAAAGACGTTCTTATGATATGAGAAGAAATCGAAATAGTTCTTTAGATTCATATAATCAACAAGAATTATATATAGATCCATCTTTATCTTCCCGCCAATATACAAAGGAGGGAATATCTATATATAATGATCCATTATATGCTAAAGAAAGACGTTATCATTCTGTTCTTAACTACCAATCAAATGTTGAAGACTATAATAGTATTCCAATGTCAGGTACAGATTATTATGAATATATGGATGATTCTCGTTATCCGTACATAAATGAATCGAATTCATATGCTCCACGTGCTTCTTCTTCTTCTTTAGATATAAATATGTATAGAAATTCAGCGTGGGATATAGACAGTATTCCTAATCAATATATACCTAATAATAATAATTATGAAAATAATTATAATTATAATCGTTATTCACAAGGTCATAATAATAATGCTTATAATAATGAATTCAATGGATCCATAAAGAATAGTATATATATACCTGAAGACAGTAATATACAAAGTATATATAATAATGATATAATAAATCAAGATATGTGTATTAATAGTGTAAATAAGATTTCTGATAGTGTTAATAATAATAATGTTATGGATAATAATATAGTTATGGATAATAATATTAATAATATAGTTATTGATAATAATATTAATAATAATACTATTGTTATGAATAAAGATTCTGAAATATCCATTGATACTTCTGGTGCTACTGGTAACAATGTTATTCCTACTATTTCTGTAGTTACAGAAGAAGAAGAGGTACATAATAAAGAAGATATCAATAATAATAAGGATTCACAAGAAAATATATCCAATACTGAGAATAATAATAATAGTAATAATAGTAATAATAATAATGCTACAGGTAGTAAAAAGAAGAAGAATAAAAAGAAGAATAAGAAAAATGCAACTATACTAAATGATAAAAATGTGGATATTAATAATAATAATTCTACTGATAATAATAATAATAATAATAATAATAATAATAATAATAATAATAATAATAATAATAATAATAATAATAATAATAATAATAATAATAATAATAATAATAATAATAATAATAATAATAATAATAATAATAATAATAATAATAATAATAATAATAATAATAATAATAATAATAATAATAATAATAATAATAATAATAATAATAATAATAATAATAATAATAATAATAATAATAATAATAATACTTTGGATAGTGAATCTGAGAATATGATTATTAATTCATTTATGAATATATATAAAAATACAAATCATTCTTCTTTTTCTAGTAATACTGATACTAATAATAATAATAAACATAATAATACTCGTTCTAGTTCATTTACTCAATCGCGATCTTCTTTTTCATCTCAATCACAGCAGCATCAGTTATATACTGATGAAGATACAAATAATTTATATAGTCATAATACAATGATTCCCACGGTTATTCAGGATACTTCATCTACTTCATCACCTTATATTCATAATTATTCTGAAAATCATACAATTGATTCTATATCACCCTCTATATCATCTATGAATTCTATTTCTAATAATAATAATAATAATAATACTAATAATAATAATAATAATAATAATAATAATAATAATAATAATAATAATAATAATAATAATAATATTACTATTACTCCTCCTCTTAATCCTGTATATACTTATAGATCTCCTCCTGTATCATCTATGTATCCACAACCATATATCGAAGATATACCAGTAGATATTCACGGTTATTCAAGAAATAATATGTATATGCGTCATGAGACACTTCAACGACGTTCATTTCCCCGTTATTGTGCTCCAAATGTGCCTGATTATTCTAATGTTTCATTTCCTACCTTTTCTTCATCATCTATTTATGGAGATAATATTAATTATACAAATAGATATAGAGAAGTATATGATCGATATATACAAGAAAATAAATCAGTTCCTATTGAATATCAACAGAAATATAATTCACAAAATATTCCTATTGATATGAATAATACTATTAATAGTAATATTATGAATAATAATGATAATTCTCATAATTCTCAAAATCTTCCTGTTGATGAAGATACTACACGTGACGTGTCTATTCAAAATAATAGTATTCCAATGGCTATCCAATCAAATGCTGATATAGATATTGCTGCTACTATTGATTGTAAGAATAAGGTATTATATAATCATAAAGAACAGATAGTAGAGCCAGTAGAGAAAGACCTAGATTCTCATGATACTATTATTTCTGACACAAACTCTGTCATTACTTCTCAAGAAATACAAATACCGAATTCTGTACAGAAAGATTGTACGGATATTGTTAATGATCATGATGGAAGTATTGCCGTTAAAATTTCCTCAAATGAACCCAATGAAGCTACTTCTATCTCTTCAGATATATCGTTATCTTTTAAGGAGGCTCCTCTTCAATCGACCAATCAAATAATTCTGTCTTATTCTGAAGCCAATACAAATAATGATATTGTTCTTAAAGATACAATTCTTCAAGAGACCAATCAAAAGAATGTATCAACCATAGAATCATGTGATGACCAAAATAGTGTTTCTGGTGTAGAAGCAAATACAGGTGAATTATATAGTATACCACAAGATCCCTTACTGTCACATGTCATGAATACAATTCCGAATAATTCTACAGCGTTGTATGAACCCTCGAGACACAGTACGTCAATACCGTTATCAAATAGTAACGATCCCTCATTGTCTCAATATGAATACATGGAGTATATAATATATATTATATATTTATTATATTCTATATTATTTTATTTATTCTATAATATTCTATATTATATTTATTATATTCTATTTATTCTATATTATTCTATAGTGTGATGTCTAGTGAGATTCGACCTATGGATTATATATATGATACTGTTTCTATTTCTTCTTCTCCTTCTATTTCTATATCTCCTAGAACTCCTAATAATAATAGTAATAATAATAATAATAATAATATAAAATTGAGTACTAAAGATAAGAATATGATGAGAAATATGAGTAGTCGCAAGAATATCCTTGTGACTGTTAATATGAATATGACTATTATCTCGATGTATATTATATATTATTATTATATATTATTATTATTATATATTATTATTATTATTATTATTATTATTATTATTATTATTATTATTATTATTATTATTATTATTATTATTATTATTATTATTATTATTATTATTATTATTATTATTATTATTATTATTATTATTATTATTAATCAAATTATTATTATTATTATATATAGGTATATAGTAATACAATTAGATAAGAATCAGACTTTATATCCCATGTCACGAATTAATAATTCACAACAATTCTCTATTTCATTCTTATATAAAACCCATTTCCCTTGGTTCCGTTATTATTATATATATGACTGTTTATTTAAAAATCGACAATTCTTTTATAAAGACATGAATTCTTATATGTTTAGTGTACATATATATATTATATATTATTATTATATAGTATTATTATTATAAACATAATTTCGTAACTCTAATTATTATACTTATTATTAATAATATTATTATTATACTTCTATATATATAGCAACAGGATACAAATGTATATAACGAGCTGCGTTCTTCACCGCTACTTGTCCCCTATACAGCAGTACCTTTTGCTACCCAACAACGACAAGTATATTATATATATATATATAATCATTATATAATTATTATATATATATAGTCACCCTTTATTATTTAACAAGAGGATATAACACTATAAACACCTTGTTATACATGTATATATATATATATATATATATATATATATATATATATTATTTATCAATTCAATTATTATTCTATATATCTACGTGAACATCTATTATTTATATATATATTTATATATATATATTTATTTATATATTTTTAAGTGATTTTTTTATATCATTTATTTATTGACTTTTTCTCTTGTACATACATATATATATATACATATATATACATGTTTTTCTATATTTTCATTTGTGTTGTTTATATATATTTTTTATATATTATATTATTTCTAGATAGATTTCTTATATATTATATTTACAGTAATCTTAGAATCTATTATTTTCATGAAATTTTTATCTGTTTACGTTATTATTCTTAATATATTTATATATACATTTTTTAATAATAAACAGGTTTCTTTTTAACAGTATGTTTTTACTGTATATATTTGTATTCACTTATATATATATATTATAATCATATGATGAATGGTTTTGTTTATAAATATTTATATATATATATATTAATTATTCATTTTTTTTTAAAGAACTATATCATTCCTATTATTATTAAACTTATTAGCTATTATTATTATTATTTTCATGTTACAAATAGACTTTAATTATAGGATGATTCTAATCAAATGTAAAAAAATGTTTATTTGTTGTATATATATATATATTGAATAAATCAACTAGTTCAAAATTAAAGTTTTATATATAATTATGAATTATGTGAAATAAAAGAAATATTTAAAAAGAAGAAAAAAAACACCAATAATTCTATAAGGAAATATAAATAAATACTTATGAATTCTATATAATAATAATTGATATAAAGTTATATATAATTTAATATTTATAGCATTTTATATATTTATAATCAATATGTTATATATATATATTATATTTTTTTTGGTTCTCCAAAACTAGCAAATACTTGAATGGTTCCATTAGTAGATCCCGTGACAATCATAAATCCAGAATGAGGGGTTTGTGTACTATTATTGTTCGCTATGGCTTCGCGGGCTGCTTTGGCGGCAATATTGTACTGGCCCGGACGACACATCTCAATTACCTATATATATATATATAAATATATATATATATATTATTATGAATAATAGTGTTTAGTTATATAATTTTATTCTATTTTATAAAAATACATTAAATAATAATAAATAATAATAAACGATATATATATATAAACCTTATTAGAAGCAAATATAGCTGTAGTTAGACTTTCGTTCTCTACAGTAGCCTTAAAATATTCATAAGAATCTGATTTATCTGCATAATTCCCCATCATTGACTTCTTATATAGATCATCTGCTGTTCTCCATATATAACTATGGATATAATAGTATATATGTATTATATATTATGTTGTATATATTATATATTATATACTATATAAACTTAGTAAACATAGATATAAAAATAAAATGAAATAAATAAAGAATAGAATAAATATATATAATAGAAATTCATTTATATATATATATAAACGTAACCATCATCAGATGGTGAAATTATATGTTCAAAATCACTACTATATATAAATAATTATTATTATTTATTATATAATTCTATATATATATATATATACCTAAATGTAGCTTTCAATTGAGCATTTCTATTGGTTAATCCTTTGTACTTATGAAGTACGGAGAAGTTTTCCATGCCAATTAATCGAAGACGACTATCATTTGTACTTACTAATACTCGATTCCCCGCGGGACTATTCATAAATGATAAACCACATACTTTTCGACCATTTCGATCTTTTCCGTGATGGTTACGACATTCTATTTGAGTAAAATATCGTAGACCATCGGTATAATAAAATATTACTGTACCGTCTACAAGTCCTGCTGAACATAATCTACCTAAATATATATATATTAATAATATGAAAAAAACTAAATATATATAAATTAATAATAATAAGAATAATACTATATATATATATTAATAATATAAATAAAACAATATATATATATATATATAAATACCTCCAGGAATAAAAGAAGCGGCAGTAATAATGGCGGGAGTTTGGATCCATCGTACAACTTTTCCCTCCACAATATTCCAAATACGTAACTTACTGTCCATACATCCTGTTAAGAAGTAACTGTCTTCATTGGGATGAAAATCAACACTTGTTACCATATCACTATATATATATATATATATATTATATATAATATATATAATAAATATTAAATAATAATATATTCTATATATAATAAACAATAATAAATAATATATTATATATAATAAATATTAAATAATAATGTATTCTATATATACTAAACAATAATAAATAATGTATTCTATATATAAGACAAGAATAATAAATAATTCAATATATATACTATACTAATATTTCTAGTATAATTATAATATAGTATAACTATATACCTGTGTTGAAATATACATAGACATTCTGGTTTTGATATATGCCACAATCGTACGGTCATATCGAGTGACGCAGAGAGAAGAAATAGTGAAGAGGACCAAGATAAATCAACCACATGTGACTATATACATATATATATATAATCATATGAATGAATTCTTAATTAGTGAATAATAAGAATAATGGTATTCTATTATTTGTTATATAATACTTTTAAATAGAATATAATAGAATATATAAATAATTATCATAAAAATTAAAACAATCATAATAATTAAAAAAAATCATAATAAGTATAATCATAATAATAATCATAATAATAATAATCATAATCATCATCATAATCATAATAATCATAATAATCATAATAATCATAATAATCATAATAATCATAATCATCATAATAATCATAATCATCATCATAATCATAATAATAATAATATACCTTATGTCCCGTGAATATCTTATAGGGTTCGTCATCAAATACTCGTTGATCCGGATATAACTCCCATTGACTCGCGTCACATTTATGTACTTTCCATATATATATTATACCCTCATCACCTATATATATATATATACATATAAATATTATTATTATAATAAAAACAAGATAATATAATAAACATATATATATAAACGTACCTGCTGCAGCTAAATATTGATGGTCAGGACTAAATTTCATACACCAAATAGAACCAGTATGCATTTTAAGTGTTTGACAGACATGGAGATTGGATAATTCTTGCCAACATTTCTTAACGCAAGTGGACTTTATTATATTCACTGGATAACTTACAATTCTCTAAAAAACATATAAAATAAGCAATAATTCTTAAAATAAATATATAGAATTTATTATTTAAATATGATAGTATTTATCAACAAATAAAGTAACATACAGGAGTATAATTTCCTTGTGAAACACTATAAAAAGTATATAGATACAAAGCTCATACATATTGAAGCATGCATTATATTATAGATAAACGAAATATCATACTATCGACTGTCTTTCACAGTTTGATCACCATCGGATGACATAGTTTTTTTTATATTTTTACTGAACGACTTATTTGATAATTTATATTCTTCGAATTCAACTTCTTGAGGATATTTTATAATAAAAAGAACTTGAAATGATGATAGTATCCAAGAACAATAAAAAATATATTATGAAAATAATTCCTATGGAAAATTCTATTGTTTTCAGTGTATCTATTCGTTTTTCCCAGATAGATAAATCTTTTTTTGTTTTTATTTTAAATTAATACAAATATGTTATTTATTTTAACAACTAAACAATTGTATCATCTTAGGCATAAGATATAGATTCAGTCTAAATCAATTATGTATCATTATAAGGAAACATCATTTGTGTTTTCATTTATTTCATTCTATCTAAGCGCTTATTCATCTTCTTATTTCGTAATTCATATTCGATAGGTTAATTTAAATAAGAAATCATTCATTTAATAATCAAAATGCTTATTCTAATCCATTATTTTCAAATTATTCTTCGTTATTGATGTATTCAATAATATCAGAATAATATATAATGTGTTCTGAAATATTTTACATCAAGAAAATTAAAAAAAGTCTATTTTTTTAATCATTATTCATTTCATTTATAGCATTGATATATACATAATAAACTTTTTTTATTTCAACTTTTATTTATATTAGATTTTATAAACAACAAACAATTTTTTCTTATTTTATAAAAATCAAATCGTCAATTACTGTTGTCTATAATAATTTACAACACAGTTTCTTTTTTCTTTTCATAATATGCTTTTTCTTTTAAATTATTATATTTTGATTCTAGTTACATATTCTTTTTATCCTTACATTCTTTATTTGTTTTCTTCTATATATAGAACTCAAAATTGACTTGATTTACGCATAGAATTATTTTTATTTTGAATATATAATTTTTTTATCAATTAAATATTTTTAAAATAAAAAGAGTATACAATTTATAGTCATTTATCTATCAATAAATGCTGAAACTACAAATAGAAAAACAATAATTAGTATGCATTATTAATAAAACAAATACAACTATCATTCTTAGCCCATAAACAATATTTTTTCAATATTAAATCTATCGATAAGCAAGTATGATGATATATATTAAAACTGACCTCAAAAAATGGTTAAAAAAAACTGTTCATTGGGCTGCTCTAATAATTCATGATTCCTTAATTACGCCGACATTTGTATTTGAAACACGACTTTATCATACATTGGTTGAATTAAAAATTCAAGTTTATTTACACAAGACATTCTTTACTGTTGATCATAAGATAACAAAATCATTCATATTTAAGTCTCTAATAGGCATAGAAAATGATAATAAAGATTTTAGTATATATATGGGAACAACTGACGAACTTCAAAAAAGGGATCTGACAAGGACAAAAAAGCAAATGATTTTTCTGAAAGAAAAGATAACCGTGGGAATACGGCGAAGCTATTAAAGAAATGCAGAATAATCATAAAATAAAAAAACACGACAGATATAGAACAGAGTCAAAGGCGTTTCTGAGATGGAAAAAAACCAAGTATTCATTTGTATTAAGAATTCAATTGTTAGTTACTGCGGTACATAAATTGTAAGATAATTTAAATATTATAATTTAGTAAAATATCTATAGATTAAGAATGAATGAAGATATCAAACCTAGGCAAGATTCAATGACAGGTTCTGTTGCCGATCAATTCAAGGAGATATATTCATCATTTCGTGATGAGTACGATTCCTTGTTTATGCAAAAAGAAACATTACTTCGTCAACCTTCTGGTACAAAAAATGAATCCATGTTTATTCATAAATTGAATAAATTATTTGAGCGTTATCGTAATGAATTTGATTATTTTGAAAGAAAATCAGTATATCGATTTGGATCTTTCCATTCAGCTGGAATTGACGATCGTTTTTCTCGTTCAAATGATAGTTCTCCAGAAGCTAAAGATATGAATATGGCACCTACACCGATGAGTTGCGCTGTTAGTAAATCTACTGATTTTCCTTTTGAATTATATGGATATGATCAACAAGATGCAAATACAAAAACCTTTTATACTCAGCCTATAGTCCTTATTAAAGTAGGTCAATACAATATAGCTGTTCCTAAGAAATGTTTTAATAAATATCCTGATTCTTATTTATGTGAAATTATTATGAAACATTATAATTATCAAGATGGTGTTTATCATTTAATAGATGATCCTCATCCTATATATTTTAAAGAAATAATACATTACTTATTAACGAATGAAATGCTATCTGTATCGTATACTGAAGAAGAAAAGGAATTTCTTATTGAAGAATTTTCACATTATGAAATTCCCTTGTCAGATTTCTTAATAAAATATTTATGGAAAAAAAGAAGACATATGTTATATAAGCATTATCATGCTGGAATCCCTTTATATTTTCGTGTTCATGATACAGTCTATAGTTTAACAGAAGAACAAGCTATGAAATATGATAATGAATATTTTGTTGATTATTTATTAAGAAATAAAAATCAAGAAGTTGATGAATATAATCATATTTTATTAGATCCTGAATGTAATTATTATATATATATATTTGAATATTTACAAACAGGAAATATTACTTTAGAACAAACAGATAATGAAAAAATTAGTCAAATTCAAGAAGAATTCTTTAAATTTCATATATCTGTTCCTTTAGATTTATGGAAAAGTATATATACACGAATAAAGGAACATACTCCTTCTTCTTTATTTCCTGATAGTGCTTTATTATCTGATGTTTCTTCTTCTTCTATACATTTATTATCTTTATGGTTAGGGGCTTCTAAACAATGGAAAAATATATATAGAGTAAGTAGTGATGGTATACATATGTCAAATGTACATCAATTAATAGATGGTATGAAAGATATATTATATATAATAAGAGGGAATCATGGATATATATTTGGTGCTTATACACATATTGGATTTAAATGTAGTTCATTTAATGAATTTGTTGAAGATCCTTATGCGTTTTTATTTACTTTAAAAAATCCATCAAATCATCCAAAACGATTTATTTGTCAAAAACCAGAAATTGCCTTATTACATCATAATAATCCTGATTATTTCGGTATTTTTGGTTCTTCTGAATTTGTAATCAAACGATTTAATGATGATTTAGTTGTAGGAAATATTAATATCGATGGAAATAAATGTTATATAGATGATACTAAATTATTAAAGAATGATATAAATGATTATTATACATATATACTTGGTGATTCTGAAGAAATGCTCGATTTTAATTTTATTGTTGATGATATGGAAATATTTACGGTCACCGAATAATATATTCTATACAACCATTATTTATAAAGTTATATTTATATACATTTTTGTTCTAATTTTTCTATTTTCTTTTTTATTGTTATAACTTCAATACATTTATTCTTTTTTTTTCTTTCTCTATTTATATATAGAACAATCACTTTCATTATTCTCTATATCAGTATTTATTTTCATATCGTTCTCTATATATTTATCATTTTGTTTTATAAATAGATTTTTTTTTTTATATTTTTTATTTACTTTATTTTTATGATTTCTATTCTTTCCCCTACTTTTTAGTTTTCCTTTTTTTCTTTTATATATTGTTTACACTATTACGTATCATTCGTTTTTCTATTCTTTTAAACTTTGTTTATTTTTTCTATATCTATAAATATAAATTTTCAATTTTTATAAACATATATTTGCTATTTGTCTAATTCTGTTTTTATATAGACATTTTTTTTCTTCTTCTGTAACATTAGGTTTTACATTGTTTTTATTATCATCATATTCATCATATATATATTTGTTTCTATATTCATTATATATATATACATTCATTATTTTTTTTATTATATTATTTGCATTTTACTATTCAATATTATATTTTACATAAAAATATTTTATATATTTTTTGTATATATATATATATATATATATATATATATATATGCTAAGCTTCTTTTTGATGATGTCATAATACGTTTTTGAGCACAATAATTCTTTATATATAATGTTTTCATTATGTAAATAATTCTTAATTTATTTATGATTTTTTTTTATCTTGGTAAAGCTAATTACTCTTTATAAATAAGAATATTGTATTTTCTTATTTGAAAGAATGAGAATAATATATATATATTTTTAATTATATGTTCGTTATGCTCTATTTATCTAATTGATATATATATTCATATCTTTCTTTTGTTTTCTATATATAAAATAAACTCTATTTTCTTTTGAATTATTTTTTTCATTATATGTATTTCTATTCGTTACAGTTTTTTTCTATAATCTATTTCTATTTGTTTCTTGTCATATTATATATTTTAAAATTATTTATTTGCTTTTTATTTGTTTTTTTGTTGTATTCTTTTTGTTTTTCTTTTTTATACTTATTCAACATATTTATTCTTTCTCTATTACATAATTCATGCTTTTTTTTCTCTTCTGAAGCAGATTATTATTATTCTTATTTTTGTTTGAAATAAATAAAACATTGTATACACTCTAGAGATAACCAACAACATTTCTATTCATTTTAAATGAATAATCACTACTGTCGTTTTGCTTTTTTTCTTGATATTTCCCCGTGAGAGAGAGAGTAAAATGACTCAAGTTTTTTTATCAAAAATGGTTAGGCCTAAACTCGTAAACAGTTTTCCCGCCAGACAACCTGAGGACTCTGAATTTCTCGGTTCAAAAATGAAACTTGAACAAAGAGCATTTATATTTGACCATGGTTTACCATCAATATGTGATTTTATTTTAATAAGAGATTATGTGTGTGTTTAGGGCATAGTATTTGACATGAAAGTCATATTCAAAACTCTAAATAACTAATTTTGAGAAAGATCGTAATTATGTCGTGATATAATAAGAGATGAGTCTTTTAATTCACATATCTAATATTAAAGCTCTATACGCATGTCTACGTCAAATAACAACTGATTTCCTCACTAGTCGCGATTCACTGATAATGGAGTAAAGGCAGTTTTTTCTAGAGATAGTTTTACTGTATTATTAATGGTTAAAAAGAATGTATTCTTAAATATAAACATTAAAGAAATAAGTAAAAATGATATTTTAAAAAATGACAAGAAAAAGTTACACGCAATATTCGTGTATTTGACCCAAAATATACTGTTTTCTTTTGCCTGTCAATAGCATAAACAGGGCATTCACGGTATTTACATAAAATTTTTCTGAGAAATTCTCGTTTTTTTTCGAGAAACAAAAAATGCTGAAAAAATTAAATGTTGTCTGATTAACTTGAGAAAAGTTCTTAAAGTACAATTTTCTTCAAGTTAAATGTTTTTTCATTTTATACTTAGATATTGATCATATTGTCGATTATTATACATGAATACATGGTTTGTGAGAAAGAAATAATGTTTATGAATCCAGGTTATCACTTTCTAAAACTTGATTTTAAAAGTGGCTTTTAAAACATATATAGAATTATAAATATGCTTATGAAATGGTATATACTAACTCATGAACTATAAATAGCATTATTTTTTAGACACATTATGATTTTACATTTTGAATTCTGTTGTTTTATGGTACAATTCTTGTTATTTGAATAGTATTATATGATAATAATCATTAGTAGTAAGAAATAAAACAAAAGTACTTTATTATTTTTTTAATTTAGCTGAAATTCTTAGTTGTACTTGAATTTACTTCATGCTTTTTTAGATCTATTATGATCATTATGACTATTATACAATTTAATAAAGAAATAAAGAAATTGATACAATAATATTGACACAAAATTAGAATTATAAATAAAACAAAATAGAAATAAAAAAGAGTTAATATGATATATAAATTTATATATAATAGATTTTAATCAGAAATGAATCAGATAGATATCATAACAAATCGATTAAATAAAAAGGTTAAACATAAATAATTTTTCTTCATTACTAAAAATATCTTCATTATTTTTATACTTAATGATTTTTGTTTTTGTATCATTCAATATAATTTCTGATACATATAAGTAATCAGGGATTGTATCAATGCTCTTAACTGTTGATTTACAGAATTCATTTAAAAAGCTATTAAATTCATCATCATCAGAAATTGTTAATACATCCTCTGTGCCTTTAATTATAGATACGTATGTATTCATTTTATTTTTATTTGTTGATAAATAAGTAAGGAAATTATTCTATAATCATAAATAAAAACAAAAAAATAATTATAAACAAAAATAAACTATTATATATATTATACTATTATATAATTCTTTTGTGGTTGACCATCTAATATTGGCAAATCCCTTAGACCAAGTTGATCATTACAGAAACGATTGATTTTTTGAAAAAGCGATATAGGTAATGTTGGATCCCCTAAAGTGTAATATATATATATATATATATATATATTATTATTATTATTATATATTATTATTATTATTATATATTATTATCATTAGTATTATTATTAGTATTATTATTAGTATTATTATAGAAATTAACAGAAAGTGGAAAATAGAAACACTCATAAATATGATAAAGCATGAAAATACAACACAAACATAAATGCATTAATTTAAAAAAAATATATATATAATAATAATAAAAAATTGTACAAATATAAAACACGTAAAATATAAAAGAATATAATTTACACATAAAAGTAGTAGAGGCATTGTTAGAAATACCCAAAAAATACCATAATTATTTTAACCTACCCAAAAAAAAAACGAATTGTTAGAAATACCCAAAAATATTCAAAATTTTTGTTAAAATACCCAAAAATTTTACAAAATTGTTAGAAATACCCAAAACTTTTTCAAGACTCTAAACGATTGGTACTTTGAAAACACAAATTTCTTAATAACCAATTAAAATTCTTTTTCTTTATTTTGTTAGAATTAGAAAAAAAACTCCAGAATATTTTTATATTTGATTTATTATATTTCACAAGTGAAGCTTATACTATGTAAGACATTAAAAAAATTTAATAAATTCTCATAATAATGAAGAAAAATAACTATCTAAGTTAAAACCAGCATTTCATTTTACATATTTTATATAATTGCTAGAATTTTTAAACTAAATATAATATAAATATTTCAGATACTTTTATCAATTGACTGGAGTCATTTATAATGTAATAATATATAGTACTGCTCTCAAATAAAGCATTTAGAAAACAACAATGCTAATTTTCCTGATTTTTTGGTGATTTTCCTCTATAAAAATAATATTTGCAGTTATAAATCACCAAAAAATACATTTATTTATTTTTCACTATATCTACACGACTAAAAAGTTAATTACTACAAATTGTCGGCAACTATGTCTGTATATAGACGAAAAACACATTTTCATTATTATTTTTTAATAATTAGACAATTGATTCAAGTCAGCCACAAGAAGATGTGGAAAATCGTTTTTGTATGAATAAGGTTGATTACAGTGACTTCAAAAATAGTGAAGAAATTAAGAAATTTGAAAATGAAGAAACATATGGAGTACAAATTATGTACGAAAATAAGTCTAAACTCAAAAGTGATGTCTCAATTCAAATGCAAAAGCTAGGATATCCAATTAAGGTTCAAAAATCAGAAAAAGGAAGAATTATTTACAAATGTTGTGTTTCCGATTGCCCGTTTATGCTTCATTTCCAAGGTGACGACGTTTCTGGATGGATAATGAAAAGATACTGTCATCATGACTCAACTGTATGTTATTTAATTAATTATTATAGTTTATACTTATTATTAATATAGAAATGCAATCGTTTTAATATGATTTACATTAAGCTTAACAAACAAAATAAAATAGATTATCAAATTATTAAGACAAGTAACTAAATATAAATATAATATATAATGTATATAATATTCTATTATATACAGTGATAAAAAATCGAATTAAAAATCATCAATTTAATATAAGGTATATATATATATCAATATATAAATTGTGAGAGAGAAATCTATACATTGAATAAAGAAGGAAAAAGAGGAAAATAAATATATAGAGAGAAAAAAATGAAATACAGTAGTATATGTATGTGAAAAGTGTTATATATTAATTCAATGTATGAGAGTAATAGAAGAAATATCCACCTATATATATAGAGAAAGGAAGATTATATAATATATACAGAGAGAAAGAAAGAAAGAAAAATTCTATTATATATATAGTAAGAATGAAAGAAAGAAACATTTATGAATATATAAAGAGAGAACGACAGATATATATATATAGAGAGAGAGAGAGAAAGAGAGAGAAAAAAATATATAATATATATATATATATAGAGAGAGTAAGAGATGGAAGAGATAGAGAGAGATACATAGAAAGAAAAAAAGAAAAAAATATATATATATATATA
Organism: Blastocystis sp. Blastoise; assembly: GCA_039096225.1. Lineage (NCBI taxonomy): Eukaryota > Bigyra > Opalinata > Blastocystidae > Blastocystis > Blastocystis sp. Blastoise. Next base: position 197,782 of record JBBPEB010000029.1, read on the forward strand.
TATATATATATATATATATATATATATATATAGTGATATAAGTCTTAATCCAATGATTCTATCAAAAGATGCTAGTAATAGTAATGATCAAAATCATGAAGATGAAGCTGAGATACATGAAACTATCAATTTTACACACAATTCTCGGAGCTCAGATGCTAATTCTAATCCTACAAATACCCAAACTCTTCCTATCTTAGAAGATCCATTCATATCTAGTAAAAATTCTGAAATGGTCATAGAAGATATAAATAAATCAAAGGATAATAATCATGAAGATGAAGAAAGTAGAACAATTGATATAGAATTGAATATTGAAGATACATCAATAGATAATGTGTTTTCTTATGAAGAACAAAATGAAGGAATTACAGAAGATAGATTTAATAATATATTTAAAGATATTTCTGATAAATGTATATTTATTCAATATAAGTCACATAAATACAATCAAGATATAAGCTCAAATGATGTTGTGAGTTATTTAAAGGAAAATAATCTAGCCAAGTATTTCAAATCAATATCTCAGTTAAAACAATTCCTGGAGAAGAAGAATATCAGTGTTTCATATGAAATAGCAAGAAACGCCTTAAGAGAATTAGGTATTAAGTCAACTAATGACTATAGTAAAATACCATGTATTATAAAAAGTATAATAAGCAAAGAAAATTATGCTATATATGGTTGCCTCCCTCCAGGATATACATATAAGAATATTAATGCTTATCCTTCTTCTTCTTATATTCAATCTAATATAGATGAGAATATAGTAGATAATCATTTAGAACAAGATGAAACTTTCAGAGTAAACTTGGAAGATAGTGTTCTGAATTATTCTGAAAATGATTCAGTTTGTAGTGGAAATAATTCCAATATGAATATACATGAAGAAATAAACATGGATAGAGAATTAAACAAAGCAGTAGGGAATAATAAAGTAATAAGTCATGAGTTTCTATATTCTTTTGTATCTATTAAATCAAATATAGCATTATATAAGAAGGGAAATAAAGCAGTAATCTTTATGGATGGAACTCATATGTATATGAATGATCATATCATATTAACTGCTATATCCATTACTATTAATAGACAAATACTTCTTCTTGCTTATGGTATATATGCTGTAGAGTGTTTAGCTACCTGGAGTGATTTCCAAACTAATCTGAAAAAAGCACTTGAACTCATGTCATGTAAAACTACAAACATAACATTTTTCTCAGATATGGACAAAGGTCTCAAAGGAAGCCTAGGAGTAGTCTTTCCTGAATGCACATATATATCATGTGCATTTCATATTCTAAAGAAGATGACAAATGTGAATTCAAGAATAATAGGACTAATATCACAACTCATTCTAATTGATGATGAAGAAGAATTCTATAAGCTTATTAATGATTCTTCAATAACAGAGAACCAGAAGAAGCAAATACTCTCACAAAGGGGAAAGAATATGTATAATATAGATCTACCACCTCATGTATCCAGATATGGATACATTGCCTCAAGTTTGGCCGAGTCATTTAATAATCTTATTAGTGACATAAGAGGAATGTCTATACAGAAGGTATTGTTTGAAATCTATAATCATGCAATTAATTATCAACTGAAAATAAAAGAGGCACCTCATATATCATTCTTTCTTCCTTACTTTCAAAAAGAGTTTGATATGGCTGATATATTTGTTTCTAATGTGATATCATATAAGAGTATAAATAAGGGTTTATATAGACTAGTAATGGAAGAAGAAAACCGTGAATACATAATTAATTTTGAACAGAATACATGTTCTTGTTCAATTTTTCAATACCAAGGTTATCCTTGTATACATGCTATTCTTCTATATAAAAAGTATAATAGCAGTGTTTCGTATAATCAACAAGGAATTGACGATTTCAATACTATTGCCAAATACTTCATTCCATATAAGAACCATATGAATACTTATTATAATTATTATGTAGATAGGTAATGATATATATAATACATATTATATAAATATTTTTTTTTGTTATATATAGAAGAATAGATGATTCATGCTTGAAAGAAGAAAGTCACATAAATATTACAGGACCAAATAATCCAATTCGTAAATCAGGTCGACCATCTAAGTTTAACTATTCTCATATAACATCTTATTATCTGAAAAATAAGTATTGGAAAATAAAGAACAGTATTCCAGCTTTGGAGTGTTTGAATGAGTGTGCAGTTGAAGCTGAAAAAGAGAAATATGAAGAAACTGATATTGCCTCAATTCCTACACTTGAAGATGTAGAATCATCAGAATATAGTTCGAAGAGAAGAAAGTAGTATTTTTTAAATGATAAGTCTATGTATATACTTATTATAATCTATAATACATATTAATTTTTTTACATTCCTAATAATATAAAATATTTTTAATTAATCATATTTAATATAAATGTCTTCTTATTTATAAGATCATTGTTTTGTTATTGATTCAAATATAATATCATATATGTCGTTGATATTGCAGATATTCATATTAAAGAGACTAAGACTAATAAAAAAGAATACTCATCAACGGATATAAATCCAAAATGAAACCAGCTAGAGTAATATGTATTACAAATTATTGCATATGCAAATAAATGAAAGAGGACAAGAATAAGAAGGAGAAGGAGAAGGACAAGGACAAGGACAAGGAGCAGAAGAAGAAGGATAGGATAAAGATAAGAAGAAGGATAAGGATAAGGATAAGAAGAAGAAGTAGAAGGAGAAGGATAAAAAGGACAAAGATAAGGATAAGGATAGGAGAAAGAAATGACAAGAAGAACGATAAAAAAAGAGAATGGCAGAAATAAAAGAAAAAGAAGGAGAAGGAGAAGGAGAACAAGAAGGAAAATAAGAATAAACCAAGAATAAACATAATAAGGAAAACATCAATAGAAGGTAAGGATAAGTAGAATGAGAATGATTAGAAGTAGAAGCATAAGAATAATAATACGAAGAAGACGGAGAAAGAGAAGCATATGTGGGAGTAGAAGAAAAAGCATGTGAATAAAAATGGAAAAAGAAGAAACTAAAAAGAGAATAGAAGGAGAGGATCAAAATATGAATAAGAAGGAGAAGGATAAGAAGGATAAGAATGACAAAGAGAAGGAGAATAAGAAAGAAAGAACGAGAAAGAGAAGAAGGAAAAAATAAACAGAAGAAGAAAGAGAAGGAGGAGAAGAATGAGAAGAAAAAGAATAGGAAGGAGAATGACAAAAAAAAACAAGAATGACAAGAATGGCAAAAGGAAAAAGGAGAAGAAGACAAATTATAGAAGGAGGAGAAGAAGAAAAATTATAGAAGAAGGAGAAGAAGAAAGATTAAGAAGAAGGAGAAGAAGGAAAAGGAGGAATCAAAAGAAGGAGAAGGAGGAAGGAGAAGAAGATGAAAAAATAAAATTATAAGAAGAAAAAGTAGAAGAAGAAAGAGAAAGAGAAGAACCACAAAGAAAAGGGGGAGAAGAAAGAAATTATAGAAGTAGAAGAAGGAAAAGAAAAGAGAAAAAGGAGAAAGAGAATAAGGACAAGAATAAGGTAAAAGTAAAAGTAAAAGAATCAATAGAAGAAAAAGTATGAGAAGAAGAATATTGAAAAGGAGATAGAGAAGTAGACGAATAAGTTGAGATAAAATGAGAAAGAAGAAGAAATAAAAGTATGGTAGTAGAAACAGAAGTAGAAATAGGTAGAAATAGATGGAAAAGGAAAATGAGAATCAGTAGAAGAAGAAGAAGAAGAAGAAGAAAATGAGAAAGAGAAGAAGAAGAATGAGAAATAGAATATAGAAATGAAATAGAAGAAACAAGAATGAAAGAAGTAGAAGAAGAAAAAATAATACTAATAATACGAATGTGAATGAGAATAAGAAGAAGAAATAGAAGAATAGCAATAATGGAATGAAAATGAAAAAAAAAAAGAAGAAGAAAGAGAAATAGAAAAAGAAGAACAAGAAGTAGTTGTAATAGAAATGGATGTAGAAGCATAAAAAAGTAGTAGAAGCAAAAGTAGGAGTAAGAGTTGAAGTTGGAGTACAAGCGAAGTAGAATAGAAATATAAGTAGAAATATAAGTAGAAGAATGAGAAGTAGTATTAGTAATAGTGTAGAAGTCGAAATGGAAGAAAAAAATAACAGTAAGTAGTAGTAGTAGAAATATGAGTAGAAGAACAAGTATAAATAGAAGAATAAAGGAAAGAAGGAAAGAAGCTGAAGTAGAAGAAGTATAAGGAAAAGAAGGTAAATATAAGAAGAAGAAGAAGAAGAAGAAGAAGAAGTATAAGGAAAAGAAGGTAAATATAAGAATAATAATAATAATAGTAAGGAGAAGTAGTAAAAAAGAAGAAACAGAAGAATAAGGAGGAAGAGGAAATGAGATGAATAAAGAAAAGTAAAAAGAAGTAAAATATTGAGAAATAGAACGAGAAGTAAAAGAATAATAAAAAACAAACTTTAATAAGTATGGATAGAAGAAAAAGAAAAAGAAAAATAATGAGAAATAGAATAAAGAGATTGAAAATGATAAGAAAAAGGAAAGCATGAAAGATAATAGGAATGAGAATAAGAAGAATAAGTAGAAGTATAAGGAGGAGTATAAAGAAAATGGAGATAAGGAGTAGAAGCAGAAGGAGAAGCTAAGGTTGAAGAAAAATAGAAAGGATGATAATAAGAAAGATAAAAGAAATAGAAGGAAAACGAGAGTGTGAAGTAAAATAAGAATAACAAAAATAAAAAGAAGCAGAAGGAAAACAAGAAGAACTAAATGAAAATGAGGAGAGGAAGAATTTGAAAAAGAAGAAATATAATAAGAAGAATAAGAACAAGAAGAGGAATCACAAAAATAAAAAGAAAGATACTACAAATAAAAAGAATACTGAGGAAGACAAAATATAGAGTAAAAAATGATATAGAAGAAGCAGAAGATAGTGAATAAGGAGAAGAAGAAGATAAAGTAGAAGAAGAAGTAGATCGAGAAACAGAATAAAGGGAAATGAAAAGTAGAATGAAAATAAGTAAGAAAATAGGAATATATAAATAAGATGTAGAAGAAAAATTGAAGCAAAATGAGACGAATTTAGAATAAAACAGAATACGTTAAATTAGAAGAATATGAAGAATAAAAAATGAGAAGCATACAAGTAGAATAATGAGAAATAGACAAGCCTGTAGAAGAAAGGCAAAAAAAGAAGAATCTGGAAAAAACAAGAATAAGAATAGAATAAGAATAAGAATAAGAATAAGAATGGAATAAAAACTGACTGAGAAAGTACTAGAAGTAGTAGAAGTAGTAGTAGTGTAAATAGACTTAGACTTAGACTTAGAAGCAGAAGGAGAAGCACAATTATGTATGTATAAATAGAAGAAACAAAGTATAAGTAAAATAGGAAAAAGAAAAGGCGAATAGATGAAGTATAATTATAAATATAAATAGAAGAATGAGAAAGAGAATATGAATAAGAATAGATGAAGTATAATTATAAGTACAAATAGAAGAAGAAATAGAAGAAATAGAAGAAAAATATAATAGGAATAAGGAGTAGAATTAAAAGAGTCTAATATAAATAATAATAAAAAGAAGTTATACTAGTATAAGTAGATGTAAAATGATGAATATAAGTTGATAAACAAGAAGTACTAGAAGTAGAAGAATAAGTAGAAGTAGAAGAAATCGAATTATAATAGAACTAAAATAAAAAGTAGACGAAAAAGAGTAGAAGTTCAAATTGAAGAATAAGAATTAATAGTAGTACGAGTACATGTAAAAGGAGAAGTGAACGTAGAAGGAGAAATAGTCATAAGTAGTGGTAGTAGAAGTAAAGAACAAGAAGAAGAAGAAGAAGGAAAACTAGAAAGTATAAGTAGAACTAGAAGTAGAAAAGAAAGTAGAAGTAGACGTGCATGTATAAATAAAAGTAAGAATAGAAGCACGAGTACAATGATAAGTAGAATTAGAATAAGAATAAATACTAGTAGAAAGAAATAGGAATAAGAATAATAACAAGTAGTAATAGAACTAGTAGTAGTAGTAGAAATTGGAATAAGAATGAAAGTAAGTAATAATATAAGTACAAGTAAACAAAAAGTATAAGTACAAGTAGAAATAGAAGAATAAAGTAATGAATGAAAAAAAACTGAAGAAGACGAAGTATAAGGAATAGAATAAGAACAGAATAAAAAAGGAATGAAAATAATAATAATGATGTAAAAACGTGAAAAGAAGGAGAAGAATAAAGAAAAGGAAGAGAGACTATATAATTAGAAAGAGAATGAGAAGTAAAATAAGAAGAACAAGAACTAATATAAATAGAACGATAATAAGAAATAGAAGGAGAAGGAGAATATCAAAAAGAGAGTGAGAATGAGAAGAAAAAGGAAAATATGAAAGATAATAGGAATAAGAATAAAAAGGATAAGTAGAAGTACAACGAAGAGAAAGGAAAATGAAGAGAAGAAGTAGAAGCAAAAGGAGATGATGATGTTGAAGAAAAACATGTTGGAGAATAATAATAAACCACATAAGGAGAAACAAAAGGAAAAGAAGAATTTGATGTAAAATAATAAGTATATGAAAAAAGGAGAAGCAGAAGGAAAATGAGTAGACTTAAACTGAGAATACATGACAGAGAATTTGAAAAAGAAGAAATAGGATGAGAATAGTAGGAAAAAGAGAGGAATGAGAATAAGAAATAGAATGACGATACAAATAAGAAGAAGAAAAAGAAAATATAGAGAAAAAAGATGATATAAAAGAATGAGAAGATAGGGAATAAGAAGAAGATAAAAAGTAGAAGAAGAAGAAGAAGAAGAAGAACCAAAGCTAGAACTAGAACAAAGAGAAGGAAAAGTAGAAGTTTAAAAAAGAAAGATAATAGGAGAAAAAGTAAGAATTAGAATAAGATATAGAAGGATAGTGAGAAGAATTTGGTGAAAATAGAATACGCAAAAGTAGAAGAATATATATAAATAAAAAGTGAGAAGTATACCAGCAGAGTAAGGAGAACTAGACAAGAAAGTAGATACAAGTAAAAGAAGAATTTGGAGAACAATAAGAATAAGAATATGACTAAGAGAGTAGTAGTAGAACCATAAGAGAAGTATGAATAGATGTAAAAGTATAAATGAAGTAGAAGGAGAACAATAAGTATGAGTAGAACCATATGTATAAGTATAATGAGAATAAGAATAAAATAAGAAAGATGACAATATGAAGTGTTAGTAGAAGGAAAATGAGATAAATAGTAGAATAAAAAGAAGAATATTAAGGAGAGAAAGTTTAGAAGTGGAAGGAGTACAATAAAAATAAGAATGAAGTGAATAAGAATAGGAATAAGAAGAATAAAAAGGAGAAATGAAAATAGAAGGAGAAGAAAGAAGATATAAAGGAGAATAATAATAAGTAGAAGGAGAAATAAAAAATAAGTTTAATAAGAATGAAAATAAGAATAATAGAATAAATTGAAGATAGAAAAGTATAAGAAAAGAAGGAAGAAGAAGGAAAGTGATAAGATGAAGAATTAGAATAAATAATAAGAAAATGAAGAATACGAATAAGGAGTATGATAAGCAGAAGTGAATAAAAAGAATGAGAAATGGAAGGACAATACTAATAATAATAATAAGAAAAAGAAGATACAAAAGGAGGAGGAGAAGAATGAAAAAAAGTTAAGGCTAACTAGAAGCAGAATAGTATAAAGATAATGATAATAAGATTGTAGAACAAGAAATAGAAGTAGAATAAGAAGAGAAATGATTAGGAAGTATAAGTAAAGTAAGAAGAGAAAGATATCATGAATAAGAAGAGAAAGATATCATGAATAAGAAGAGAAAGATATCATGAATAAGAATAAGAATAAAAAATGAAGTAGAAATACAAGCAGAAATAGAAGTAGAATAAGAGTGTAAAAATAAGGTGAATAAGAATAAAATGTGGAAGATGAAGAAGTAGTAAAAGTTGAGTGAATAGTAAAGAGAAATGGAAAGTAGACACTAAGGCTTATGAAATGAAAACAAAGGAATAACACCAGAAATAAGAAGTAGAATTAGAATAAGAAGGAAATTAAGAATGAAATGCTGAAGTAGAAGAAGAATTAACAGGAGACAAGAATAAGTAGAAGGCGAAGCAGAACGAGAATAAGCGTAAAAATAATAATAATTAAAGAATAATATCAATTAAAAGAAGGAAAATAGGAATGAGAAGTAAAATAGAAATTACAATAAAAAAAATAAGTAAAAGTAACTAGATAAGCAGAATGAAAATATGAATAGTATGATGAAGGGAAAGGAGAATGAGAAAGTCGCATATGAAGGAAAGCGAGAAGTAGCACGAGGATAGTAATAAAAATAAGAAAGAGAAATTAAAAAATAAGGAGACGTGGAATAAGAAGGAGAAAGTGAGATATATGGAAAAACTAAATAAGAAACAAAATATTAAGTAAAATAAGAAGTAAAAAAAGAAGTAAAAAAAGAAGTAACAACAATATATGAAAAAGAAGAAGTTGAAGAAGTTGAAGAAGGAGAAGAAAAATAAGAATAAGAGAAATATATCTAAGAATAATAAAAAGAAGATGACAATAACAAGGAGAAGTAAATTTACAAGGAGAAAAAAAAAGAAAGGAAACATAAGTGAAGAAGGAGAATAAGGAGAAGTAGAATAAGATGTACAGGTGAAGAAGAATAAGTAGTAGACGTAAAGTAAGAAGAATAAGAATAAGAATGAAAGGATAAGAAGAAGGATAAGAAGAAGAAGAAGAAGAATGAAAAGGAAAGGATAATTAGAAGTATAATAATAAAATATAATAGTAGAATTCGTGAAGAGGTAATAGTTATGAAAACAAATAAAGAAAAATTAATATCTATACAAAAAAGAAGAAAAAGATGTAGTAAGAAGTGTATTAGAATGAAGAATGAAGAATGAAGAATGAAGAATGAAGAATGAAGAATGAAGAATGAAATTTTGTAAACCAAAAAATTTAATAAATAAAAGAATAATAAATTGCAACTTTCCTAATAGACTAATAATATTTGTAATCAATTTTTTGTTTTATAGAAGAAACAATAAAAATACCACTAGGTCTAAAGAATATATAATATTATAAAAATAGAATATTAATAATTATAATATAAAGAAAAAAATAACATATATATTATTAATAGTCAGTTAAAACAAACTAACTATATTATTAAATACATATATACCTTAATAAAGACTTGAATCATCGCAATCTGATTCCCAAGTTGTGCTTAAATACGCTAAGATTCTATAAATAAATACGTAGAATAAATTAATAAAATTAATTAAAGTATAAACATATTAGAAAAACAACAAGATAGAAAAATAGGAGCTAATTCAATTATAAAAAGTATAATATAAAATTAAAAAAAGATAGGGATGCTATTAGAATGATAGTGATGTATTAATAGCATAGACAAGAAATAGATATAGCAAAAAATAAACAAAATGAGAAAAATGAAAAATATCTATATACCTTAGATTCATCAGTATTGTTTACCAAGACCTTTTGAATTGATCTGAAACCAGATGAAGTTTGTTTTGAGCATATAAACAAGAAATAACCCATTGATCAACTGATTACTATATAAAATTAAATATTTGAAGAGAGTAAACTATATAATATATATATTTATAACTAGAAAACATACATAGATTCATTTTATATGCTTATAATGAAAATATATGAAATAAATCAATATTTGATTTTCAAGAAATAACCATTCTGAGGATGGAAACAGAGGAAAAACAGCCTAAATAGCGGAATTAATCTCTTCTATAGAAACTTTTTTGGGTTTCAGTGAACAAGTTTTAAAAATAATTTCTAGAGATTCAAAGTATGGTATAAAAAGTCTTCTTTGATATGGTCCCTATTCTTGGAGTCTTTCAGAATCACTTAAATCTTTGGAAAACCGTATTCAGCTACGGCTTAAATGAACTCCTAAAAAAGAATATTTTTTAAATATTATTATATGGATTATTTGCTTATTTAGAAGGTTATTTTATTATTTATATTTATATTATATTTTATTAGGTAGATTATTATAGATTAGGCTTGAAATGAATCCAGATAATAAACCAATTAGTGATTCATTCTTTCACGTATATACTTATTTGATTTACCATTATTTATATAGGTTTAGAAACATGATTTAGAGAGCCCGGTGGAGTTGGCTACAATATTGGAAGAAAACGCAATGATCGGAATTTCCTCTTTAAGAATATTCTTTGGTGTATGTTCTAGTGGTATATTATTTTGTTTTTTGTTTGTATATTTAATTATTTATTTAGGAAATTCAAAAGAAAAAAGTAATTGGTCTCCATCTACTAAGAAAATTGATGTCTAGGTCCTTCTTTTGATTTTTATTATTTTATTTTTTTATCAGAAGTATATATTTATGTTATTAATGCTATATTGTATCTAATTATATAGAAATGGCAAGTGATTATTGTTTTGGAATTTTTGTAACTTTTCGATTTCAGCACAATTATCGAGTCCTTAAAAGTATATAAATATATTAAATAATTATTTTTTTCTATAGATATATGGAGTAAATTGATATGGTTATATATACAAAAAAAAATACTAGAAGAATATGGCTAAAAAGTATATATTTTTTTATTTTTATATTATTAAAATTATATATATTTGTTTAATTAAATTTGTATATTGTAGTTATTTATTTTTGTTATAACTGAGGCTCTAACATTGATATATGGTTCAAATATATATATATATATTTTTATTATTTATAAATTCTTAATATTTTATTAATTTATTATATTATTTTTCTATATAGGACTATTAATTATCATTCTTTTATTATAGTTTATATATATATATATGTATTATTTATTTTCGATATATTTTATTCTTATTCATATATATAGTATTATTAAGCTATGTACTCATTAGCTTCTCTACATCAATACTATTATGTGACTAGGTATATTATATATATATTTAATTATTAGCATATTATTTTCTATTACTTCTTAATATATATATATATATATTTATATATTAACTAGTATTTTTATATAGAGAATGTGACGTTTCCCTTATGTTATAAACTTCATGGTCATCAATTTTTATATCTAAGGTATATAGTTTTTATATGTAAGTAATTGTTTTATTGTAGTATATTGTTTCACATTATTTTTATATATTATTCTATTTTCCGTACAATAATTTTTTATTTTTTTTATATAATTTATATTATGTACCTATAATTACTAATAATATCCTATTGTTTATATTTCTGTTATTCATGTCTCTATAGTTTTATTAGTTATATAAAAATATAACTAGTAAAACTGTAATTACATATATATATTATATAGGTGTTATATAAATATACGAATGTTGCTTTAGTTGAAGAAATGTATATATATATATATATATATATATATATATATATATATATATATATATATATATATATATATATATATATATATATTATGTTATAGACTTTTATTGTATTCTTTTTATATTATTATTTTATACATTTTTCTCTCTATATAACATATTCACAGATATATTTACCAAATATATACTCTTTAGAAAATTGATATATGTTTTATTTTGGAAGTTGATAATATATACTAGAATCAGTTCATATCAATTGTTTATTCTTAAACTTTATATATATATATATATATTATTTATCAAAGTCAAAGTTATATATAAATAGAATAATGAAGAATTATCTATATATAGTGGTCTTTAGTTCTATTACTACATTATTTTTATGTATTTAAGGTATATATAAATATATTATATATATACTTTTATATATACTTATTATATAAATATAAACTTATAGACTTATATATAGTAATATATCAGTTATCCTTTTATTTTTCTCATGAGTTTTTAAGTATATAGTCTTTTTATCTTATTATATATATAATACATTTTTTATAATTGACACAAAAGGTAATATTATTTGTATATATAATTTTATCTCAACTATTCTTCTATTTTATTCTTTTATATCACTTTTTCTTTCTATAACTATATTATGTATTATCATTTTATAATATAATTTGTTTATAGTTAATTATGTATATATATGTAGTAACAGTAATAACTCTTCTTTTTATCTCTTTTGTTCAATTATACTAGTATATTTTCTATGATAATATATATACTTTGTATTTATCTCCTTTTATATATATTATCTATTTATTTTGATACTAATTATATATACACTTAGTGTTATGTATACTACATTTTCTTTTTGTTTATAATACTATACTAATATCATTTTTATTATATATAGGATTAAGGATATATATAATTGTTTTGAATGATTTACTTTTGTATTATGTTAAACCTTATTTTCTTGTATATATATATATATATATATATATATATATATATATCCTTTTCTTTATATTTTCCAGCTTTCTTTTCTATTATATACATTTATACTCACTATAGTGTACTATTATTAATATATATAGTTTGTGAAGATATTAAATAGATTCTACGTAAAGAGTATGTATTTTAATTGTTTTAATACATATACATAATATGTTCCTATGTTATATTTAAATATATATATTTTTTACTTTATATATATATTTTTCTCATAATTACATATATGTATATATTCATATATATATATATATAGACTTGGTATTCCCTTAATTAATTCATGCCGTCTTATTCATTCATTTTATATATATAGTCTATAATCAGCTTTTATGAATTATTACAAATAATGTATACAATCCTTTTGTATGTATTTTATTTATATTTATATAGCTTGCTATGTAGTATTTTCTATTATAACAATATAATGTGTTTATTTTATTTATATATATATTAATTTTTTTTTTAATCTATATATAGAACGTATCTTTAGCTTATCTTCTATGTTCGTATACAACTTAATATAGATAGTATATATTGTATATATTTATTATATATATTGTTTGCTAATATTCTATTTTTAACTTTATTCTTAATTACATTATATTCTATTGTATATTGAAATAATCTTTTTATTCTACATGTTTTTATTATTTAGGTTAGTATTAATAGGTGTAATAGAGTATATATATATATAATTACAATATTTTTATAGTCTCTTTTCTTCAAACATATATATATATATATATATATATATAATTATATTCATATAATTAATATTCCTTAGACTGAATATGGTCAGTAGCAATCATTAATAGATTGCTATCAGGTTCAATTCCTGATCTAAGGTTGTATACTATATTTTTTATAAAAAAATTTAAATGTTTTTTCCCTATAGGTATTCTCATTCATTAGAACCAATATGAATAAATACATTGAGTTTCATGCAATTGAATCAACTCTATACGTCGTTAGTCGCTCTTTTATAATAATTTTAGATACCTTTACTTAAAACCAAACACATTCACAATTACAATCACCCAAAATTATCTAGTCATTATTTTGTTGAGTTATGTATCCTATTCATCAATTTTACACACAAATAAAAAATAAATATTCATCAATAATATCTTGAAGTCTATAAACACGCAATACATTATTTGTTTATACTCTTAAAAGGCATTTCTACTGTTTATATTAATATGATTGACACTAAGAATCATTTCTAACCAACTTTAAAAACTTTTGAAGAACCTTAACAAATTTACATTACCTAAAAAACTATTATAATCAACTTTGGCTTATACGAGTCATGATTAAATTTAAATTATTAATAGAAATTCATAATAAAGGCATTCTATCTCAACATATCACCAAGAGAAATCAATTATGTTTGTAACTTCCCTAAAATTAAATTAATTACTAAAAGACGTATTTTAATTAATGTAGAATTCAAATTCAAACACACATAAACTCATCATTTCTGACAATTTTACACATTTAGACAATCTAGTGAGTATCACATAATCAACTAATTCTTGTTGTCTTCATCAAGTCTAACGATTTCCTTATGACAAGAAGCATCAATTTTATTTTATTCAACACTCTATAAATAATTAATCAATTAACTAATTTTATTTACTTAAATACATACTCCAATAACAACAACAAGACATCAGGAGTGAGAATAACTGATTAAACTATTTAAATAAAATAATTAATAATAAAAAGTAGAAATATTAGGATTTTAATAATTTTTAATAAGTTAATTTATAGTGAAGTTTCAATAATCATATAAAAAATATGATTAATTTAGCTTTTGTATGTTCTAAGCATATATCTATCTATATATAGTCCCTAGGAGTATATTAGAGTACCTTCCAGTCTCCATTGGCAGATTGATCTAAACTGGTATGTTCTCTTTCTCTATTATGAGCTAATCTAGGTGATGTAAAGTGGTTGTACTAGATGGTCAGCTATTGTGTCGTGGTTATAAATGGGATGATGTGACGTCACCATATAAAACTATTTCTTTAGGTTTTATCAATGAGTGGGAAATGCTTGGCTATGTTAACTGAGCGTTGCTTGAAACTTTCAAAAAATCAATTGGTCAAATGTCTAAACAGATTTGTCTTGAATCATACAGAATCATGATCTATTCACATAATCACTACATCTACAATTCAAATATTCATATTTGAAGTTACTTGGTTTAACTCATATTCTGATTCTAGATGTATATATTTTCTACATTTTTTTTATATAAATATAATTATATAATTATATTAATGTTTATATAGGTTGTTATATAGCTATTAAATCTAGTTCTTGCTTTTCTTGTCACTAAATTCTTGGTTCTTCTCTTTTATGATATATATATATATATATATATATATATTAATATCTGTCAAACGCGTATTGTTTTTTTCTCAAACGCGTATTTTCTCAAGATTATTTTCTAAAATAAAAGAATAACTGTGATATTTTTTTCTTAGCTATATAACTTTTTATGTCAAGCTTCAGTGCTATTACACACAACATATGATTAAATATTTCATTAGTGCCTTATGAAGAAGAAAAATAAGAGTCAAATTGTATTCATTTCAAGGGTGTACTCTGTCAAACTTTGTTAGGTCATTCTGATTTCGTAAATACACATAGAGAATGAGTTCTGACATAATCTTGTCGACAAATAAGTCTTTGAAACTGTCTTCTAGGTCGTGATACTGAACTTCATATTCTTTGTTTGTTTTAATTTATTATGATTTACTTTCTACAGAGTACTTTAAATATATTGTAATGACTTAAAAGCTAAATATATGAGATAAAATTTTGAATGGGTTGAAATCCCTATTATAAATAATCAGATTCTTCTCAAATTGATTTCAACTATTGTACTATGATTAAATGATTGAACTAATTAATAAAATAAATAAAACAATAAATATATTTGTCATGTCATAATTCTATTTTTCAGGTTTCTGTCTTTTATTTCAGACAGTCATATTTTTATTTTTAGGTTGCATATGACGTGAATATTTTTCATAATAATTTTTGTAGATTATAAAATATTTTATAATTATTAGAATTGTAAATGATTAACTTCCAATATCATCAAACTAAAAATAATTATATTTTCTTGAGTACCAAATACTTTTGACTACAACAATAAGCAAAAAACATAAAAATTAGTTCTTCATAGTTTATTAACACTAAACAGAAAATTTGATTTATTATGGATTTGCAAGCGTCTAGTTTCACCAAATTGATTTATTTATAATTTTAATTTATAGTTATAAGATATATGTTATGTGAACTTTAATATTATGTTAATAAATATCTTTTTAATATTTTCCTTATGGAGAAAAATAATCATTTTCAATTGACGTTAAAGTGTTTTTCTAAAAAAGGGTTGTTACACTTAGTGATAGTTCTTGATAATTATTGAATTAAAAACAAAAAAAATATATTCTTATATATTTAACACTCTCTTATATAAATATTCAAATGATATTTTAAAAAACAAATAATTCTTACTGGTATAAAGAAAGCTGCTAAAAGAAAGAAAAAGCCAAAAAAAAAATGATTTTTTTCTGTTATTAATTAATGTCAGGTTACCTATCTCTTCATGTAGATTGGGAACAGTTTATATATATTAAATTAGTACAATGTTAAGTATCTCTATTTAGTAAAATATAGATTTATATATAAATATTTTAATATTTATTAACACAAAAGAAATTATATGTATATGGCTTTTTGAGTTTTTTACACTTTTTTCTTTTTTCCCATATTGAAAAATAGAAATTCAAAAGTATGTGCAGTTTCAAACTGTTTATATGCTTGCTATTACATTATGATAGTGAAAATTCTAGAATCAATACATTATGATACAACACAATGAAATGCATTTTTTTCATACTTTTTGACAATAAAGTAATATAAATTATAAATAAATTTCAGAATTTTAAATTATTTAAAAATGATAGATATTCGACTATAGTTGCAAAAAATATAATAAAGAGAAATAAACACATAAAGAAAACATATATATATTTGACATAATATACATTTTTTAAAAACTCGTTTTAGGGTATTGTTATCATGCCCTTGAATCAATAAATATTTCATTAATTGTTTTCAAGGTTTATATATATAATATAGATTGATAGATGCATAATATACCAAAATTTCAATACTCTGTGACTTATTATTAACCGTCAAAATATCATAGTTAGTTAGTGTTTTTATGAAAAACAATAAAAAATGTAAAAAAAAATAAAATCCTCTTTTTGAAACACTAAATTTAATTTCAAATATTTTAATATAAATAATATAAATAAGCACGGCTTATATTTTATACATATATAAAAATAGAAACTAGTTAATCATTCTATGAACTTCAGTAATCAGGAATATTCATGGAGTAAAGGAATGAGTGTGAAATTTTTTGTTGTCTTTTTCATTATTCTTAATTTTTATTATATGTTTATACATAGATATTATTTTATAAATAACTTGACATATTATTTCTTTAACTAATTTATTTTATGAGTAGGATTGTTAACTCAATATATAAAACTATAAAAAACAGTTGTTAATTGTGTGTCTAAAGGTAGTGTATTTCTTAATGTTAAGTGATTATTTTATCATTTATATTAGTCTTGATTTAGGGTTGATTATAATATCCAACAAATAATGATTTTTAATGATAATAATATGAGAATTAGCACTAAATTATTGATAAGATATTACTAATTTTTAAGATAGATACGTTAACAATAATTGCAGACGATATAGACCTCATTTATGTTGTAATAGACTAATTTTGAAAGAACATTATTCAAGTGATACTTGCTCAAACTCATTTGAGTGAAAATTATTTGTATATTCTTGAAGATAAACATATTCTTATATATTTTTTAGATTAACTCTTTTTAATAAGTCGCTCTTGTCATTAAAAAAGTTGGTACTATAAAATAAGACGAGCAACTTTGTGTACTGATTTTTCATTGTGTATTATGTGTATACACTTCATATTTATGAAGTAGTCTCTGATAGATTAGAAAAGAGTTTATGCAAAAAATTATTTAAAAAAAATAAATATCAACTGAGTTCAACCAAAAACAAAATATACACAAAAACATAAAAATACGCGTTTGAGAAAAAAACGATACGCGTTTGACAGATATTATTAACTTCTTATGTTTTGATTTTATAATATAAATTTCTTAATTTTTGAAAATTATTTCTATTTATACATATTATTAGTTTCTTCTATGTACTTATTTGAAGTTTTTATTAATATTAATTTATGCACTTTTTTCTTTTTTTTAATTATATATTGTATATATATATATATATATATATATATATATAACTATTTCTATATATATTTGGTTTTCTTTTTGTCTATATTTGCCTTCTTTTCCATTTTATTCTTATTAATTTCTTTGTTATACTTTATATTTTTCTTATAGTCATCGTGTTGATTCGGGTAATTGTTACTACTATTAATACTACTCAATATCACATTTCATTATATAATATACCTTTTTTCTTTAGTTCTTACTTATCATTCTCCTTACATTCTTCTTATCTTTCCTTTTTGTGTTCTCCTTCTATAATTACATCTTCTCTTCATTTCCACCTCTATATCTTAATCTTCTTGTTCTTCTTCATTTTCTTCTTATGTCATTACTTCCTTTTCATATCTTTCCACTTCTACTTTTCTATTCGCTATTCCTTTTAATTCTTCATCTAGACGTTCTTTCTATATTCCTTTTTCTTTTATATATCCTTATTCCCCTTCTCCTTTTCTGTCTCCAATATTCTTTTCCTACTCGTTCTTCTTCATCTATTTATCCTTATGCTTCTATATCTTGTATATACCATTCTTTTGCTTCTCAATCTCAATCTCCTTCTCTCAATCTCTTCTGTATCTCTTCTTCTTCCTCTTCTTCTATATATCCTTATTCCCCTTCTATATCTTATATATATCTTTATTCTTCTTCTATATCTTATATATATCCTTCATCTTCTATATATCCTTCGTCTTTATATTCTTTTTCTCTCTATATATCCTTCGTATATATATTCTTTTTCTCTCTATATATCCTTCCTCTGCATTCCTTCTTCTATTTGCCATTATTCTTCTTATACATTTTATCTATATCATTCTCCTCCTATGTTTTCTATTTTTTCTATATATCCTTATTCTTATCTTTCCTCTTCTATATATCGTTTTTCTTCTATATATCTTATTTTTGCTTCTTCTTCTATATATCTTTCTTCTTCTTCTATTTATTGTTCTTATTCTTCTGTATCCTCTATTTATCATTATTTTCCATAGTATTCTTCTACTGTATCTTCTTCTTGTCTCTTTCTTCTTCTTAAATATCTCCTTCTTCTCCTTCTTTTCTTCTATATCTTCAATATACCTTTCTTTATCTATATATTTTGATGTTCATTATTTCTCTATATATCTTTATTCTCCATATTCTTCCGTATCTTCTTCTTCTTTTTATGCTTCTCTTTATTCTCCTTCTATATATCTTTCTTTTCCTTCTTTTCCTTCTCAGTCTCCTTCTCTTCATTTTATCATTCTCTTTCTCTCTATCTCTATCTCTTTCTATTTCTATATCTTCTATATGTACTTTTTCTTCTTCTTCTTCTATATATCATTATTTTCCTCCTCCTCCTACTCTTCCTTCTTCTTTTATCATCATTCTTCTACTTCTTCTATCATTTCCTTCTTCGATTTCGATATCTCTATATATCATTTTTCTCCTTCGTCTTCTCCTTCTTTACTCTTTATATTATTCTAATTTTATTCCTTTTCATCTATTTCCTCTTTATCTCAATATTCTCTCGATTTATTACACATAATATCAATTATATATATATATATATATAATCTTTTATACTCTTTTTCTTTCATCATATACTATCTTTTTTTCCTACATTTACACTTGTACTTCCTATGTGTACTCTACTTATATTTTTATTTCCTTCTTAATTTATTCTCCCTTGTTCTTCTTCTAACTCTCTTCTCTATCTGTTTTCTCTTCTTCTCCTATACATGACTTTTTATTATCCATCTATCTTTCTTTTCTTCTTACCTTCTTATCTTATTTTTTACTCGCTTCCTATTCTTATTCTTCTTCTTTATATATATGCTTTTTATTCTCTATCCTATTAACTAACTCCTCCTTCTTCTTCTTCTCATTTACTTAATATTTTTCTTTTTCCTAATTTATTTTCCTATATTCTTCATATTCATGTTTTCATTTTTTTATATTCAATTCCTATCTTTTATCATCTTATATCTATATATATACTTCTCTCCATATTTAAACTATTTCTATCTACTATACTAATTAATATAGTATTTATTTTTATTAATAAAAAGATTTTATCCTTTTTATTTCTTATTTATACTTATTATTTTATATGTTTCTTGTTTATATATTTAATTTATATATTAAAATAATTTTTTCTTTATTTATTTATATATATATATATATATATATATATAATATTAGCAACAGTAATATGTATTCTATTTGATAAATATATATGAAAGAGATAAGTATATATTTATATATCTATATTATTGATTCATCTTTTTTAGATATATATATTAAATATTGTATTTTATTATTATTTATTATTACTCTTATGCTCTATAAGGTGAGAGGCTATCATAATTCGATAACAATCAGGTTCAACTCCTGACATAAGTCATTCTATATATATATATATATATTTTTTTATTTAATAAACGTTTTAATTATATGTTCTTTTTACACTTATTAATGTATTTATTAAATTATTTATAGCTCTTCATCCTTCAAAACTTCATAGTTTCTGAAATGAGTTGTAATCTGTTTTATTCTCAAAAGTGTAGCTTATTCAAAATATGTTTGAATTGAGTTAAATACAGTTTTAAAACTTAGATTCATTTTTTATTTTCAAAATATACTCAAATACAGAGTATATTCAGCAATCATTAATACTTTAACGACTGTAGTTTATTATTTTTAACTGAATTCTGGTCAGTATACTCAATACAAACAACTAAGTACAATACATACGTATTCATGATTTTTAAACAACATTTTCCATTTCGACATTTACTTGATCCATTATAAAACTATTTGTCCTTTTGATATAGTAAAGAAAAACGAATACCATATACCAAACAAAACGTTTTAACTTGAATCTCGTCATCTATTAAATATTTTTCTTAATCAATTCACAGTTCATACTCTTAAAACAGTTATTTAAGATTAATATTTATGTATTTGTCCTTATACAATATTTTCATGACACTGTAATAATATATATGAAAATTAAAAGAGTCAAGAAATCTGTTAATTATCAAAAAATAAGTTCTATTTACTAAAATCATATTTATAAGATTTATAAACTTATACCATATAAAAACATAGCTCTTATATAAAGTATTGGCTGAATTAGTTTATTTGTAAGTAAATTAAAAGTATGTTATATAACGTAATTTTAGGTTACTCTTTTTAATCAGATTTATTTCATAGCTATTTATGGTTTATTTGTCTGTTAATCTTATTTTTTAAAACAATTACAGACAATTATATTATGATCCTTGTCTATTAAGTTATTTTATTGAATTAATAGTATAAATAAAAGTTATATAACAAAATAAATGTATATATTGATTAAAATAAGGAATGAATATAAATAAATAAAAATAGATAAAATTGCCAAAAAGCAAATTCTTAGAATTATATAGTACAATAGACGAACTTCTAATAGAAACTTAAAAATCGATTGATTGGATCAAATAGTCAAATCCTAACGTCATAATATGAATTATTCTTTTCATTTTTTATTAATTTAAATTCTTGAAATACATCTAATAAACACGGTTATTATATAAATTAATACGATTGGACAACGAAATCAAAATGTTAACAGAAATTTTTGGGTATTTCTAACAAATCATACAAAAAATTGGGTATGTATACAAATCAATAGGGAAATCTGGGTATTTCTAACATTTTTCCAAAGTAGTATGTATTAAAATAAAATACATGTATATTCTTGCTTTTTATGTAGATTAGAAATAACATCGATAATTCTTTTCATCTCATTCAGAACCGATTCACTTGTCAGACCAATTTGTTGCTCAAGTATTCTTCTATCATAGATATTATTATTGTCTAAACGGCTTGAGTATTTTTGATATCGTCTCTGATACTTCTAGGTATAATAAAATAGATTTTAACAAAATATACGTTTATCTTTTTGAATATATTCCTATTACTGCTTTTATCTAGTTTCTGCTTCGATGCTTTTGCTGATGTAATTTTGTTCAACACTGTATTTTTGCTTAAAATTAATTCATCTGATGATGAAGAAGAGGATGATGAATCAATATCGCTCATAGAGTTGGCTATAGAGAAATAGTAACGAAATATAGATCCTGAATTGTATGTATAAACGTATATACAAATAAAATCTTAATTTTTGTTTTCTATGGTTATTTTTAAAATATTTATTTTTAGATTTTCTAGGATATACGGTATTGATCACTATTGTTTGTAAAAGAAAATTAAAATCATGCGTCCTTCTAAGCTAACAATCAGAGAGAAAAGATCAAATAAAAAAAGTCACAAACATATTCAAAATGGATCAACAAGAATTGATACGATATCAAATGATAACGAAATATTACAAATAGATGATATATTATTTACGGAAACTTG
The DNA here is from genome assembly GCA_039096225.1 of Blastocystis sp. Blastoise. Lineage (NCBI taxonomy): Eukaryota > Bigyra > Opalinata > Blastocystidae > Blastocystis > Blastocystis sp. Blastoise. The sequence continues at coordinate 219,929 of JBBPEB010000029.1, forward strand.
TCAGATTTCAGAAGGTATATATTTATATTGACTCATGATTATCTTCTTTTTATATAGATAGTTATATAAATTGTTTATTGAATTCCATTGAACAAAAACAAAATGTATATACATTCATATTTGTTGATAAATAAACTATTTAGAATGATGAAGTTCAAAATGATAGCAAAAATAAGAGGTTTTTCATACGATTAATGAATCTTATTCATGAGAATTCAATGACAGAATCACAAATAGAAAACATGATTTTGTTTCTTAAAGAATGTCAAGAAGATGGTATAATCAATTTAAATAATATTACTTTGGAAGAAAATGGTAAAAAAATGTTAAGAAAAATGAAAAGAAAATACATGGATAATTATAAAAATAGAGCTACACTGTTTATATGTCAAAAATGCCAAAAGGTTATTCAATTCGATATTGGCCATCTTGAGCCGCGCTTATCTAAGGAATACAACAAGTGTTTATGTGGAACAGGTATATAAATATATATCTTTTTTATTTTTTTAATATAATAAATAATAAAGCAATTGTTATTAGCTTTTATATATAATTATTCAATATTATATTCTTTAGTTAATATTCAACACTATATATAGATAGTACTATTCAGAAAGTAATTATGTATCCACTGTGTTATAGAATTATTTCATTATTATCAGACGAAAAACAAATGCAAGAATTATCTTTCATAAAATCTACAGAAATATTGTCCTACCTAGAAACAAAAAGAATCCCTAATAATCATCATATCAATCCCTTATTTTATTCGGAACTTTTTTCTTCTTATGTTTCACCTATTTTAAAAACATGTGACTATGTTTTTACTTTTACCATGTCTGTTGATGGTGTAGCTCTCTATAATCACTCAAAAAATCCAGAAAATAAATCCACAACTCCTATATCGTTATTACTGTTAAATAATTCCTTAGAACAATGTTTAGATTCTAAAAGTCATTACTTTTATTCTGTTACTCAATCAGCTATTAATGAAGTTATTATGGAGTATTTACTCAAGGAATTCAAGTATCTTTACGAGAATGGTATTAAATTCTATGATAAAAATCAAAATAAATATGTCACTGCTAAAGCCATCCTATTATGTAGTTGCTGCGATTTTCCTGAAGCTGCAAAACAAATTCATATGAATAATCAAGTAGGCAGTTTCTTCTGCAGATATTGTAAAGTAAGAAAGGAGGCAAGAACAAAGAATGGAATCAAAACATGTTTTTCTTCAGTTAATTCAGATAAAAGATCGTTTATGGTTAATAAATCTCTTCCTATAATGTATTCATGTTCAAAAGAAGAAAAGAAACTTTCCAAAGAATCGTTATCTTCTAATATCAAGATTATATTAGATAAGCCAATTACTATAAAAAAGGAATATGTACAACCAGATTTTTTCGATTCAATTGATATTGAAATAAGAAATGAAATAGACATAAAAAAAGATAGAAACATTGGTTCCTTTGGTCTGTCTCCAGTTGAGTCATTATATGAAAAGTATCTGAGCTACTATAGTATATTCAATAGTATGCCGTTAGACTGGATGCATTTATATGGTAATATTTGTGATACTTTAATTCAGATACTATTCCATCATAAGAAAGTAGTTGATAACAAAATCATAATGGATTCATTAGTTAAATTTTATAAAATTAAATCTGGTTTAACTAAACAAGAAATATATAATAGTATTCCTCTATTTCTAAATGAAAATATTCTTTCTACGATGTATAATATAATTGGTAAAATAAATAGAATCAAAAAATCTCCTATTGGATCGTATTCATATATGATCAATGAAATAGATTACTATTCATCTTCTATTTATAATAGAATATTTTTTTTCTGTAAAGTAATACCTCTGTTATTAGAAGGATACTCTGAAAATGATTGTCTTCTTATTCCAGTTGTTTTCTTTTTGGCTTCTTTTATTAACAAAACACTTACAATACGTACAGAATACACACAAGAAGAAATTAATATATTGAAAATGGAGGCAACAAAAATAGTCTTATATCTCGAGGTAACTCTTCCCTCAATACTCTTTAATACACAATTGCATTCTTTACTTCATATTCCACAGAATATTCAGAATTTAGGCAGTCTTAGATTATATTCTACATCCTCGTATGAACGTTCATATTCTATGATGAGGAGATTTCTTTTAAATAGAAGATATACTTGCACATCATTAATGAACAAATTAATTCTTTCAGAATTTGCATACCAACACAAGTCTGTAACCAATTTAACAAAACGAAATCAGAATAATAAAAATGCAAACTTTTCATTAGAATGGAAATATAATCTTCATAAGACGATGGTTATTAGTGAAGATGATATCAAAGTAATTTATGGATTTTGTTTAGAGAATCAAATAATGAATCTTCCGTTTTGTAACAACGATTTTAATATAAATACCAAAGAAAAAAGTAATCTACTTATAAGAAAACAAATATTTATGATGCTAAAGAATGTATATAATACAAATGTTTTTATTGAATCTTCATTTAAGCCAGAAGTAATGAAAATTGACTGTAGTTTTCTTTGTTTTTATGAAAAAGGGAATATTAGATCTTCAGAAGCAATTTCAGTTTTACAAGTCCAGGAAATAATAAAGGTATGCGATAGTTTATTTATTATAGGTAAACACTTCAAAAATTTCATGTTCTCTTGCAATAAATTATATGGAGTAATAACTAATCCGAATGATTTTGAATTAGATTATGTTATACCAATTGAATGGGTCATTCAATCAAATCTTTTAGTTGTTGATGATGCTGTTTATGTATATATATATTATGAATACTTAATTTTTATATATTTCCAAAATTTTTATTCTCTTTACTAAATTGTTTATTTATATTTATATCATTAAATTATTTATTTATATTTATGAATATATATATATTTAAGTTTTTAGTCTCTTATTGATTTATTCTAATCTTATTAAAAATTTATGGTATTCATAAATATTTTTGTATATATACATTTTTAAATAGTATTATTACAATATATATATTGATTAAAATTTATATATTATGTTCGTTTTTTTCAATAGTTTTCCTTTTAATACAAAAAATTATTTCTTTCTTTTTATATATAGGAGGATAATGAAGCTGCAAGCTATATATGTAGAACAATTGTAATATTCAATGATTTTATAACAATTGTATGCAATAATTATCATCTTTGGTTATCTTATCTTATATCTCAATAGGATTAATACATTCATTTTTTTTCAAGTATTTTATATTACTATTCATATGCTAGTCTAATTATTCTCTAATAGAGATTTGCATCATTCAGAAAAATAGTATTTCTTACATATTATATATAATCATAATTCTATAATTATTGTATAGTATACTCCAAAAATCTAAAATCTATGTGTATTCTCAAAAGTGATTAACTATTCATACTTTTATTCATTTCTTTTATAAATTTTCTTCCAAAAATGGATCTAATTCTTCTAATAGTTGTATATCAAATATGGCGTTATTTACAAATCATGTAAATATATATAAAATATATGTTATTTATTTATATTATACTATAATACTTGATATTTGACTAAAGAATTATATCAAATAGTATCAAATGTATTTATTAGTATTGTATTCAATTATATATTTTTCATTATTTATTTTATGTTATTCTATTACAAAAATTTTCTTAATGTATTATTACTTTCTTTTTATATATTCCTATTCATTTTTTTCCCCACGTTTATGAGATATCTCTATTGCTCATATGAGATATATGACATTTACGTTTTGATCATCCTAAAAAACATTATTCTTTCATATATTAATATTATTTTTATTCATCATTATTTACTTATATTATTGTTTGTATATAGGCGATTATTTTTTGTTAATAGATATTGTTGCTTGTTTTCATGTCTTATTATTGTATAAAATCTTAAAGCCTCACCTTCTCGTATTTCTTTATTCTTTTATTATACAAGAATCGAAAATCACCTTTTAAACTGATTTATATATATCCTGGTAATTATATTATTTTTATTTATTTTTTATTGAGCCTTTTTTAATAGTATATACGTCAAATAATAGATATTAGCAGTGTTGTTATATTTCTTTAACCTATTACTAATCTCTTTATATATATAGTTTTAGTTAATCAAAACATTGTCTTCCATTTCAACATTATTTTCATCATACTCTAATTTATCAAAAAATGACTATTTATTTGTGAATTTATAAAGAAATACAATATTTTATTTATATTTTATATTTTTTTATCTATTATATGTTTTTCTATTACCACATTTTTATTTATATTTTATATTTTTTTATCTATGATATGTTTTTCTATTACCACATTTTTATTTATATTTTATATTTTTTTATCTATGATATGTTTTTCTATTACCACATTTTTATTTATATTTTATATTTTTTTATCTATGATATGTTTTTCTATTACCACATTTTTATTTATATTTTATATTTTTTTATCTATGATATGTTTTTCTATTACCACATTTTTATTTATATTTTATATTTTTTTATCTATTACATGTTTTTCTTATTATAAAAATGTTATATTTTGGGATACATTTTTCTATATGATTATGCTATCATTTATGTTTACAAGATATTACAATTTATTAGTATTTCTTCTTTACCAAATAATCAGACTTTTTAATCGTAATATATTTTGTTTTATTGATATACATCACTATTTCTTTGTTATTGTATTGATTTTTTAGATAATTAATCTTTTCGTATTTTATAGTTTTCTGATTCAAAAATTTTCCTTTCTCTTCTCATTCTTTTACGATATCTATTCAACTTCTTCAAATAATTATTGAAAGTATTCATTTTATTATTCTTTTATTTGGATACGATAATTGGTATATATATATATATATAGGTAGTATGTTAGATTGTGACCGTTGTCATCGTTGGTTTCATTGTGTGTGCGTTGGTTTAGATCCCTCTCTGTACACGTACTCGTCCATTCAAGATAAGCCGTGGTACTGCGAAGATTGTAAGATGGCTCTACAAGTATATATATATATATATAGATGGAGAATCGTGTGGAATGGAATCAATCGGATAACCAACAGGAAGGTATATATTTATTAATAATAATAATAATATATAGATATTCCTCCATCACGTGATCAGAAACAGCTTCTCCTCAATCACGTGACTTTTCTATTACTTTCAAGTTCTAAGAATTCCCAACAACCACAATCATCGAATTCCCTTGATAATTATACTCTTCCTTATTTAAATATGAATAATCTCCATGGGAATGAAGAAAACAATGATATTTCATTATATCAATTTAATACATTTTATCATGCTCGACAAGTATATATATATATTAATTATATTCTTATTATTTCTAGTTCTATATATATACATGGCTCTCTCAAAAGCATACATGGGTTAAGAAACAAGAGCTAGTCCCGCGGTTATTTAAGAAACATAAAGTAAATTATATATATCTTTATGGAAATCTTCATTCATATATATATATATATATATAGATGCCTCTTCCCTCTCTTCCTTCCTTGTCTTCTCTCACTCTCTCTATTCTCTTTCTTTCTCCTCTATTCACATCACTCCCTCTCTATCTTAATAAACTCGTCGAATGTTCACAGTCCCACGGGATTCGAACACAAGCTGCCATTTATACAGCTATAACCACGATTATTGAGTATAATCCTCAGGTTATTCGATATAAACCTGTGCTGGATATTCTGTGCAAAGGAATGAAAAGCCGATCTATTATGATTCAAGAGAAAACGCTTCATGTGCTCTACACGTGCTCTAAGAAGGATCTTAAATATATATCTCTTTATCTGACTATTCTTCAATCTGCTATTTAAGATGACGGAGTCAGTGTACAAAAAGTCAGTTGCAAAATGTTAAATGAAATCCTCACCTATTGTGAAACAATGGAACACAAAGATAGTGTATTCTCCCTATGTGTCTCTCGTTTATATAAAGAAACTGATGAGGTATGTGTCACTCTTTTGAACAACCTGATGATGTATATATATATATATATATATATTTCTATCTCTCTATATATCTACTATCTATTTCTATATATATATATTATATATATATATATATATATATATATATATAATTCTTTATATAGTTGGTCACGTTATTAGGAAAATATTTACACATTATTTATCCTAAGAATACTCTAGAGGCACAATTCAACCAGGTCTCCAGTATTCTTAAATTGTGTTGTGAACAAAATCAAGATTTGAAAATCTCATTGGGAAAAATGTTGGCATACGTTGTGGGGACTGGGGTATCATGTATTCTTGAAATAGAAGACAAACAGGAACAAGGAATACAATTAGTATTATATATATTAATAATAATAATTCTTCTATCATCTTAAATATATAGTGTTATTGCTTATTATTATTAGTAGTAGTTACTCCCTCTTCTCCTTCTTCTCTTCTTCCTTCTCTCCCCCTCCTTCATTCCTATCTCACCAACGATATCTGTGTCTCACCCGTGGAACAAGAGAGTATCCGAGACGTTCTTCAAGACATTATACAAAAGGTATATATATATATATAGAATAGTATAGTATTTATATATGAATCTATGAAATGTATATTGTTTATGATATTATATATATAGTTAGTTAAAAAGGAATGGTCAAGTTCCCTTTGTTCCTCGATCTGCTCTTCTCTCTATTCTATTATAGGCACGTGCCCTCAAATCAAACTAATCGATAAAACTGTCTCTACACTAGTCACTATTGTATATATATATATATATATATTTATATATATATATAGATCTCAACCCTTAATTTATCTCCAAAACCTCTCTGGACACTTCTCCAGGCCTATATACAACCATTATATATACCTAAAGGAACTAGTATTTATATTATATATTATATTATATATTATATTATATATTATATTATATAGAGATAGTCGCAGTAGTTCTCAACTCACAATTTCCCACCAAACAGATGTGCGTCACGGTTGTTGGAGCACTTCTTATGTGTAATTCTAGTTATTCTCTCTCTATTCCTCCTCGCACTATTTCTCCCGCCAATCTCTATCCCGCCATATATTCCCTCCTTCTTCCTTATCTCTCGTCTCTCACCTCACCTCCTCTCTATCTAGCAACATTAAAAGAGATAACCGCGGGAATGACCAGATGTCTTACCAAAATGACACCTCTTACAAAATAATATTCTTGAAATGAGCAGAACTCCAGTTTGTCTTCAGTATATAATTCTATTTCTGACTCTCTCTACCCTTGTGTCCTATCATCTGTATCTTCTCTTCGTTATCTCTCTCTCCTCCTCCTTCAACAACTCATCAACCGGGTATAGCATTATTATTATTATTATTATTATTATTATGCTTATTATTAATATTTTTATTATATAGACTTTTGGATAATTGATTTAGATATTAAAATAATGATAAGTCTCCCATGTATATATATATTTATAATACTATATCAATATATATATATATATTAAATTATGGTTATTATTATAATCATGTATATATAGGATAGAAAGAAGTTTCATATATATTCATATTATAATGATATATTACTATTTATATACTATATATTATCTTGTTTATTTATCTTGTACTGTGTTTTAATTACTTAAATATTACTCTTTTTGTTTTGTAGTATTTAGGAATAAAATTGTTTAGAATTCTTTTAGAATAATATGAAAAAGGAGTAAGTTTCAGTCTACTTTATATTTTAATAAATTACATTCTCTATTATGTCTTAAACAACTTGATAACCTTTTAAAAAGCCTCAGTTTATTCAGTCACTTATAATAATCGATAATTCGTCTTAATAAAACTTATAAAAAACAAAAGTCTATAAATTATGAATCATGTCTCTATAAGTAATTATACTAAATATATATTTTGATTCTTTAGGATCTTCATAGTATAAATTAAATATTATTATATAAAATTAGCAGACAAATATATTTAATTCAAATTATACTTTTAAAAATAACGATTCTTTTGTTTTAATAAGTCTGGAAACATGTTATAATTAAATAATTTAGGTTCATAAGCACATAATACATTTATAAATCAATTTTACACTCAAATAGACTTATTAGAAGAGAAAAGGGAAAATTTTAAAAATGTTTTAACCCCTGGAAACAACGATTTTCTACAGATTTTTATTGTATAAAAAAAATATAACTAGGGGGAATTTCTCTTTGTTTTTAAGATTCAATATTTTCACATATTTATTTTTATTTTTATTTTTTTACAACTATATTTTGTATATTATAAAATGTATATATATATTTTTTTATTTATCTTATACTCTATAGGCTTACTGGTGTATCAAAATGATTTCAAATAGGTCGCAATTGGTCTTCGTTTTTATAGGTATGTTTCCTTTTCATTTATTTCATTCTCTATAGTTAACTCATGACCTGCGGGATCCAGGTGATCAGAAATCTGGTGTTATAAACGGTATATATTTTTAGCATTCTCTTTGTTATTATTATTATCATCTTCTATAGGTTTAGGTGTTGTTAGTTGTCTCCTTAGTCAGCAACTCACTGGTTCTGAAGGTATTTTATTATATTTTATTTTTTTGAAATTAACTATTTTTATTTTTATTTAGGTTTTAGGTCCTTCATGAGGTCTCTATTGGTCTAGTCTGTTTGGTGGTTGAAGGTATATTGCTATATTATATTTATTTTTTTACATTCTTTTTTTATAGTGTTTGTTCTTCATTATGGGGTGTTCTACAAGTGGTATATGAAGGTATTTATTGATCTATTATATCTATTCTATTATTTCTATCATTATATATATATAGTGATCCAAAATCCTTCTCAATTGACTCAAAATCAACAAAAATAACTATTATATTTATTATTTTCTTATAGTTTTAATTTTTATCTTATTATTTATCGTCTTTTATTATTATATTGTTTATTATCATTCACACAACGATTAAATAAATGAAAAAAATAATGAACGAATGAAAAGAAAGACCATATCCGACAAAATTAACCTATTTTTTGGCTACTCTTTTCGCCTAGCTGAAAAAATGCTTAAATTTTAACAAGCAAAATTTCTCATTAGAGGTATTTTTATATTCACGATTATACCTGACGGTGAATAGAGCTCTCGGTGGACTCTCGGCATTTTAGGGTGTGTCATCCTTATTCACTGTTTTCCCTGTCGCCAAAATCACGAAAACCTATTCCCATTTTTTCACGAAACAATTATTGGGGAAACCTCACTAAAACTTCAAACTACCTTTTCACTAAAAAAAAAAAACGACGGTAGTGAATGATAAAAAGGTTTTATGAAAATCAAATTAATTATAATTGATATGTAATCCTAAGCTCACTTTATTATTCTAGCAAATGACCAACACATAAAAAACATTGTTCAATTAGAATCTATACATTTTCCGCTATGTAATCATAAAAAATAAATATATCAAAATAATAATAATAATTGTGATTATTCGTGTTTTTTCTGGAGATTTTTTAAAATTGTATTTTTTTTCATACTTTATATAAAGAATATATATTTTCTTTTAAAACGTTACTTATGGACTTAATTGTCATTGCTGATGACTATGGGTAGATTAAATTCATAAAATATATCTATTTTGATGTTTAGTTATTCTCCAGAACGGGATATGGTAATCATTGATTCCTTTAAAAATGGTATTGTTCGTGGTTCATCGCTTCTAGTATATTTTATTATCATTCCAAGACTATTTTATATTTAGGTGAATGGATATTCAGCAGAAATGTCGGTACCTAAAGCAAAAGAATGTGGTCTAGAACTTGGATTACATTTGAATTTTTCTGAAGGTATTCCTGTATCACCAATCAATCAAGTTTCAAGTCTTGTCATTCAAAATGATCGAGGTCAACATGTCTTTCGTGGTAAACAAGGATTCCGTAATGCTGTAGATGATGGAATAGTTTCTCTTGATGATATACAAACAGAAACTATAGCTCAAGTATGAATAATTCAAAATCTTAACTGATTTAATTCATAATACTTTTTTAAAATATAGGTTGAACGTTTTAAATTATTCTATGGTTCTTATCCAGTTTATTTTGATGGCCATCAACATATTCATATTATTCCACAATTAGTTCCATTACTAGCAAAAATACTATCTAGTTATCATGTTCATTATACTCGTTTACCGTTAGATAACGATGAAGAATCTGGTTGGATAACGGATGAAACACAAAAGGAAGCGCACGTGAAACATTTTTATAATGTATAGAGATATTTTTTGTATATATTGTTATGTTTTTAATGATTTAGTTTTTTTATATTTTTAATGTTTATTTATTATATATATAAATAATTATATTCTATATATTCTTTGTATATGTATATATACTTGTTTCTAGTCCTTAAAAGTTCGTCAAATATATAAAGAATATAATTTCTTGTGTCCTATTGGCTTAGGTATGTCTATTGGCGGGAAGAATATGTCCATTCAACGTATTAATAATATATTATTGAAATTCCCACGGGAAAAATCACAATATAATGTTTTTGAAATGATGGTATTTAATAATAAGATTAATAATAATAATAATAAGATTAATAATAATAATAATAATAATAAGATTAATAATAATAATAATAATAATAAGATTAATAATAATAATAATAAGATTAATAATAATAATAATATATATATATAGACCCATCCAGGTATTCCTTATAAAGATCGTACGAAAGGGGGATGTGGTGAGGGATCTGACGATTTCTCCCAATCAGAAGATCGTGTTCATGAACATAATATCTTAACTAGTACCTATTTGAGAGATATATTAACTGAAAAAGGAGTTCGTTTTTGTTCTTATTCAGAAAGTAAATTAAATACAATGAAAAGTCGTATATATATACATATATTTTTTTACTATTTTTTAATATTTTTCTTTATAAATATGATATATATATATAGCAACAGATTTTACTACTTCGAAACGTCGTATTTTAATGCTTTCTTCTTTAAAAGAAGGAACAGGAAATACAATAACATGTTATAGAATCTATAATTATTTCTTTTCTTTAAATTATTCTGTACATATATTTGATACAACTGATAATTGTACACAAGAAGCGTTTCAAGCCGTTTTAAGCCGTTGGAATCCGAATCTTATCGTTGCTATTCATGCATATCGATCTGGAAAATATGTAGTTAAGCAATCTATTCCCTATGTATTAGTACTTGGAGGTATATATATATAGTATTCTATATTATATTATATTATATTATATTATATTATATTATATTATATTATATTATATTATATTATATTATATTATATTATATTATATTATATTATATTATATTATATTATTCTATATCACATTATTCTATACTATATTATTCTATACTATATTATTCTATACTATATTATTCTATACTATATTATTCTATACTATATTATTCTATACTATATTATTCTATACTATATCAACCATTATATAAAAATTATACGATATATATTGTATCTTATAAAATAATATTTTCGTTTATAGGTACAGATATTAATGTTGCCGTACAAGATCCATCAAAAAAAGATATTATTGCCAAAGTATTTACAAATGCACGTCACGTGATTGCATTTACAGATTCGATGTACGAAAGAGCACAATCATTTATTAAAGAAATGAAAATTAGCACTTCTGTACCTATCTCTATTATTCCTCAAGGATGTGTATTTTCTTCGTTCTCTTCTTCTTCCTCTCTTCGTGAATCTTTACATCTTTCTTCAACGGATAAACTTATTCTTCTCCCCGCGGGAATACGACCTGTATCTTTTAAAACTAGTATTCTATTTTATTAACTTATTTGACTTCTTTTATTATATGGAATATATATATATATAGGTAAAGAATATATTATATTTATTTAAATGTATATATGAATGGTATAAACGTGATCCATCAATTTATTTGTGTTTCTTAGGTCCTATTTTAGATAGAGACTATGCTAAAATTGTATATATATATAATATATATATATATAATTATTTTACATACTACTATTTATTATATATATATATAAATAGGTATTTTCATATATTCCAAATGAAAATATTCATATAGAGTTATGTACATGTTCAAATGAGTTATTTATTGAAAAACAAAAGGAATTATATACTAATATCCACTTTCATTGCCCACTCTCTCATGATCTTTTCTTAAAATGTCTGAAAGATGCTGATTTATGTATTAATTCATCAGATTCTGAAGGACAAGCTGCTATTGTAAATATATATCTAATATTTATATATTTATTATTTATATATTTATTATACTTATTATTAAAAAGATTATTATTATTATTATATATATATATAGATTGAAGAAGCTTGGTTATGTGAAACTGTAATGGTAGCACGTGACAATGAGGGTAATAGACACACAATTACTCCTAATTATAACGGATTTTTATTTAATTCTTGTGAAGAGTTTATTCAACAATCTGAAACGATTTTAAACGACGCACGTGAATATAATACTATTTGCATGAATGCTATAAAGTATATATATATATATTATTTTTTATATATTTTATATATATTCTTTTTATATTTTTCTATATATAGAACTTTAAATGATATTTATAATCCTGAAATTGAAAAACAAAAATATAATGATATTATAAAGCAATATCTATAATTTATATATATATATATTATTTAATAAAGAATATTTCTTTTTTCAATATTAATTCTATTCATAGTATTTAATACTAAAATATAACTGCTTTCCTAAATAACTACTTTATTGTTTTTTAATATATTATTATATATTTTATTATATGTTCACACAAAGTTTATATCTTATATATATATATAATTTAATAGTTTATCATTTTAAAACAGTTTATACATTAAAAATAACAAATCATAAGAAAACTATTAACATAATAGTTAATAATATATTTCATATACATACATAACAGTTTAGCAATTATAATTAAAAATAAGGATTAAGATTAGTATTCAACATATAAATATATTGTATAAAAACGATATAAATATTCAGTATATATAATATTTCATTCATGATTTATAAATCATATTGATTATGCATTACATACTTTTACATTTAAATACGGAGAATAATCTCTTTTATATATATCAAGTAATTCCTTATATTTTGAATAATTATTATTATCTATATATATAAATATTTATTTATATAGTAACATATACTATAAATACAAATATTTATACTTACCAAATGATGTTAATTGAATATATCTTAAACAAGGAACTGAATTATTTATAATTAAATGAATTACTTTTTCCATATATATCTCATCCTTTATACCTATATATATATATATATAGAATAGAAAATAATAATAATATATATATATACGTAAATTTAAACAAATAATATTTTTACAATAATCTTGTTTTAATTGATTATCTATATATTTATAATATAGATTATTATCTTTCGTTTTTTCGTTAAAACAACTATCTATAAGAATAGATGTAATTGGTTTATGGGCATAAAATGAAAATGAAGGAAAACACTCGAATACATTAAGCGAAATTGAATTATCTATATATATATATTTAATAATAATAATATATAAAACATCATGACAAAAAGAAATCAATGAATGATAACTATTACTATTCTTTATAAATATAGATATTAAAAAAATTGAAATATTTATGTATACATTTATAAAAGATAATATTGAATGTATTCAGAAGAGGAAGAGATAGAATAGAGTCTGTTTTAAAACATTCAATAAATTCAAGGAAATCTGATATATTAAAAGAATCTATATATATATATATATAATAATAATAATAATAATTATAAGAATAGAATCAAATAACTTACTACAATAATTAAATTCTAATGATTTTAATTTATTTAATTGTTTAGATTTAAAAAAACATATTAGGCTGTTTAATATTTTGGTATTATTTTTATCATCTATATATATATATATATATCGTATGTATATAAAATATATACCTAAATCTAAAGATAATTGTTGAATATTTAACCAAAAAGGAAGTTTTATATATCTTTCGTTTAAAAATATAGAATTTCTAAAGAAATGACCTATATATATAGAAAGAATAATTTAAATAATAATACTATAAATAATATAAAGAATATATAAATATATAGATAGCTAATATTTACCATTTAAAGTGAATTGTAACATATTATCCGAGAATAAAGAGAAAAAATGATAGATTTTGTCATCTATTATATCCATATCAGTATCAATTAGTTTTTCTAGTTTGCTTTCAATCCTCTCATGAATATCTATATAATATATATATAGTTTAATATCTTAATTATACATTTTATATTCAAACAATATTATTTAATATGATATATGTATAACATTAAATAAATATATAAATAAAATATATATAAATATACTAATATATAAATTTGACACATGTTCATAATTTCCATTGCATAGAAATGAAAAGTATTCATATATATATTCAAAAATATCATTTATATAAAGAAATTGAGTAACTAAGAAGATTCTAGTATAGTATATAATAATATAAATAAAATACATTCTATTGATAATGTTTTTAATTCAGAATAATTCATATTCTTATATATATTCTCTGTATTATGTAATGAATCATAATGTGAACTTGAAATACCTAATATATATATTATAATATAAATATATATATATATACCTATTGTTAGTGATTGAAAAGGATATACACTCAAATCAACTGATGAAACATCTTGAGTATAAACAAATATATCAGAAACTAGAGAATAAAAGAAATTTTAAAATGTAATAATACGATTATTTATATATAAATACAATCATATTTAATATTTCCAATTGTTAAGAATCCATTATCATATAATTGTTTCCATCTTTGAGTAAATAAATAAACACATAAATCAACTATATATATATATATATATATATATATATATATAGAATACCTTTAATAGTGAAGTCATGTTGTTTCTTTGTCGTCCAAAGATTATTGTATATATATTCAACTACTGGAAGTGTATCAAAATAACCATTTTGTGAAGGTTGAATTGTATCAATTAAATATAATAAAGAACAAGGAATAAATACACTTATTTGAGATAACCCAGGATCAGAGAAAAAATAAGTATTAAAAGTTTCTAAAATATATATATGCAATTTTGGAAAACGATCTCTTGTAATTAAGGATAACACGGTATTTAAATATCCAAAGTCAATTCCTTCCGTAGAATTCTCTAAAAATACAAGATCTATCTCTAATGTTGTTACATTTGGAAATACATGAGTTCGTATAATTTCTATAAATAATTGCAAATATTCAGGATACATTCGTCTATTAATAACTATATATATAATAATAATAATAATAATAAATATAATATAATATAAATATAATATATATACATTTAGATATATTGAATATTTCTAAAGAAGAATATATTGAATCCTTTAATAATCTTAAGAATGGAGGGGTTTCAACTGTTAACAAGAATTCTGGTTGATTATCTATATATATATATATATATATATATTATATATACAATAAAAAGTAAAGTATTTGATTTGTTTACATATAGATATATTTAATAGATAGGGTAGTACATCATTATAGTTACCATAATCTCTTCTATACATATATATATATATATATATATATGGAATATAATACAATAGTATATATATATACTCTAATATAGGATGTTGCTTATCAATTACTATAAAAAATAATAATAATAAATAAATAAATATATATATATATATATATACTTCCATTACAATCAATAAATGAAAAAGCAAAACAATAATCAATTTTATGTTCTTGAAGAGATAAATGTTTATTTTCTTTTTCAATCATTTCTTCATTATATTCACGGGAATAATTAGATAAAGATAAAATATATAAATCTGGTTTCTCTTCTTCTTTTTCATTTCTTATTTCTTCATCAATATCTATATCTATATCTATAATTTCATGATGAATTTCTTCATCTTTTATCTTTTCAATACTCTCATTATTTTCAATAATATTCTTAAGATATATATGGATTTGATCTTCTTTAAATATATTCTTCTCTATTTCTGGATGTTCATGCCTATATTCCCAATAAGATTCAGGATAATACTTTTCATAATATTGAAGTTTATATTCCTTATATAATAGTGTATAATGAATATCAGTTGGTTTTATTGGTATATATTTCTTTAAGGGATAATAAGAAGCTATATAATATATATATATATATAATAAATTATTATATACCTTTTATATTATAACGTTCCATCTTAGGGAATATCTCACATAAATTGGAGGGATATACATATTCATAAGGAATTCTATCATCAAAACCATCTATTTTAAATAATAAAATGTGAATTAAATAAATATACATTGCAAATAAACCATTGTAACATTAAAATAGTCAAATAAACACGAATATTTAAGAAATAATCGATTTCTTTCCTCAGTAAAAACATCTAAATAAAAAAAATATTACTTTAAACATTAATTAACAATAATACTTACTATAAATAGTAATAGACAATGGCTTTTTTGAACCATAAAGATTATCATCATCTCTATATATTTAAACAAGTTTATTATTCATTTATATACAATATGCAATTATTCTGTTCCATAAATATATGCAACGACTCAATAAAAATATCTTCTATTTTTACATGATACTCAATATAATCGTCCCTCAAGAAATATCTTATGGTTTTATCTATTTCTATGAGTTCCTCAAAGGAAAAGGAATTCAAAGGAATAAAGTGGCACACAATTTCTATAAATGTATCTATACAGAATGGCGGAGAGTCTATGTAATATGCTTTTTCATCTTTCTGATAATTTTCAGAATTTTTATAGTTTAAGAATAATAAAGAATTTGGATATTTCTTCAAAAAAGACAATGGAATTTTTATTCTCGTTTCATCTTGAAAGATAAAGTTTATTTCTGAGGCATCATTGTTATTAGCATCTATTAAGCTCAAATTTTCTTGTTTCTCAAGCATATCATGATTCTCTTCCCATTTTTCTGACATTTCTTGCAACTTTAATAAAGAAAAATTAAACTTGAATATGTAAACAATATTAGAAATATGATTATTACTGTATCTTATTGTTAAGCAAGCCAATAATAAAAAAACAAAAAATAGTTTTCACAAAGAAAAATACTATAATAAAAAACTGGAATGTAAATGTGTCACTATTTATTCATGATTATTTGAAGAATAAGAGTTTTCTAAAAAAATAATCGTGAAATATTCAAGACATATATATTCCTTTATAGTTAACGTTATTTTCATAATTAGCAGTTAAAAATTGATGTCTCTATGTAAGAAATGAATAGAAAGCTATCAGTGATCCTTCTCCTCTTTTTAACAACAATTGATGCTTTGACATCATGACTGAATATCCTTGTTTTTTGTTTTTATAAGAAATATGAGATATAGAGAAGATAATATGATTATCTTGATTAATATTTTAATCATATTTTGGTGAATTGCTGTTTTTTCTAATTGAAATATATGTGAAACTAAGAATTGATAATCTCATTCAATATACAACAAACAAAGTCAGTACTAAAACATTTCCATTATAGCCTATTATTCAAATTATTCAACACTTCCATTTTATCTCAAAAATATAATCAATAAATCATAAATAAATAGCTCATATTTGTTAATATAGTTCTATAGATATCAAATATGTAAACTTATCTACTGAATAAATATTAAACCACAGTTTATTTTGACCATTTCAAAACTCATTCTAAAAGAATAGATCTTCAAGTAAATAATGAGTTAGTTTAAAACTTGGAATAAGTATTAATATAATCAATGAAGTTGTAGTGTTTATTCTTAAAAAGAAATGTCACTTTTTAAAAAATTATTACTCAGTCTTGATAAAAGAAAATTATCACTTCAGAAGGAATAAGCTCAAGTCATATATTTTATAAAATAATATATCATAACAATATATTTTGAAACAATGATTTTTATTTTTATCTTTTTTAGTCTCTTTTTTAAATAAATAAATGATATAAATAGAAAATGATGCAATTTAATATATTAAATTAATATATATATCTATTTAATTAGTTAAGAAACAAAACTAATTAAGAAATAATGAAATTATTAAAAAAACTGGCTTTTTACTAGAATTTCCTTCTTTATAAACTGGGTATACTTATGAAAAAGAAAACTAGATTCTTTCATTTTTATTTTATTTGCTATATTGTTGAAAATGGAAAGTGATAGTAATTCTTTAAAAGTAACTGATGTTATTGATGATAATAGTACTGCTACTCAACTTGAAAGAGAGAAAAGTGATTTTATCAGTATCCTAAAAAATGAAATTACCGTTTCTACTCAATATAATGAATGCATTAAGATGCTAGTAAATGAATTAATAAAGGATCTCAAAGTAAATGATGATATAAATGAAGATGACAATCATGTAACTGTAGATGTGCCTATATATATCACCGAATCTGATGTAACTACAAAAATTGATAATGATAATGGAATTGATTATATTCGATTCACGAATAATGGTGGAGTTTATTCTCTTCCTAAAAGAATAACAAATAGTTTAGTAGGAACATTTTTATATGAACAATGTCAAGAGAATCAAAAAACTAATGATGGTAATATTTTTTTAGATTATCGTGGTGATGAAACACTTTTTCCTTTATTAATTGATTCTTTAATGAATGAGTCAATTAATGTTGATCAACTAGTGTTAAAAGATCAACTTGAATTATTAGATTCATTTAAATATTGTGAATTACTTATTCCTAAAGAATTAATGAAAGTTCATTACTAAAGAGATCATAATATGAAACCATATAAAGAAAATGATAATGTTCTTCTTTATATAAGTGGAAAGAAAGATGAATTATTAAGAGATTATTTGAGAAAGACTGGCTTATGGAATAAGATTGTTGATGAATATGATGATGGATATGTAGATTATGAGAAAAGAAGGATGAAATATATATGAAGATGAATTATATATATATTGATCATATTTATGAATATATTCAATATAATTGTATTTATATTTCTGAAGAGGAGATACAAAATATAAATAAAGAATTATTAGAGAATGAGCTGTATAGTTTATTTGGTGATAAAGGAAGAAATAGTGTAAAGAATGGATGAAATATTAATGTTTCATTTCTTCATTCATATATAGTTGATCCTTCTACAAAAGTTTCTTTAATGAATTGGCTTGGTACAGAAAAGAGATGGAAATTATTATTTAGGTATATATTTTTTATATATTATATAATTATATATATAAAGCAAGTGAACATAATTATTCAAAAGACGAATTTCATAAATATTGTGATAATAAAGGAGAAACAGTAACTATAATAAAACATATAGGTCATAATAATCATTAATATCCTTAATTTAGCAGCCCAAAAGTACGGTGTCTCACACATTTTTCGTATTATTGACTTTGTTATTAACTTTTATAAAATAAAAATAACATCATAAAAACCGGAACACAATTCTAAAAATGACTGTTAAATTTTTTTTTCGAAAACTCTAAATTTCTGGCTAAAAAACGCAAAAAACCATTTTCGCACAAAATTTTAACCAAAATTATTGGATTATTTTTATTTTATCCAATATTATTCATTTTTATAAAAACACTTATTTTTCCATTTTCATTTTTTATTGTTTTCTTATTTTTCCTATATCACTTCACATACTCTATATTTATTTTTATAAAATTAACTTTTATTGACGGGTTGGTCTAATAAATAGTTTTGACGGGTAAATTTGTTTATATTTACAACTTGACAACATATCAATACACACATCACTAACTATAAACTCTAAAAACATTTCATATGTAATGATAATGACCTCAACTACTCTGAAACAACAATAATTCCTTTAAATAACGACAAAAGACAAACTGATATCCAACACATTCCTTCTTTATAAACTTATTTGAGCTTTAATATATTTATCTAACCCTATATCCGTCATAAATATGTTTTATATTTTTATAATATCAATTAAAAGAGAAACATTTGCTTTTAAAAATTTTTGTGTTTGACACCCAATTTTGTGATCATCAGATCTCAGTCGATATTAAACATAAAATAAAAGTTAAAACATATTTGTAAACTAGACAACATAAATGTCATCCGTTTTTCATATTTTTGTTTAATATTGAATATTGACTGAGAAACATACATTTATATGAAAAACATAAAAATGAAAAATTTCTAAAAAGGGTATATTTTGTGATCACTAGATCTCAGTCAATATTTTATAAAATAAAAAGGTTAAAGCTTATTTAGATATAGGACAACCTAAATGTCATCCGCTTTTGTCACTTTTTCAAAATATTAAAAAATGAAGTCACAGGAGACAATAGTTGAACTCACTAAAAAAATAACGTTCGAAATTTTTCTCAAAACTTTTTTATTTGTTTTTTGTCAATAATTTCATCATTAGCAATTTTATTTGACATTAGACTTTATATTTAAAAACTATATATCAAAATAAACATATTTTATAATTTTTTATGGTTTTTAAAAGACTGTGACAACAGATCACCAGACAATGTTAACTCAATAAACTCTTAAAACGTTTTAATTAGTGTTTAGAATCATTCATGGACACTGAATATGATTTATTTGAAAAAGTTAGGACAACATGTTGAACTGATACAGACAATGTTTGTTTTAAAAAGTCAGTTATGAGTCATTATGAGTTGTAAATGTCATAAATATGCTTTAAATAAATAAATATGTTTTTAATTGTCTTTAATTAGTGAAATAAATCGTTTAAAAAAAGAAAACATTTTTGATACTATAGTTTATTTTGACAATTCCTCCATCAATATTAATTTATAAAAAATAAATAAAACTTATTTATAAACTAGACAACCTATAGTTTATATATTTATAAAAATATTATCAAAATATAAAATAACTTTTGAGATAAAAAATTATATATGCAAAACATAAAAATTATTTTTTTTGAAAAAAGGGTATAGCTTATAACATTAATTTCTCAGTCAATATTTAATTATTTTATATATTTTTAACAAATAAATATAGAGAATAAACTATATTAACAATATAAATTTTAATATTTGAAATTAATAAAAAAATGAGTTCAGTAGAGTCAATAGTGTAACATGTTAAAAAACTGAAAATTGAAAAATCATTTTTCTAAAAATTTTCCAAAAGTTGACAAATCAAATTAATATTTTACAACTATTTTTTATATATTTGAAGACTAGGCCTTATATGTATTGCATATCTCAAAATAATAGTCAAAATTGGGTTAGACGAGTGTATGAGTATATGCACATGTTGACTCAAAATTTTATAAAAAGTAGTTCAATGTGTCCTAAACCACATATTAGGACAATTCTGAAAATACTATCACTTTATAATGAGTTTAAAGGGTAAAATAGTTTTGAATTGTCTGTTTGACTGTCTTAAGTGAAGAGATTCAATACACTTTTTATAAAAATGAGTATTAGAGTGTTTAATGTTTATAATAATAAAAGAATTGTTTGAAATAAAGGTGGTTGTGTGTTTGACCAAAATGTTAAAATGAGTCTATTTTAAAAAAATGGTTGTAATAAGTATGTATAGAGTGTTTTATGAGTTTCTTCTATTAAAATTTACAATAAATAAACATTTTAAGTTGTTTAAAAAATTGATTCTTTATAATTACAATAGTTAAGTTAAGAGATTCAAGTCACTTTTTATAAAAATAATAAATAGACGTATTATAGAATATAAAATATTAAAAATTAGTCTAATTAAATGTGGTTGACTGTTTGATAGGAATGTTAAAATTGGTAAAAAGATTTTAATTGTTTCTAAAACAGTATAATACGTTTATTTTTGACTAAATACAAAACTATTATAGTTTAAAGAATGTTTTTTGTCTTTCAAAAGAACTAATTTTTTGTAATTGTGACTTTAAACAAAAGAGATTCAAGTTATTTTTTATAAATTAAAATAACAAATTAAATATATATGTATATGAATATAAAATTAGTTAAAATAAAAGTGAGTATATGTATTTAAAAACTTTTAAATCTTTTAGAGTTTTTTTATAATAACTTATTTGTTTTATAAACTATATTTTATGTATAATAGGTAAAGTTTCCAAAGTATTTAAATCTATTTAGTTATGAAATGGAATGTAATTTTTGGTTTATATTTTAGTTTTTATTTCTTATTTCTAAAATGATTTTGATAACACTATAAAAATTGAATTAAACTTGAATTAATTAATTTAAAATAATGAAAAGATAATTTCTCTAAAAATAATCTCTTTTACTTATAACGAATAAATTCTATTAATGATAAATATTAAAATAAGACTCTAATTTTTTTTGTTTATTATATAAAGTAATAAATATCTTTTAATTATTAAGAGTACTTTTGTATTAATAATTCAAACTAAAATAAGTATAATAAAAGAAAAATTATAATATTTATCAAATAATATCAAGATATGATTACTATTTATATAATTAAACATTTATTAATTGAGAAAAGCTGTATAATAAAATTTCTAAAATATTTATATAATAGTATATATAAAAGGAAAGGATAAAATATAAAAAAACAAATAGATATCAAAATTATAATATTTTAAAAATAAAACAAAACAATATATGAAAAGAATATATAATGTTTTTTTTAGACAAGAGAATAAGCTATTTCTCACAATAATAATTATATAGACTAATTCAAATAAAACATAAATATTTAAAGGTAGGGTATAAGTGATAATAATATGTTTTAAAAGAAAAAGTATTTTATAATCATATTGATATTATTTAAAATACTAAATATTTATAAAACTAAATGAATTGATAAAATACATAGAAAGTTATAAATGAAATAACAAAGAAAAGTGAATTAATATTGAAAACTAAATAGAAATAGAAATAGAAATAGAAATAGAAATAGAAATAGAAATAGAAATAGAAATAGAAATAGAAATAGAAATATGAATAAGATCAAAACTAAAACACAAGAGCTAATCAATTATCATTAATAAACAATAAATATATATAATCAATAATAAAAATAGCTAAAATAATACTAAATAAAAAAGGAAATAATACTCAAAAAATGTAATATAAAATGTTAAATAGGAATTATGAATAAATTGTGAATTAAATTATTTAGAATATACTAAACTAATAACTAAACAATAGAAGATAACAACTAAAACAATTGAAATAATAATTTATAAAATATGAAATAGTCTTCATCCTAAAAATAAAAAAATAGAAATGAATAACAAAAACATAAAAATAAACATAATATTTAAAAAAAAATCAACATAAAATATAATAATTAAGAGATGACAACTATCAAAACTCAAGCGTAGGCTGGCGTAGCCAGTCGTGAAACGCTTGTATAAATAAATTTTGAGGATATACAGATTAAAGTTGCTATAATTCATATAGTATATATATAAATTTCATTTAATAGACTATTCAATATATA
Source organism: Blastocystis sp. Blastoise (assembly GCA_039096225.1). Classification (NCBI taxonomy): domain Eukaryota; class Bigyra; order Opalinata; family Blastocystidae; genus Blastocystis; species Blastocystis sp. Blastoise. The sequence continues at coordinate 243,498 of JBBPEB010000029.1, forward strand.
TTTTATTGTTTGGAAATCGTTTTTAATAGAGCTTCTAATTTAAAACAACGAACATTGTATTCCTCAAACGAACTATGATTATACTAATAGTAATAAAAAAGTAGAATATGTTGTTATTTATATTATACTGATTATAGGAGTGATGATTAGAAATAGTAGAGGATTGTTATAGTAATATAAATTCTTCTTGTATTGCAAATCATTCTTGTATTTCAAATACTAATAAAGAATACTCGTTATTTGTAAATATTGGCTGTTCATAGAAGGTGAATCATTTTATAATAGAAGATTATGAAATATAGGAAGAAATCATGTTTATATATTATGAATTATTATAACAATTTTATAACTATTATATTATATAAATAAGATTATTTTATTAATATGTTTTAGTATTTAAATTATTTTATATATTTATTTACTATATTAATAATTAATAGATGATTGATTTCTATTGAATTTTGTTTATAAATAGTTTTTATAAAACTTAAATATATATATAATTATTTTTTATGATATTCTACAAATTAAACAATATATGTCAGTATCATAGATTTAGCAGATGATACTATTTATTTTTTATACACTAATCGTTAATATATTTAATAGAAATATTTAAAGAAAATATTCATATAATAAAACTAGTTAAATATATATGTGATTAATTATTTAAATATATACATACATAATAATGCTATTAAAAAACAAATTGAGAAAAGTAAAAAGGCAATAAACTTATAGAATTATATATTTATTATTCAAAATTCACTAGTTATATAAAAAAAATATATAAATAAGAGTTAGGATAATATAAATGTCTAATCATATTTTAAATAGCTATTTATAATCTATGAAAGAATTCTATTTTTAAATATAGTTTTTAAATATAGTTTTCAACTATATTAAATAATAGAGTATAAAACTATATAGAAAGTAAATAGTGTCTAAATTATTCTTTTAAAAAGATTTTATTACTACGAACTATTATTAATCTTTTCACATATATATATTCTATTTAAAAAATGAACTATTTTACATTAAATGAAAAGAATTACTTCATTAAAAAACACTTTTTTTAAATAAATAATAGACAAATATATTAGAAAAGAACATAAAACTTATTATTTCTCACATAATTTACATGATATTTTTTATTTGAATATGACACTGTTTCCAATTATTTCAATGAAAATGTATTAACTAATCAACTAAAGAAAACCATATCTTTTAACTACATTTTTACTCAATCATGTTATTCTTATCAAATGAATAATATTATTGTTATTTTAAAAATAAATGTATAGTTTTTTTTTCAATATATCTACTCATACTATGATATTATTTCTTTTAAGATATCTCTTTATTTATATTATATCTTTAATGCTTCTATTGTTATTTAGTTTTAATTATTTTAATATAATCCATAAATTACTCTTATATACTAGAATTTTATTTAACCTTTTATATATTACATTTTTTATCGTATGTATCTTCTGTACACAATAGTTTTTGTATATAAAGTGAATAATAAACAATTATTATATAAAATATTTTATTATATATATATGTACACTTGCTTATAATTGTTCATCCTCTTAGTTCTATTTCTTATTCTCTTTCATAATTTACTTTCTTTTGAAATAGAGATTTTATTACATTATTATTTTTATTCATTTTTTATTATTTTTTATGACTATATTTATATTACTTTATATCATATATAATTTTTCAAATCATTATCTAGTATTGTTATTATTATTTATATACATTAGAAACACTATATCATCATTAATACTATTATCATAATTCTTTTTTTATTTCCAAATACTATAGACATATCTTTTTTTTCTTTCTTGATATATCTTCTGGTATTACTTAATATTTTTTATGTTTTCTATTCATAGATTTGTTGATATTGATACTAATCTTTATATATATATATTAAAATATATATATATATCTTTCCATTTCTATATAATTATCTATTCTTTTTACTATTCGAGATTTAACTTTTATATTTTGTTTTGTTATTTTAGATTTATCTCATGTTATGATAGTTATATTTTATGAATAATTTAAGTGAAAGTAATAAGTATTAATATATAAACTTAGGGATTTTTTTGTAAAATTTTCAAAATGCTCTATACTACAACCGTAATGATTATTTTATTAAAACTAAGATGCTACTATATATTATTTTTGTTAAAATAGTTAATAATGTGTTATAATATGTATTCTAATAAGATATTCAAAGACTTTATTCACTTTTATGACTATATTTTAGTATCACTTTCAGTTAAACTTATCTTTTATGAATAAGAAAAGATATAATCATATTACTAAACAACTTTTTTATATTATATTTTTTGATAATTGTAATAAAGCAAATCTTTACAGTGATATGACAAGAAAATGATAAATAGTTTTGTTTAAGATAGTGTGGTTAGTTTTCTTTTTATATATAATAATTGTGTATATATTTTTTTATAGATTTATTAATATTAATTAAGAGAGTAAATATTCTATTTTCTTTTATTGTTAAAGTTAAAAATATATTTTATACATAGTAATAGTATTAATAGGTTATTTACATATATTAAAAAGTATCCAAATACATATTTTATTTATCATAGAGTTCATAGACAATTATTATAATAAATATAATATAAATATATGTTTTAAAATATTGTTAAAATATGTTTTTATGATTATACTTGATGGAAAGAACTAAATGAGTAGATTTTTAGAAATAAGCTAAATATAAAAAACTATGAATATCTGTATAATGATATAGAAAGAAATGTATTTCATAATATATGCATTAATAGCATAAATAATATCTATGTTTTTTAACGTATTTCATTTAATCTAAGGATTCAAGGAAGATAAGACTAATTAATAAGCTTGATTTTGATAAAGAAAAGAGTAGAGAATTTTGAATATAATAATAAAATTTGTTGAAGAAAGTAGAAATATTTAATGTGATTCCACTTCAGAATAGATTAATGATGTTCTCCTGATAATCATTTCATATATAAGACTATGTTTCACATATTTATAGATATCTAAATAATATTTTAAGACAAATATTATTCATTTTTATTGATCTGTTTTTAAAAAATATAATGTTTGAAAGAATGATTAATGATTTGATAACAGTAACATTTTTCTAGTTAATTCCAATAACCTAAACAAAGTATATACTCCATTTCTTCAACTTGATTGACATAATTACAATTATCTTTCATTTTATTGAGAATAAATGTATTCTATACTATAATAGAAACATAAAGAGAATCTCATTTTAAGTGAATACAGATAATATTAGAGATTTACAAAAAACCGTATATGAATATATCACCGGTTTTTTTTTGAGAAAACCGTATATACGGTTTTTTATTTTACTTATATCTCTTTTAATGTTTTTTTTTTATTGTTTATTAATTATGTATATTCATAAGAATTATAGTTGTAATAGAAAGAAACTTAGAAAAAAAAGAAACAATTCCATTTGTTGACATTGTTCACAAAGTATCTTCGAATTTATTGTTTACTATATTATGATAATGTTAATTATGTTATGTATATATGTAAAAATCTAATATTATTGTAATACTCATGATATAAGTACTATTTTATAAGCAATTAATTATTTAATTTGATATTTTTTATACTATAATATTTCTCCTTTACTATAAATGCTATTTAATACACAATAAACTAATATAATCAACATTTGATGAGCTTTAAAAAACTACATATTCTGTGAAATGTTTTTAATATCTTTCAGATTAATGTGCTCTATCATGTCAACATCTTCATAAATAATTACATATCATAAATGATAACTGATATTACATTTTCACTAATTGTACATTGATTCTATTTTTATTTGACTCATTAATAGTAGTAATGATTCATTTATACTTTATATCTCTCTATATAAATATTTCATGCTTTTAATATAGCTATAACTAGTATTTAAGAGAATAAAAAACATCATTCATTTTATGATAGATAAATTTCAATGAAATTATAATAATATTATAAAATACATTGAGAAGTGATGATATATATCATATTATGTAATTATTTATAATATAGAGTCAAATATAGCCGATAATGTAAAAAAATGTTATAGTCACGGATTCATTGTATTTCCAAAAGAAGTTACTTCATTTTTTATTGATAAACGCAGATTAGAGTATTGAATAAGAACAATTAACTGATTCAATCAAAATGGACAAAAAGTGATTACTATCAATAGAGTTTAATCTACCCATAACTTGCTTGAGATTATCAGAAACAGTTATTATATGTTTGTAATATGACTAGATTAAGCTTAAATCTCTTTATTGTCTATATAATCTAATTAATAATAAAATATTTCTAAAAGAATATCAAGAAATAACTTAAATATATGAATAAGCCTGATATAAAACTTATAAAACAAAAAACAACTTTAAAAAATTAATATTTGACTTTATATAAGTAAAATAAAATTCATATACGGTTTTAAAACCGAATATGGAATTTTGACTGAGAAATGAAAAAACCGTATATACGGTTTTCTCAAAAAAAAACCGGTGATATATTCATATACGGTTTTTTGTAAATCTCTAGATAATATGCTTTAAAAAAGTGAATAATGTGTTGTTTCTGAAATTTAATATGAATCTCAAATAAGTTTATCTGAAAAAGACTGAATAAAAACCGCGAAAGTTGATGTTCAATAGAGTAATTTTTACAAAATTCTCATTAGTTTTTTTCAAAGATTTTCCAAGTTTTATTCTTTCTTATTTCAATGTTTCATGATAATTAGACTATATTCAGCAACTTTAGGATATTTATTTATTGATTAAATCAAGGTATATCTTTTAAGAATAATAACATATTATCCTTCTGTAATTATAGTTGAATTCAAGTAATGTCAACAACAGAATTTCAATTAACTGAAGAGAAATGTATTTGAATATTATTAATAATACCTTAATCTATTTTTAGATTTATTTACATTCCAAGATGAGACGCAATTGTGGATTCCAAAAGAATTTATTGAGAAGTATCCTCAATTTCCCTTTTATAATATTATTGAGCACTCTGAGAAATATGATGATGGAAGTTATTATATAGATATGCTTCCTTTTCATATTGAACAAGTGATTTCTTTTTTAATGGAAGAAAACATGGATATTGATTCATTAGATTTGAAAGAAAGTTATGATATATATAAAACACTTTTTGAATACTCAGTTACGATCGATAAAGAAATTCAAAGTGATTTATTATTTCATATAGAAGAATTATTCTATAAATATTTGAAAAATAATAATTGTCATGTAGATAGATATCGTTATAACTATGTCAAATCATATATGCCTATGGATTTATTTGATTTCAATAGGACATCAGTATGTATAAGAGGTAATTCTATGATTATTATTTATAAATAATATTATATATATAGGATTATTTACCCCTCAACGAAAAGATGAATTATTATATTATTCTCTTCTTATTAAAATGATGAATATTACTCAAGTTAGTATTGAATGTAAATATATATAATAATATAATATAAATAATAATATATATATAGATGATTATTCTTCGAATATTCCATTAGAATATATATGTCCATCATGTATTAAAGATATATTCCCTTCATTAGAAAAATTAGCAATTACTGGTATATATATAATTTTATAATAATAAATATACATATAGTAATTACACATTATAAGAAAACTGATGTATTGTTGAATCCGAATAGTGATGAATATATAATGGAATATATTCGGTTATTAAGTGAAAATGATTATGAAATAGAGAATCCTGAAGAACATGAATATTATACTGAATCAGAAATGAATGAATATAATAAGATTTCTTCTTTAGACCTGAATAAATTATATTATTCTCAGAATATGATTGAATCCTATAATAAAAGAAGAGAAAAGAATCAATTACCTAAATTATATAAATATATCGTTAATGAAGCTATATATACAGATGATTATTCAAGTGTAGAAACTAATGAAGAAGAAGATGAATACACATTAGATGATGAAGTCAGAATTGAATATGATTGTATATATAATATAAGAATATTATTTAGTTTATTATTATTATATATAGATAAAACAAATGATAAAACTTTCTCGTAAATAATTATATTATTTTTATTATACATTTTATTCTGATACATTAAATAGTATTTATCAAGTATCTACTGAACATGGTATATCTCAATTATTACTTCTTCCTTCCTATTTGTGTATTTCAAAAATTGTTTTTAATGAATGTAAATAAATATATATAATAAATATATTAATTTATTTTAGATTGGGGTTTTTACTGTATTCCTATGTTTTGCATGAAAATATTTGAAGAAGGTGTTCTTGATTCTTTAACTACATTAAAAATTAAATCGAGTATTTTCTTTTTGAACTATTATTAATATAATAATTCTGCATAGTTAAGAAATTAACAAATAAAATTGATAAGAATTTATTTAACAAAATAATGGCAACTCATATATTCCCAAATGTTACCGAATTTATATATGATGATGATGATAATGGCATACATATATATTTATTATGTTATTATTATTTATAGAATGGTTCCAATTATCTTTAATAAATAAAGAATGCTTCCCTAAATTACATATTATCAAATACGATACTGAAATAAGTATATTTATTTATTAATATATAAATTATGATTCTTGATTTAGCTACTGAAAATTTTAAGTCTCTATTTCCTGTTAACTTAATGTCTATGATTGATACTATTCATATAAATAAAATTGATAGTGGTAAAAAAGATGAAATAGCTCTTCTATTAGAGGAGATAGTTTATACTCATTCAATTCATATTGATATAAATGGTATAATTATATGTATTATATATATTTTTACATTTAAGAATATAATACTATATATATAATTTATTATATTTGCTTATTTATAATATAGATGATTTTATTTGTTATTTGCCGCATCTAAATGAATTGTTTAAAAAGAATCTGATTTCAATTGATTATCTTTCAAGTATGAAATATTCTTTATTCTTTTAACTTATTTTTTAATATTTTTTATATTTTATATACTATTCTTTAAAGTTTATTCTTCTCGTTCTGCAAATATAAATTTGTTTGAGTCTATTGAAAATAATAATCAAAATATTGATAGTTTATATATAAGATTTGAAGGTAGTTATTAATCTTAATAATAAATACATTGTTGATATATAATAATAATACTAGTATTTATTCATTTATAGATGATAAAGATAATGAAGATGATGTCAGAAATGCATTAAAAAGATTCTTTAATACTGATATATTAAAACATTTGAATTATTTATATGTTTCATGTATTTTCTTTCTTTAATTAGATTATTATTTTTATGTTTAATATCTATAGTTGATGATGATATAAGTGTAGAATATTTAACATGGATATCAACTCTATTTAATGACAATAAATTTAATACTATTCTTAAATTAGAAGTTAATTGTATGTTATATTATAAAACATATGAATATATATATAGTACGTTCTATAAAAAAAGACTCATCATCGGAGGCTTTAACTGCCTATGAAAATATAGTAGAGAAATTAATTCCTAAGGCTTCTATTGTTAAAATAAAAGGTAATTATTTATATAATTATTTTTTGTAAAGATAGTTTATTTAATTAATTTTTATTATTATTGCTAGATTGTACTCTGTCTCTTATAAATCGATTAATTCCTAAAGGTTGTTTTCATAATACAACTCAATTAGTTCTAGGTATATATCTATTAAATGAATATAATGTTTTTACATATAATATATTACATTTCATCCTAATCTTTTTATGAATATTAATATAGATATTAAAGGTATACCAGATGATAATTTTTGTAAATTATATACTACGGATAATTTCCCTCAATTAAAATCTATCAACATTTGTATATATTTTAATAATAATGTTTTTTCTCTATTATGAATCATATATATGTATATATATACACATTTCTTTATATAAAGGTAATTTTTTTAAAAATAATACATGTATATATAGGTGACCTTTACAATAGAAAATCGTGGAGTTCTTTTATTACAACATTTTGTAGATATATGAATAATAATAACTTTCCTTGGTCAAGTTTTATCCGATTAAATGGTATGTCATAAATGAATGATTCTATTCATAGTCATAACTGTTCTTTTTCTATAGATGGCTTTTCTTGTAATGATTATATTTATGATCCAAATAATTCAATCTTTCAATGTAAATATGATACTAATTCATTTATGAATACCATTATTGGTTCAAAAAGTAAACACATATAAGCTACTACAATATTATGTATATATAGATGCAACAATGAGTCAATATGAGATAGAAACATTATTTGATTGTATAAATGAAAATAAAACTCAAAACATAAGAAGTTTAGCATTATGTATTTATATAAATATTTTATATTCATTCTTATAGATATTTATAATAAGGAACAATTGTCAAAACTTACTAAATGTATGACTACTGGAAAATTTCCAAAATTGAAAGAGTTCTTGTTTGTTATGAGTATATATATGTTTTTAATATTAATAATATTATATAGATTATGATATTTCAGATAAAACAATTAATATATATAAACAACAATTAAATGATTCCACATTTATTCAAGAAAATCACGTGGATTTTGCATTTGATACATTTCATTAATTCTCTTGTATATTTATATTTATAGTTTATATTATTATATATTTTTTATCAATTTCTTGTTATTATTCTTATTTATTAACGTTTCCATACAGTTTGGATATAATTTACTGAAATATATTTTCGTGTTTTATTTGAAAGAAAGAAAATAGTTGAGATAGATAAAATATTAATTTTTTGTAACATATATACATGACATACACATAATAGAATATTATTTAATGTTTATTATGAATTTAGTGTTATAGTATTTATGATGTTTTAACTTTATAAATAATTCTACAAAATTATAATTATTGAATAACATTTTCATATATAATGTTAAAACTGTTTTTAATTTGTTTGTATATAATATAAAAAAGTGAATGGCTTCTTGATAAACATTTTTATGAGTATATTAAGAGAATAAATGAGATTTTAAATATTTTTTTGTTTTATTTACTATTTTTTATAATATTTTAGTGTTTATATAAAAAGTCGCTAAAAAGTATTCAAAAACAATCAAAATGTATTATTTAATGAAATACATTTTTTATTTTCAATATAGAATAGTTTATATGAAGTATTAGTTATATAATTAAAGAGAAATACGATGAATCTAATCATAATTATATTATTATATATATTTGGAAGAAATATATTTTTATCAAACTACATTGAGAGTAATATAATATTTTGTGATTTAATTCTTATTAAGGTTATTATATATTAAATCATTTTTACATATAGAAGATTATATGAGAATTATGGACGGCATATAGTTTAATAAAATTTCATTTAGTTATATGTATCTGTTTATTACTATATAAGCGAAACATATAAACGATATATATTTCTATTACCAATAATAATATCTTATTGAATAAAATATCAAAGATAGTTATTCTTCATCATAGTCATATAGATAATATATTATCTATATGAATATGATGATTTAGATGTCTTCATAAATTATTGATAAAAAATATAGGGGACCAAAATAATATTCAATATTATTTTGGTAGAGTGAGAAGAAGGAGTTAGAAAGCACAGGAGTGATAATTTTATCAAGAGATTATAGAAGAGATTCTATTTGAGTAATAGAAACATATTATATAAATATATTATAAAAATAAATAAAACTTAGTAAATATAGTCAGAAATCAGGAATGATTACCAAAAGAATAGAGCTATTTATTTCTAGATAAGTAATAGTTATCAGATATAAATGTATGGATATATTGTAAATAAAAATAGAAACGTATATATTAAAAATAAGTAGTTAGTAATCAAAATGTAAATTATGCAAGAAATATAAATTGATTAGACATACAATTCTGTTTGTAGTATCTTCTATATTTTTAATTAGTATTCAATTCGTTATTTTAAGTAAAAAATGAAACGAAGATCCACAATGAGTTACCTATTTTTGGAAATTATTGAGATATTGTTATATATCATAATAATTATTAATCATTTAAAATAATAGTTTTCATTTTAAGTGAATAATAAGAGAATAATGAAGAAATAAAAGAATTTAATTGAAAAAATAAAAATAAACAAGGGAAAAACAATATTTATTTAATTAGCATTATTTCATTAATGGTGAAAGAAAAGGTATTATTTGATATTGATAAATTCAATAGATTGAAGGAGAATATCAATATATATGAAGAATTGATGAAAGATGTTGTTAATGTTTTCTCAGCTGTAATGAATCTTGGTATACATTCTGGAATGTCGATTAATAGACTTATAAAACATATTGGAAATGATTATATTGAAAAGGAAGGTGAAAGAAATGAATTTGAAAAGAAATCTGTTTATAAAAGTTAAAACAACGAAAATATGAATGTCAATATGGATGCTCGTAATACTAATGATAATGATCAAATTCGATTTACCAATAATAGTCCTATATTTCAAATATCAAAAACTATTTTAGATACTTTGAAAGGTTCTTTTATAGATGATCAACGTGAAGAAGAAAAAAGAACGAATGATGGATCTATATATCTTGATTATCCTGGAAATGATATTTTTTTTTATTATTTATTAGATTATTTGAATGGAAAGAAAATTAATTTTGATTCTTTTTGTTATGAAGAACAATTAGAAATATTAGATATTAGAATATTGTTGCTTAGTAATTCCTATAGAATTAATAGATTGTAGAGAAAGAAGAGATCGAAAGATGAAGAAATATGAAAAACAAGATGAAGTTTCTTTGATTATAAATGGAAATAAGAATGATACTATTAAAGAGTATTTAATAAAGAACGACTTATGGAATAATTATATTATACATTATGATAAGGGATTTATTCATAAAATCCCATAGAAGATAATTTTTATATGAATAAGAAATATGAATATATTGAATATATTAGTCAATATGTAATGAATGGAACTATAGATATAGAAACTGAAAAAATTGTTTATATTGATAAAGAATTATTAGAGAAAGAAATGATTGAATTATTTGGTGATAAAAGAAAAGAAGAAACGAAAGAAGCGATGATACCCCTAAAATTCTAGCAATTAACTATTATAAATAGAGAACTTGAGATATCCTAACAAAATGGATTGGAACTGAAAAGAAATGGAAATTATTTAGGTATTATTATTAGTATATTATTATTATAATTATATATATAAAACAAGTGAACATAATTATTTTAGTTGAATTCCATAAATATTGTGACAATAAAGGAGAAACAATAGTATTCATCAAATATAATGGTCATAATAATCATATAAATATATTTGGATATACGCTAATCAGAAATGGACTGGTTCAGGTAATATATATTATTCATATAATTAATATTCATTACATATATATACAGAATGGAAATTTTAATCAAAAGAATTTCTATGTACATTAAGTGATGAACATAATATTCCTCCTACTCAATATGATTATACATATTATAATACTATTTTTTGAATATATTGTTCTTCTTCTTATGGTCCTATGTTTGGAGGTGGCTATGATATCACTATATTGGATGATTATCATATACTAATTCTACTTATTATCTTCATATTCTTATGTTACACTAAATACTCCTCAAAAAGCATTTATTATTTGTAATATACTAATAATTTTAAGTCTAAAATAGCTTTATTACAAAAGACTATAAAGTATGGGGAATAAATATATAAATATCAAATAATTTATAATAATTTTAGTCAATCATATTGTGTATGTATTTCATTTTTGTAGTATATGTAGAGACTTTTTATACACTTTTTTAAATGTATATTTTCAATAAAAGATTTTGTAACACTATCATTTGAATATTTATATTCTATAATATCATTTATATAAAAAATTTGACAATTTTTCGGTTTCAAGGATTTTATATGTTACTGTTTTAAATGAAATTTCATGTAAACATTATAATAATATAATTTTTACCATACACATATGAATAACTTGATTTTTTAGATGATAAAATATTTAAAAAAGTAGATAATTTAATAATGAATAAAGTATTCAAGAAAATCTAAGTAAAAATAAATAAAAAGTATATATATATATTCGAGTATATAGTATTTATATAGGAATATACAACGAATAAATAAATATATATATATATATATAATTTAGTAATATTCTTCACCATCACTATGTATTTCACCAAATGAGCGACTAGATATATCTAAATTATTATTGGTTTCTTCTATATAATTATTCAATAATGGCATATAATCATCGATATCTATCTTATCTGTGCTACCTAAAATATATATAATTATCAATATAATTATATATATATATACATATATATACATTTAACATTGAAAACTAAGAAATTCAAATAAGGAAATGAATCATTTATAATTAATTGTATAAATTTCTTCATATAAGTGTTGTTAATTATACCTATGATTATAGAAACATATGTATATATATAATAATAATACCATATTGAAAATAATATTTATATATACATAAGTATAAATTTGTGATTCCTTTTGTATATGGTTTTTGTAGTTCATTATAAATATATTCAGAATAGTCAAGAAAAAGATCATAATTAAAAAGAATTCTACAATTCATTTTAATGTAATAGCATGGCTTATGAGAATAAAAGCAGAAAGAAGGAAATATAGTAAAAAGACTTTCATTATTATCTGCTATATATAATAATAAAATAGATATAAATCATATATATAAATATAAATCATATATATACAATAATCATCAATGACATCAAATTGTTCTAAACTTGGAAGAGAATCTGAAGAACAATTAGTGATTGCTACTATGAAAGGATAAACACATTCATACGGGTCTCTGTTAATATCTATATATATATATATATATATATTTAAAAATAAATATTATATATACATATATACCAGGATATCTTAGAGGACAATCTAAACTGATTGATTGAAGATGAATTAGTTTTTTAGTATTAATAAAATCTGATATATTATTAAACATTTCAAATGGATATATCTCAGTATCGTTTGGATAATTTTTATACTTATCACCTATATATATAATCTAATTTAAACAATATATATACGCATATAGATTCTCATTTCGTTTAAATTAATCCATAATGATAAATTTGTGGACTCATTAGTTAAAAATAAACAGTTCAGCATAAATATTGCTATATAAATAAATATGATTATATATCAATTATCATATATAAGTATTTATGTACGTAAATATAAAGTCCGGATATTGTTTGTAAATAAAGAGAGAAATTCTAATAGAATTCTATTCATTTCAGAAATTTGATTCTCATTATGGAAAACTACGAATGATTTAGTTCCATGGCCTATTGTTATATAAAAATTTAAGCATGAAACTAAATATTTAATAATTATACTAATATCAATTTTTGTGACATTATTTCAATACTTATTACGTAGAATAGGTAATAATATATTGAAGAATTTTAAATATTCATTTATTTCAAAATCATAAACTATAAATTGTAAATTTTTTGATAGCAATACTATTATTATTATATTTATACATACAAGTAAAATGAATTTCTATCAAATTTGTAGTATTGATAGTTTGTAGAAGATTTTGAATTTCATATATCTTATCTATTAAATCTTTTTCAATGTCTATATATATATAATAATATATTTTAATAAAATAAAAAAAATCAGAAATAATCTATGAATCTATTTCAAAAAGAGAAATATATATATATATACCTATATTAAGACATTTTATAAAGCAATGGCTTAAATCAAATGAATAATCATGAATATACTGGTATCTTTCACTTACTACATATAATATATATTATATATATTATATCATAATATATACTACTAATTTCTAATATATTAAAATTGATTATTTCGGAATCAAATAACTGTTTCCATAATTCATTGTACTCATGAATTGCAAAATCAACTATATAAATATGTTATTTATAAATAACTAAAATATATTATATATATATTATTAATATACACTGAATCTTAAATTCATGATATTGTTTTATTTGACACATAGTATTAACAAAAGATTGATTTAATAGAATAATATCGTTACCTTGATTATATATACATATAGTATCTACTAATTTAATTAAAGAAACAGGAATTAATGATGAAATAATGCTAATACTATTTTGATAATAGGAATAGAATTCCTTATTATTAATAGTATAAATAGATAATGTAGGGAAATGATCTCTTGTTATTAAAGTAACGATTTCTTGATATAATAATATGTTAGGGTTATCTCTTGTAATTTCTATATTATATACATATAAATAATTAACAAATTGCATATATATACCATTTATCTGCAAAGTTTTAACATTTGGAAATACATGAGTTCGTATAATTTCTATAAATAATTGTATATATTCAGGATACATACTACAGTTAATAACTATATATATATATAGTTAAATAGAGTATAACTATAGATATACAACTATTTAGTGACATTATCTGTATATTATCAAATATTCCTTCACTTATTGATTTAAAAAATGGGGAAATATCTGCTTCTAACAGAAAACAGTTGCGAGCTATATGTATTATGCATTATATGTATAATATACAGTTCCGAAAGTTTCTTAATTGTTTAGAAATAGGTAATTTGAGTAGATAATTATCGATTTGATAGCAACGGTATGCATATTCACTACCACTACTATATAATATATAATAAAAAAGTATATATTGTAGCTTATTAAAATAAATCAATATATATATATATAATACTAATAATCATAGATATATTTTGAATATGATATTGTTGGATTGGAAATATTCAGTTCTATATTTTAAAATATAATAGAATATAGTAATAATAATATATATATATATATATATTATACGTCCATTTTCTTCAAGAAATGAAAATTTATATGTAACATAGTCATTCTTTTTAGAAATAATAGTTTCATTGTTTTTATTAATTACTTCTTGTTTATGATTTCTTGGAATATATTCATAAAATGAATTAATATATAAATCAGGTTTCTCATTATCATTTTCATTCTTTATTTCTTCATCAATATCAATAGGTATTATTTCATGATGAATATTCTCTTCTTCTTCTTGATAGTGATTCTCATTATTTATTGATGAGTGTAATGTAATTGTATTATCAGGTAAAGAGAATGCATATATATCGGGCTGAGTAGAAATATATTCATCATAAGCTTCAGGATAATATTTCTTGTAATATTGTCGTTTATATTCTTTATATAATATTATATAACGAGGATCAGAAGGAGGTATACATATCTCTTTATTTAGTTCTATTACCGAAACTATATATATAAAGGTATATATATGCTAATAAACATATATTTACTTTCAATTGTATATTCTTCTATTTTTGGAAATAGTTCATGTAAATTGGAGGGATATATATATTCATAAGGAATATCCACATAAAATTCAACTATGTTAATATATATATATATATATATATATATATATATATATATATATATATATATATATATATATATATATATATATATATATATATATATATACATTTATATAAAAGTGAAACAAAACTTACATTCTACTTGTACTCTTTTAATATTAAATACATCAAATAATCGTGAATATTCCTGAAACTTTTCATTTCTTTCCTTTGTTATTTCACCTAAAAAGATACAATATATATATATATATATATATATATATATATACCTTGAATGTATAATTGTTGTGCAATATGACCTTCTTTATAAGATAAATCTTCATTATAAGGTTCATAATATCTATTAATATATATTTTACATAATAATAATAATATAATATATAATTACATTGAACAATCATTCTGTTTCATAAAAATATTTAAAAATGATTGGAGAACAGCTTCTATTTTATCCTTAATATCAATTATATCATTTCCAAAGAAATAATCTGCAGCATCTCTTATTTCACAAACTTCATTCATGGATAAAGATTCAAGTGAAATATTTCCTTCCATATATAAAATCAAAGAATCAACAGAATATCTTGAAGAATCTATATAGTAAGCATCTTCACCTTGCAAATAATTAGCAGAATTTTCAAGTGTTAGTGATAACAACGACGTTGGATATTTCTTCAAAAAAGACAATTCAACACTTATTCTACTTTCATCGTTAAAAATGAAATCAACAGTATCTCTTGTATATTTAGAGACTGATTTTGAAGGTTTAAGACTATGTTTTTGTTGTTTAGTTTTTGAATCCATCAATTAATCTAGTAGTTGAATTATTTTAATTTAACATATAATATGTAGCATACTAATACAAGCAATTATCTATGAATCAAACACTATAAATAATAATTTGATAATGAATAAATTAAAATAAATATAAAATTGTTATAGTTTTTTTTGAGATTTGATTTAGAATACTGCAAAAAGAAACTGAAATGGTTAATTATCCAGTTTAAACCAGATAAAATATCTTTCCACGGGAATACTATTATATGGCTTTTATTTTTAATATCATTTTTAACACTAAATATGGCAGATAATTCGATATATGTATATTATAAATGATACACTGATGCTTATCATTATAAATAGTTAAAATACTATGGATCTTCAAAACATTGTGGCTATTGTGATTCAAAAACGGATGGTAGAACGTATCGTTGATAATATGAATCTATTCACTGTGTATAGTGATTATTATTCTGTTGATTATTTGACTTGCCAACAATATCAAGGTGTGTTTTTTTCCTCATTTCATTATTTATCTGTTTAGATTTGATGGATCATGGATGGAGACGTGGTGGAAAATATATTTATTTGCCTGATAACGAAAATAATTGTTGTCCTCAAATCACAGTGCGAAATTGCATGAGTACATTTTGTGCTACAAAGCATCAACAACGTGTATTTAAATTGTTATCACTAGTAATAAAATATATAACTATAACTCTAGGTTAAGAAGCAATTCTATGATTATATTGAAGGAAAAAATCATACTGTTCCAAAAAAGAATCAAACAAAAACAACAGTTCATATGTATTTTATTATGTTGTTTTATATTATATTAGACCCGAAATCTATAAAGAATCGATATCCACGTTGATACTTGATTCGTTTCAAAATAGTTTATCTTTGAGTTCTCTAAAAACTGTTGATTCTTCATTTATAAATGTATTTATAGGATAAGTTTTATAATATATATATATATGTTGTTTATAATATATAAGTTTTATAATATATATGCTGTTTATAATATATAAATTTTATAATATATATATGTTGTTTATAGTTATCAATAAAATATGAAAAACATATTCCATTTATTTCAAGTACATTTCTATTGAAAATATTACCAATAGTATGCCTATATATATTTATATATTATTATTATTGATATGAATAAATAACTTTATTATTGTTGACTTTTTTATTACATCTTGTTTTATTTATGATTATAATTAGATATATATTCTTTATGTAAAGTATATAAATACTATATATGTTTCTATAGATAAAAAGAGAATATAAGGGTGATATTGATTTATTAATTCATCAATTTGAAGATAATTTACAAAGAAAAATAAAAGATAATTCTATATATTCATTTATTCAAAGTGTATCCATTCAAAAGAATTATATTAATATATATATTAAAGATTGTTGTATATATATATGTATATTGTATTATTAATATATTTTATATAACAATAGTGACAAAGGATATTTATTTAACAAAAGATATTCAAAATAATAATAATAATAATATACACGTAAATCCATTCTTTATAAATAAGTATATTATTATTTTAATATATATTTATAATATTATTATATATATATATATATATATATATATATATATATACTTATTATTCTAGTAAACCCCATATATTGACATTTTCTCTGGAAAAACCTTCTTTTATGCGTGAACTATATGAGTTATATAAGAAATATCAAAAAGAGGTGTTTCATGAAGATGATGTTACTGAAGAGAGTTATAAAGAAAATAATATTGATACTTGTCTCATTTATGTATATAATAATAATATATAATATAATATTATATATATATGTATAGAGTTCTAAGGAGGATGTGTATTACGGTACATATTACTATATATGGTACCTAGATAATGTCCCTATTGCAGTTGATATTTTAGATATTCTTCCTGGTGGTATTGTATATATATATATATTTAATTATTATTATTATTTTTAATAGAAAAGAAATAATATATATATAAATAGAAAGAATAAGAATACTAGTATTCTTTTATATATATTTGTTAATTCTTTATATATATAGAGTTCTGTATATTTCTTTTATGATCCTATATATAAACCATTATCACTTGGAATTGTATCGATATTAAAAGAAATTGAACTTACGAAACAAGTATATATATATATTATTATTATTAATATGTATATAATAGTTACATTTACCTTGTCATTACCTTGGTTATTATGTATATAATTGTCCAAAAATGATATATAAAACTCAATTTGGTCCTTGTGAATTATTTTGTCAACAAACACAACGATGGTATCCATTAAAAGAAGCACTACTTGCTCTACATAATAATAAGTATATATATATATATATGTTTATTTTTGATATATTACTTTTATATTTTGTTTTTATAAATGTAAAATTAATACAATAAACATATATATATATAGAAATGGTCCTTTAAGTTTATCTTCAAGTGTTTTAGAATATAAAAATAATATACATAAATTATATTTAGAAAAGAAAAGTCATTTTTATTGGAATTCTGATTCTTTACATATATCTATTCCTGAAGAGTATAAAGTTAATGAATATATTATATTTCCTATATTATATATATTTTTTAAAGATGAAACAAATCTTCAAAATATATGTACGAAAACTATTCATGGATTATTATTCGTTGATAATATATTCTTTGATTTTTAAATATTTTAATTATAATTAAATATCAATAAGTTTTCTTTATTTTTTTTTATTCACATTTCTTTTTTCATATGTTTTAGAATAAGAATAATTCTATGTTTATTAATAAAAGAAAAATTTGGAATTCATGAATATATAGATAAGTATAATGATAATTTACATTGAATACAAATAATATAATAATTAAGAAATGATTTAATGTGTAATAATAACTTTATAAAAAAGAATTTCATTATGATAAACACATGTGAAATTTGATTATAAATAAAATAAAAATATTTATGACTTTATAAAAGGAATGACGACAGAAAAAATGATAAGAATTTAATTCTTTTATGTTTTCTAGACATATGAAATAATTCTGATATTTATTTGAAGAATTAAATATCATTCACAATACTTTTCACTATAATAATTAACTGTAAACATATCAATACAACCAATCTCATTCTTAAAAAGGAATATCTTTATTCAACACTATGCTCAACAGAGAAACAAATAATAATTCAATCATCTATTCATAATTAAATATAAATATTTATCGATATTAATGGAATATAAAAGGAAAATGAACATAAAATGATTCTATTGAAAAACATACTGTGATATATATAATATTCCTGGAAAAACTTCCTTTTTTTCTTTATCGCTTCTTTCCATCATTTAGCATATAAATACATATAACTAGAAGATATCATGAAATGGTTGACTTTAATCAAGAAAGAAACACAATTATCAGAATTTCAATATAAAATATCAATGAATAGAAACTCTCGCATTTTACCACTGTTTCTCTTATAATTCACAGAAATTGACTGATTCTAAAAATGTTGCTAATTCGGCTATTTTGATAATAGTATAAAAATCGTGATAGCTATACAATCGGTATTTCCCAAGAAATTAGTACAAGTGATCTTATTAGTCAAGAGAGAATTCTATAGCGTCACCAGTCAAGTCTAAAAACAATGAACACCTATTGCAGTCTATAAACAAATAATTCTTATAAAAGTCTCTCGCTATTTACCTATTTTATAGATAATAGAATATAAATAGGCTATAACAAAAAAATGTTAAAAAGGTGCTTTGTTTTTTTTATATAAAAAGATTATTATCTTACGTCAATAGGTCTTTTCCCATAAATCAGGAAATGATATTCAGAAACTCTTCATGAATTCGTAATTGCTCCTTTTTACAAAACACTTTCGCTATCTTATTTTATTTTTCATTTTATTCTATGAATATGGAATATAATTATATATTATATTATTTTCTAAAGAGTAATTTATATGTATTCTTAATTAGTTGATTTTAAAATACATAATTAAGACAATTATAGTGATTCAATTTTAATAATGTTATCAATTTTGAGTATAAATAATTATATTATGTTTATAGATATTAGAGATACACTTAAGCGAATTTTATAGCATTAAAAGAGGAAATTATGAAAAAATATTTTTAAAATTTAAAAAAATATCTATAATTTCTCGATGCTTTTCCTCTAAAAATTCCTTTTTCTTTATTTTAGAATGATGAAACATATTAAATCATTTATAAATGTATTATTCTATTCTATCAATGTATCAAATCTTTTATTTGACTAAATTGAATACATGAAAAGCATTGATTCTCAAAGATGAGTGTATTTTTCTTATTAAATAAGTTAAAATAATAGTTATCAACAATGTATTGAGTGTGTATAATACATATAAGCAGAAATAATAAAGAATAACTATGAAAAAACATTAAAGATGATATTCTATAACAGATTTTAATATGAAAAGTCTTTACATATCAAAATCAGGAACATATTTTATCTGATTAATCATGTATAAATATTCATGGTAATTTTAGAGTCATCAGCTCAATGACAATAGACACCATCATAAGTGATAGATTTACTGATATGGAATGATTGGATTATTTTGTTTTTTAGCAAATGATATCTATTTAATTGATATGACGTGAATGATGTATGTTGTATATGTCAATTGCATCATTAGATATTTACATAAAAAGCACCAATAGAATAAAATGATGACGTCAGTATATATTGTTTTTTTAGTATTTACTGATTTGATCAGTGGAAACAGTGGAATTCTATGTAATTTTTAAATAGCTATATCTCTGGATATAAGCAATATTTTGTCTCAGTTAAAAAAAGATAATTCGTTTCAAAAGAAACTCTAGCAGGGGACAAAATTTCAAAGCCCCACTGTCAGTCCTTGGACTGTATGTGTGTACATATCCTCTTATATTATATATATATATATAGTATTACACCTGTATGTATGATATATCATGGTCTCAAGTACCCCTGGCCTTCAAGCATACTACAAAATAACAGCAGTATGTATTTTATTAATTACTTATATTTTATATATATTCTAATAGGATATGCTTCTTATCTACTATATATAGATGACTGAAGTTAATAATAGCAATTATGTTTATGTTTCTATTCTTTGTTTTTGTATTATACTATTGATGTTCCTTCTTGTTTTGTTCTTAACTGAGAGTTATTATTATTATATAGTCACAACAAGTTATATCATAAAGATCAGTCTTTAATGGCTTAAATATGGATTTACTTGAATGTAGAGTGTTATACAATTAACAAAACAATATATATATAATAGAAATTGATATTAATTAGAAATAGATGCATTAAATCTTTGCTGATACTTTCTTTGCGCTTCCTTATGTCTTTCAGCTTTGTTGCGATGCATAAGTTCAATCTTATCATAGTGACACTGAAGAACTTTGTACTCCTCTGATCGTAAAGGTGAATCCATTATAGACAGATTTGTCAAATGGGTTAGGGCTTTATTAAAGGAATCAAAACGTTCCTCAGCAAGGCCAAAGGGTTCTCGAGCTGCTTTAAATACTCTAGTCATCCTTCCAAAATAGTTTTCGATAAGAATTCTATACTTATTAAACGTTATATCATTAACGCCATTAGGAAGTGATAGGAGTTCAGGATCCGATTCAGAATGGTATCCTTTATCAGCTAATATATAAACAGAACTTATAGTATCTCCTATGTTAGTGAGCATTTCATTTAATCCAGCCATTATTGCGTGCTTATTCAATCTAAACATTGATATATCACTGTTTGATGCAGGAAGAGAAGGAGAAACATATATACACAGACCCTCATGATTGATAATATATTGAGCTGACATTCCAGGGCTATGAAATTTGTGGGAAAAAAACTTACGACGTTGGGCAAATGAAGACGATACAGCAGCGATACGTTGATGACGTCCATCGATTATAAAGCGTGAAGATTGTCCTTGCTCTGATAGGCGCTGCTTTTCTGCTTCGCTAATCTTAGATGAAAGCTTTGGACAACCTAATGTTGTACAAAACGGTACATAGCAAGCTGCTATGGCATCTATTCCCTTTAAGAGGGCAGTTCTAACGATATTACGTTTTTCATGAACCTTAGTAGCCAATTCGCCAATAGTACAACATCTTCTTATATAAACCAAAGCCAAAAAAATTGACTTATTTTGAGACAACGAACCTTTTCTGTTTCCTTTAAAGTTAAACATTGCTAGAAAAATAGTATAATAAGATAAATATAACATTATTGAACAATAAATACCATCTTGTATTATCATTTCGCATCTTGAACGAGAAAAACCCAGCAATTGTTCACAAGAAGAGTCACTTAAGAGTCTGTGAAATGATTCAGGGTAGAGTGATTGCTCATCTGGATCATTAACAGTTACATCATGATCTAAGCAATAGTCCTCCACTTCCCTATCTATTTCCTCTTCTATGTCACAAGAAAACGAATCAATCAAACTCATTTTTATTGTAAATATAATTTTTTTTTGTAAAAAGATATTGTTTTAATGTATTGTAAGACGTATTAGTTTTTTAATTAGTGCAAATAAATACATAATATACATACGTAATGACTAAAAGAGAAACATTCATACTTTATCAATAGAAATAGTACGCGTAATTAGAAAAGTACAATACGTATGTGATACGTACAATCAAATAAAAAATGACGCAGATCAATTTGTGATAGACGTTATCAGTCGCATATGATAATTTTATTTTTTTTAGTAAGCAAATGATATGTATAATACACACTGATCGAATATTCTTAGATGTTAATAGTTTGATATCATATGATCCACTATTATCGTAATTATTTCTTATTTTTCGCAATGATATGATAAATAATTCTGATAATTTAAATATAGTCTGACTCGATATTCTTGTTTCTGATTTAATCTGAATATATCTGATTAATCAGTTGAATATGATTCCTCAGTATTAAAAAGAAATATAGACTCGTAGATTTATAAATGACTTATTATATGAAGAGGATCTTTATGTATTTAATAATGTGAACTATTTCTTCAAAATACTTTATACAATAAAGAATAGCAATGAAATGCTTTTAGAGAATTCAGTAGATGAATCAGCTTCATATTCTTCAACTGCTTTCAATCTGTGTATATGAATAGATTCTTGATAAATATTAATTTATAAGTAATATAATCATAACGTAAATAGAACGAATATCATGAAATAGAGATGAATTGATTGTTCAATTGGTATACATAAGGTATATTCATGATATAATTTATTATAATTTGATAGAATATAGTTCTCTGTAACATCATAGAATATAAAACGTTATTATTTCAAAGACAAGCAGAGAATCACTGTTAATTGTATTTTTCTTTTTGAAATCCGATTAGATAGTGAATTATTGAAGTTTTATTACATCATAAATCATTCTAGACTTATTAACTAACTTCTAATGAAGACAAATAAGGATTCTGATAATAATTTGTTGAAGAACTGCTAAGAATGACTCTATATTTGAAATATAGTTTTTATAAATACGATAAGAACAATCAATCATACGTTCTATTTTGTTCTTTTGATAATTCTGATACTTGAATTTCTTTTTTTAATGTAAAATTGAACTTTCTTATTAAATTCATGTGCTACTTATCGCTTAAATAGCATTTACAAATAAAATAGAGGGAATTACACATTTTAACGATGTAAAATGATTAAAAAAGATTTAAAAGAAATAATATTTTTCACTTTTCAATTTTTCGCTTAAAAAATATATATAATCGTGATTCTTTTTTAATACTTGTTCATTCACTTTGAAATTAGAGCTAGGAAAAAATGTGGGAAAAAGTGGGAACTTTTTCCCACATTTTCCCACAAAGAAATATCTAAATGGGAGAAATCAAAAAAGCCAGTATCTTTCTATAGATTTTCATGAATATAATGACATTTTCTGTTATTAGTTAAAAAAATACACAAATTGGAATAAATAACTGTTTAGTCATTTAAAAAGAAATTATTGATTATTATATATTTTTCAAAAAATAATTAGCCAATTAAAACTGATTAAAATACAATAGGCAACAAATAGAAACATATCAACTGGAAGTTTTAGAGATAATTCAATAAAAGTATAAATATAATGCCACCAAAATCCACTTTTTTTTAGTAACTCAGAAAAAAGGCGCGAAATTTAGATTTCCCCACGTTTTTCTGTTTTTTTTCGCAATAGAAATTTGATAATAAGTTCATTCTTATTTGACTTGGTATTTTATTTGATAATAACAATTAAGATATGGCTCGAATAAAAAACATATCGCAAAACAATAGTACAATATATAAGAATTATTTTAGCAATTTTCATAACTATTAATATATATGTAGATCAAGAAATGGCTGAGAATAATCACAGAACTAGGTCTAAAACTAAAGGAAAGAGATTAGATGATGAAAACCGTGTTGAAAAGTACATTTTTAACTATATGATAATACTTATAATTATAGATCAAATGTGAATAGAATAAAGGGAAGAACGCCAACAAATGATAAATATAAACATAGAAGTAACATTGTCAATATAGATGATCGCTTGGAAATGATATATAATCCAAAGAATACTCTATTCTCAGATCGTTTCAATTTCACGAAAAGAAATAATAGGCTATATTGCAAGCTATGCCACAAAAACGTTGATTACATTAATACTAGTCATATGTATTCTCATGCTAAGACAAAAAAACATATAATAAAGAAGAGTATTATGTCATCAACTTCCTCTGATAATACAAAAGCAAATAACATAGGAAATGAATTTGAAGAAGATCTTTGTAGAACTATGGTTGCGTCCAATAGGCTTCTAATTTCAGTGGATGATGAACCAATGAAGCAATTCGTAACTAAATATACAGGTAGAACTACTCCCTGTTATAGGACACTAAAGGATACATATTTGCCGATTATCTACGGAAAGGATAAAGCAAAAGTAATACATATTATGGAGTCTGTTCATGATAATTCAACTTCTCCATCAAGCTGTGATGAAATGATAATAAGAGGAGACAATGAAGTTCAAATATTTGTAGATTCTACGACCGATATATGTGGTCGAGAAGTAGTAGCAATACTAGGTAAAATTGTTAGTAACAATAAAGGTCAATATAATGATCAACAACAAGAGAACCCAATATTCCTTTTGGACATTATCAATGATAGCAATATTTCATCCTATAAATATGCATCTATTATTTATGATACATTAAAAGAATATAAAATAAAAGATACTAATGTTAAATACTTCTCATCTGATAATGCCTCAGTAATGTATAAAACAGCAGAAACTATTTCCATATTTTATCGAAATATAATTCATATTCCATGTATTTGTCATATATTGAATTTGATATGTATGGCGATTCAAGATAACCTAGAAAATTCTGATAACTTGATTCGAGGAATGAACAACTATTTCAACTTCTCAATACACAAGAAAAACTCATTAAAGGATTATTTATTGAAGAATGGATTAAGTAACGTATCTACTTTTCCCCAATTTGTTGAGACTAGGTGGTCTTCTTTCTTTAAATCATTATTATTTCATTGTAAGTATATCGATTATTATTATGATTATTTCCAGCCAATATTTGATAACGAAAAATCTAATAAACAGCTGAAAATAATTAAGAATATTATTAATAATCCAACAAAGTATCAGGAAACCAGGATGGAATTGTTTCTTCTAAAAGGAATAAGCGAACAATTTGTTAACATAATAACCACTCTCTCTTCTGATTCTTATCCAATTATCAATATGTATTCACTAGCAGAAGTAATTTCTAATAATATTCAAAATATAATTGATAATATTGATTCAAATATTAAAGAAAACACCAATACGAATATATCAATTTCTTTTGATAATTTAAAGAATAATATCCTTCAAGGTAAGATACAATACTATATATTATATATATTATTATATATATTAATATATATGTATTATATATATATTATATGTATTATATATATATTATATATACTATATACATTATATATATTATTATATATATTATTATATATATTATATATATTAATATATATATATTATTTATATTATTATATATATTATATATATTAATATATATATATTATTTATATTATTATATATATTATTATATATATATTATTTATATTATTATATATAATATTAATATATATATATCTATTATAAAATGTAATATATATACAGGTATGTTGAATGCTCAAAAATTATATAAGAAATACCTTGGTGAGCAAACTCATCTATACATGATTTATAAAAATTATCATTGTTTTGATTATCTCCATTATACTCCACCTAATTCTCCATGTTCTAATGATTTGAATCTGAATCCTTTATTTACTAATATATCTGAAAAAGAAATAGAATTATACATTAAATATTTGAAAGAGTACCAATCCAATAATAATATTTGTTCTAACTTACAGTGCATCTCTTTATTCTTGACAAAAGAAAATATTCAAGGATTTGCAAAAAATATGCCTAAAAATATTAAGAATATACAAAATATTATTTTATCTAGTTTAAATATAGTAGTATCAAATACTCCTGCCGAAAGATTGTTTTCAAAGTATAACGATATTTTAATTCCACGAAGATCCAGTTTACAGTTTGAAAATATTAGATACTATATATTCGAATATTTCAATTTTTCTAACATTTATCCTAGTATTGGTAAAAAAGTAGAAACAAATTTATACAATGAAGATTCATGGTTATTTGAAAATGACGCTCCGATTTGATTTGGACTAAGAAATTATCAGAATTATCTCAATTGTTTACATATTTATTTTGCTCGATAAATCAATTATTATACATCTGCATACTATTAAATATAAATATAATATATAATGAAATAAATACTCTTTAAAATCTATAAAAATTATGTTGATTTCTTTTATATATCTTTGAGTTACGCTTCAATTCTATATTATTTGATTCTATATATGAATACTATATAAACTAGGGTCACGCCGCAGGTCCGGGGCCTAACGGCACCGGACCGCGGCTGCATAAAATAATAACAGTTTGGCTTTTATTTTCTTTTTTTCATTATTATATATTATCTATTATATATTATTATTTATTATTCATTATCTATTATATATTATATATTATATATTATTATCTATTATCTATTATATATTATATATTATATATTATATATTATATATTATATATTATATATTATATATTATATATTATATATTATATATTATATATTATATATTATATATTATATATTATATATTATATATTATATATTATATATTATATATTATATATTATATATTATATATTATATATTATATATTATATATTATATATTATATATTATATATTATATATTATATATTATATATTATATATTATATATTATATATTATATATTATATATTATATATTATATATTATATATTATATATTATATATTATATATTATATATTATATATTATATATTATATATTATATATTATATATTATATATTATATATTATATATTATATATTATATATTATATATTATATATTATATATTACTTTAATAACGCTTCTTATACTCTATATGGAGAGTCACAATCATTTATTGATTGTAATCAGGTTCAATTCCTGATATAAGAATTAAATAAATTCTTTAAATGATATCAAAAAAACTAAAAACAATACTTGAAAGAAAATTAAAAAACTATTTTGAATCATTATACATATTATTTATTATTTTTAAAATATATTTTGTATTTATTAATAATTAAACAACTGTTTTAAACATTTTGTGAGTTTTTAAAGTCAATAACTTTAGAAATGAGTCACAATGTGAAGAACTCTGAAGTATTTTTAATTCATAAAATTTATTTAAATAAACGTAATATAATGATTTAAACTCATTTTCATACTTTTTAAAAGAATTAGAAAGCTTTAATCATAACAAAGTCAGCATTCATTCTAACTTTGACTAATAAAACATGGTTTAAAAAGTTAATATTTCTTCAGTTGTCTCAAATACTTATTTTAATCATAAATGACTCGAAAAAGTGACTTTTAAATAGACTTTACCCATTCAAGATCCACTGTATCAAAACAGTTTCCTTCAGTCTTTTGATATAGTATAGAGTTTATTATACTATTTATTGAATAAAAGTAAATGTTTTGAATCTCTGTCTTAAAGACCCTTTTTGACACATTATGAAAAGTTGACACACTTAAACTCATTTTTATAAGCTAATATTTACATACTATACTCAGTATAGTGTTAGCTACACATTGGTCATCACTTTAAAACATTTTATAAACCTTTTGCATTTGCTCATTTACTTTGACCAAAATATTTTCGTCCCTCCTTTTGACATAATATAGACTGTGTGGTCTAGTTATATGAAAGTGAGGGGGAATTTTGAATCTCGTCCTCTAAGTCAATCATTTTCACATTTTTTAAAATTTATACCCCTAAACTTGATATTTTGACTCAACTTTTCTACAGTGTTCCAAAAACACGATTTTGGATAAACTGAGTGAAAAATATTTTTTCAATAACTCTCACAACCCTTCACACATGCAGTCTCTAAAAATAGATTTTGCTATATTTTTGATATGTTGTAGAGTGTCTCTTAGTGTATACTGAACAATATCTCGTTTCTTAAAACTCTCATTTTATGACTCACTCTAAACATATTTTTACTAATTGAAAGGCTTAAACATATTTTTAAAAGCTAATATTTTCATAGTAGACTTTATATGACTCTATAAACACATTAGTCATCACTTTAGACTTTTTAAGGACACTTTACTATTTGGTCATACACTTTGATCAACATATTTTCGTCCCTTATTTTAACATAATATAGATCATACACTCTAGTTTAATGCATAAAAGCTCTTATTTTGAATCTCGTCCTCTAAGTCACTCATTTTTACATTTTTTGAAATTTAATACCCTTAGAGTTGTTTTTTTGGCTCAATTTTTTTATAGTGCACGAAATTCACGATTTAACATAAACTGAAGTAAAAATAAATTTTAAATAATAGTCACAACCCTTCACACATCCACTCTCTAAAAATAGATTTTGCTATATTTTTGATATGTTGTAGAGCTACTACAGCTGTACACTAATTAATATCTCTAAATTTTTTATTCAAAGTCTAAGACTATGTTTTATACATTCTTTTAAATTTGACAACCTTAAACTATTTATTTAAAGCTATTATTCATAAAATAGACTTAATACATGATTCTAAACACATATGCAAACCCTTTTTCTTTTTAAGACACATTTTGTCATTTGCCGATACACTTTGACCTTCATAATTTTGACTCTCCTTTTAATATAGTATAGAGTATTATCTCTAGTTTATTAAATAAAAGTCATTATATTGAATCTCTCACTCTAAGACCACTTAATTCACACTTTTCAAAATTGTGACACTCAAACTCGTTATTTTAAGACTTTGTTTTAACTATAGTAGTTTAATGACCTATTGATTACTATGATACAATATTAGTCCATTATAAGAAGATCGATGAAAATATCGATCACTCAAAAATCGTCCTCAGGAGCTGAAAATTGGTACACCTAGGTTTTTTGACCTCCTGAATCAGAATATGATGTCAAATTAAGAATCTAAATTTGACCGTTAAGGCCTCACGTGTTCAATATGAAAAAGTATTAAAAAATAGATAAATATAAAGAATAAACACGGATAACGTATATTGTGGGATTGATAAAAAATCAAGTTTACCCCATGTTTATTTTCCAATTGTCTGGTCAACAATTTTTATCGGGGTCACCCCAAAGAGCCAATCAAAAACGACTCAAAAATCATGTTTTCTGTTTTTTTATTAATAACTTTTTAATTATTAATAATATCGCTTAACCAAATATACGGTGCACAACTACACGTTATATCGTATTGAACTGTGTCTCAACCAAAAGCTAACTCCCCGTAAGTTTAGAGGAGTTGCGGCGACAAACTATAGTATACATTAGCCAATCAAATGCATTTTCCAAAAACTGACCAATGGGAATTTTTTTGCCTATTCTCATATATATAGTAATGATATATTATGTTCTATATTATACATTTGATTTTATTTTGAATCATGATATTAATTATCTTATTTTACATTTTTAAAATCACAAGCCCTCCAAAAGGTAGTGGCGAAAAATAATAAATTGACCTCAGTAATGCTAAAATATGCTTTTAACATATGTTTAGATCAAAAGAACAAAAAATGGACAGAAATCCACATTTTTTTAGAAGAAACGTTTTTTCACTAAAATTGAGCAAAATAATCACAATATTTAGCCCACTTTTTTTCCTAGCCCTATTTGAAATGCTATATAAATACACTTAATATCAATTAGTAACTAAGAGTAATTACATATAAATCTTTTCTAAAAAATTTGCAAGTTTTAATTTTTCTTGTTTTCATTGATTCATTGTTTTTTATATAGAATACAACTCTTTTTGAAGTATTTATTTCTAAAATTATATAGAAATGCATTTCCCAAGAATAATAATATATAATTATGTTATTTTTATAGTTGAATTCAAGTGATGTCAGAAAATAAGTCAATATTAACTGAAGATACATGTAAGTGAGCATTACTATAGACAATTTATACGTTTTTAAATTTATTTACGTTTCAAGATGAGACGCAATTATGCATTCCAAAAGAATTTATTGAGAAATATCCCCAATTACCCTTTTACGATATTATCAAACACTCTGATAAATATGATGATGGAAGC
Organism: Blastocystis sp. Blastoise; assembly: GCA_039096225.1. Lineage (NCBI taxonomy): Eukaryota > Bigyra > Opalinata > Blastocystidae > Blastocystis > Blastocystis sp. Blastoise. Next base: position 274,733 of record JBBPEB010000029.1, read on the forward strand.
TATTATATAGATATACCTTATTCTCCTATGAAAACAGTTATTCAATTTTTGACAGAAGAAAATAATGATATTTCTTCTCTGAATTTGAAAGATAGTTATGATATATTTAGAACACTTGTTGAATACCCAGTTTCGATTGATAATGAAATACAAAGTGATTTATTAATACATGTTAAAGAATTATTTTATAAATATTTGAAAGAAAACAATTTTACTGCATATGGATTATATGATTCATGTCATGAGTTATGTATGCCTATGATGCTATTTAGTTCAGATACAATAATATGTATTAAAGGTATTAATAGTTTATTGCTTACAAATAATGTATTATAGGATTATTTACACCTAAAAGAAAAGATGAATTATTCTATTATTCTCTTCTTATTAAAATGATGAATATTACTCAAGTTAGTATTGAATGTATAAATATGTTTATATAATATAAAGAACATATATATATATAGATGATTACGCATCGACTATTCCATTAGAATATATATGTCCATCCTGTATTAAAGATATATTTCCTTCTTTAGAAGAATTAAAGATAACTGGTACATATATGTATTATATATATATATATATACTAGGGTCACGCCGCAGGTCCGGGGCCTAACGGCACCGGACCGCGGCTGCATAAAATAATAACAGTTTGGCTTTTATTTTCTTTTTTTCATTATTATATATTATCTATTATATATTATTATTTATTATTCATTATCTATTATATATTATATATTATATATTATTATCTATTATCTATTATATATTATATATTATATATTATATATTATATATTATATATTATATATTATATATTATATATTATATATTATATATTATATATTATATATTATATATTATATATTATATATTATATATTATATATTATATATTATATATTATATATTATATATTATATATTATATATTATATATTATATATTATATATTATATATTATATATTATATATTATATATTATATATTATATATTATATATTATATATTATATATTATATATTATATATTATATATTATATATTATATATTATATATTATATATTATATATTATATATTATATATTATATATTATATATTATATATTATATATTATATATTATATATTATATATTATATATTATATATTATATATTATATATTATATATTATATATTATATATTATATATTATATATTATATATTATATATTATATATTATATATTATATATTATATATTATATATTATATATTATATATTATATATTATATATTATATATTATATATTATATATTATATATTATATATTATATATTATATATTATATATTATATATCATTACTATATATATGAGAATAGGCAAAAAAATTCCCATTGGTCAGTTTTTGGAAAATGCATTTGATTGGCTAATGTATACTATAGTTTGTCGCCGCAACTCCTCTAAACTTACGGGGAGTTAGCTTTTGGTTGAGACACAGTTCAATACGATATAACGTGTAGTTGTGCACCGTATATTTGGTTAAGCGATATTATTAATAATTAAAAAGTTATTAATAAAAAAACAGAAAACATGATTTTTGAGTCGTTTTTGATTGGCTCTTTGGGGTGACCCCGATAAAAATTGTTGACCAGACAATTGGAAAATAAACATGGGGTAAACTTGATTTTTTATCAATCCCACAATATACGTTATCCGTGTTTATTCTTTATATTTATCTATTTTTTAATACTTTTTCATATTGAACACGTGAGGCCTTAACGGTCAAATTTAGATTCTTAATTTGACATCATATTCTGATTCAGGAGGTCAAAAAACCTAGGTGTACCAATTTTCAGCTCCTGAGGACGATTTTTGAGTGATCGATATTTTCATCGATCTTCTTATAATGGACTAATATTGTATCATAGTAATCAATAGGTCATTAAACTACTATAGTTAAAACAAAGTCTTAAAATAACGAGTTTGAGTGTCACAATTTTGAAAAGTGTGAATTAAGTGGTCTTAGAGTGAGAGATTCAATATAATGACTTTTATTTAATAAACTAGAGATAATACTCTATACTATATTAAAAGGAGAGTCAAAATTATGAAGGTCAAAGTGTATCGGCAAATGACAAAATGTGTCTTAAAAAGAAAAAGGGTTTGCATATGTGTTTAGAATCATGTATTAAGTCTATTTTATGAATAATAGCTTTAAATAAATAGTTTAAGGTTGTCAAATTTAAAAGAATGTATAAAACATAGTCTTAGACTTTGAATAAAAAATTTAGAGATATTAATTAGTGTACAGCTGTAGTAGCTCTACAACATATCAAAAATATAGCAAAATCTATTTTTAGAGAGTGGATGTGTGAAGGGTTGTGACTATTATTTAAAATTTATTTTTACTTCAGTTTATGTTAAATCGTGAATTTCGTGCACTATAAAAAAATTGAGCCAAAAAAACAACTCTAAGGGTATTAAATTTCAAAAAATGTAAAAATGAGTGACTTAGAGGACGAGATTCAAAATAAGAGCTTTTATGCATTAAACTAGAGTGTATGATCTATATTATGTTAAAATAAGGGACGAAAATATGTTGATCAAAGTGTATGACCAAATAGTAAAGTGTCCTTAAAAAGTCTAAAGTGATGACTAATGTGTTTATAGAGTCATATAAAGTCTACTATGAAAATATTAGCTTTTAAAAATATGTTTAAGCCTTTCAATTAGTAAAAATATGTTTAGAGTGAGTCATAAAATGAGAGTTTTAAGAAACGAGATATTGTTCAGTATACACTAAGAGACACTCTACAACATATCAAAAATATAGCAAAATCTATTTTTAGAGACTGCATGTGTGAAGGGTTGTGAGAGTTATTGAAAAAATATTTTTCACTCAGTTTATCCAAAATCGTGTTTTTGGAACACTGTAGAAAAGTTGAGTCAAAATATCAAGTTTAGGGGTATAAATTTTAAAAAATGTGAAAATGATTGACTTAGAGGACGAGATTCAAAATTCCCCCTCACTTTCATATAACTAGACCACACAGTCTATATTATGTCAAAAGGAGGGACGAAAATATTTTGGTCAAAGTAAATGAGCAAATGCAAAAGGTTTATAAAATGTTTTAAAGTGATGACCAATGTGTAGCTAACACTATACTGAGTATAGTATGTAAATATTAGCTTATAAAAATGAGTTTAAGTGTGTCAACTTTTCATAATGTGTCAAAAAGGGTCTTTAAGACAGAGATTCAAAACATTTACTTTTATTCAATAAATAGTATAATAAACTCTATACTATATCAAAAGACTGAAGGAAACTGTTTTGATACAGTGGATCTTGAATGGGTAAAGTCTATTTAAAAGTCACTTTTTCGAGTCATTTATGATTAAAATAAGTATTTGAGACAACTGAAGAAATATTAACTTTTTAAACCATGTTTTATTAGTCAAAGTTAGAATGAATGCTGACTTTGTTATGATTAAAGCTTTCTAATTCTTTTAAAAAGTATGAAAATGAGTTTAAATCATTATATTACGTTTATTTAAATAAATTTTATGAATTAAAAATACTTCAGAGTTCTTCACATTGTGACTCATTTCTAAAGTTATTGACTTTAAAAACTCACAAAATGTTTAAAACAGTTGTTTAATTATTAATAAATACAAAATATATTTTAAAAATAATAAATAATATGTATAATGATTCAAAATAGTTTTTTAATTTTCTTTCAAGTATTGTTTTTAGTTTTTTTGATATCATTTAAAGAATTTATTTAATTCTTATATCAGGAATTGAACCTGATTACAATCAATAAATGATTGTGACTCTCCATATAGAGTATAAGAAGCGTTATTAAAGTAATATATAATATATAATATATAATATATAATATATAATATATAATATATAATATATAATATATAATATATAATATATAATATATAATATATAATATATAATATATAATATATAATATATAATATATAATATATAATATATAATATATAATATATAATATATAATATATAATATATAATATATAATATATAATATATAATATATAATATATAATATATAATATATAATATATAATATATAATATATAATATATAATATATAATATATAATATATAATATATAATATATAATATATAATATATAATATATAATATATAATATATAATATATAATATATAATATATAATATATAATATATAATATATAATATATAATATATAATATATAATATATAATATATAATATATAATATATAATATATAATATATAATATATAATATATAATATATAATATATAATATATAATATATAATATATAATATATAATATATAATATATAATATATAATATATAATATATAATATATAATATATAATATATAATATATAATATATAATATATAATATATAATATATAATATATAATATATAATATATAATATATAATATATAATATATAATAGATAATAGATAATAATATATAATATATAATAGATAATAGATAATAATATATAATATATAATATATAATAGATAATGAATAATAAATAATAATATATAATAGATAATATATAATAATGAAAAAAAGAAAATAAAAGCCAAACTGTTATTATTTTATGCAGCCGCGGTCCGGTGCCGTTAGGCCCCGGACCTGCGGCGTGACCCTAGTATTATATATTTTTATAATAGACTTTAATGATTTCAAGTTATTATTTCCTATAAATGTTATATCTATGATTGATGCTATGAATAAATGCTGTAAATGTCACTTAATTCCCTTTAATCTGTTGAAGTTGTCTATTATTTATGTAAAACTGTCGAAACTGTCACTTATGGCAGTTAGAATCTGAATTAATTAGCCAATAAAAATCATATTCATTTTCAATATTTATAGTAGTTCTAAAAGAATATTCTTATTTTCACCGTGAATATTTTTTGTTTTTAAAAATATATATTGCTTAAATATATCTTAATATTAGTTGTCATTTCAAATATAATAATTCTTCCGTTCTTCGAACTGCAGAAGGGGGTATGCAAACCCCGCATAGAGTCTGCGCGACGCGCGCAGCCATAAGCGGGGAAGACATCCCCCCTTTTTGTTCTCGACGGAAGAATTAATAACATTTCTGAAGTAAAATAACCATGGGAGTGTAGGGTAGTGTGTGTGTGTATTTATTTTTTCCCATGTTTATTTATTTTTAATTTATTTGTGTTCCGATTCCAACGTGAAACGTAAAGTGATCAAGGAGAAACTCATAGTAATCATAAAAGAAATAAAATACACAGTCCAACCCTCCCTTTACAGGGAATATTCATGGAAAATGGCTCCATCGTTGGTAAAGTGAGTAAAATAATCACGGGAATACAGAAAGAAATACGAAAAGAAGCACAGAATGTGCTAAATAAACACACACCCCGACCCTCCCTTTATATAGAGAAAAGATGAAATGGATGGTTCTATCTAAAAAGAAATAATAAGAATAATCACGGGAATATATAAAAATAAAAATGTATGTATAGTGATCAATAAATAATATAAAAAGTCATGATAATCATAAAAAAATTTATATAAAAAGAGTAAAGTGATCAAGGTATGTATTTATAGTGGGTGAAAGAAAAGCTGGTGGTGGTGTGGTCTTGTAAAAAGATGTACCCACCACCACGACTATAACGAGAGACTTTTGGAAACAAGGGTAACCGTTATGGAAATAGGATGCGTCATCGTGAATTGTCCAATCAAATTGCTTAAAATTGTAAAAATGAGGGATTTTGGAACACAAAAACACAATTATTATGGGGAAACTGGGGAAACTAAATTGTGTTCCAGTGGTTTTAGGTGGCGGCATGTATATCAATTTTCTAGAATATTCTAGAACATTCTCGAAACTTCTAGAACATTCGAGAATAATAAATTGTATTATTCGTTTTTTCTATTTTTTATACTATATATTATGGATTCTCCAAAGCAATTTGCTCCAGATTATAAAGAAGGTACTTGGAAACCTTATGGAAATTTTGAAGTTGATGAATTAAGTGATAGTGATTCTGATGTGGATACTATTCAAACTGAAAGTGAAGATGATTATGAAGATTATATAAAAAATTTTATTGATTTTTAAATTAACGTTTATAAATAACAAAGCAAATTGTTTAGTTTTTAAAAATAATAATAAATAAAACAAATTAAAATTAACTAATGTTTTCTACGTTTATTTCTTAATTTTTTATTTTTTGAAATACGTCTTTTTCTACGTAATCCATTACCTTCTTCGAGATCATAAAATACCTCACCATCATCTTCATCAAATGATTGAAATTCATCGTCTTCTTTTTTATTTCTTTTATTTTTATTTTCAAGAGTGACATTTTCTACTGGATTAGGAATCGGGGCTACAGGTGTAATATTTGGAGTGAATTTATTCGTGATTGCTTGAGACATTGGAACAGTATCAGGTAAAGGAACAGTAGGATCATTCATAAGAGGAATTAAATTTGGAGGATTTGAATCTTCTATAGTAATATTATGAATATTTTCTAGAGTTAGAGTATCAGGGGTAGATGAAGGAGTTGATATAACATTATTATTTGTTTCTGTTGGATTTTCTGTTTGTGGTATTTCTTCTTCTGGATTTCTACCATACCACCAATCAGAAAAACTATTAAATACGTTCTTTGTACCACTAACAATAGAGTTTGCAACTTTTTTAACACCATTAACAATTGGTGTTCCTACATTTGTTGCAGTATTAACAACTTTATTAACAAATGTAGGGTTTTCTGCATAGGGAATATAATTTTTATGAAATGTTGTTGCTTGATTATCTAAAGATACCTTTTTGTTAAGTCTTTGTTCTTTAGTATCATTGCCTGACATATGAGCAAATCTAAAATAGTTATCAGCTAATATTTTATTTTTTTTCTTAGCTTCATTATCATCAGTTAATTTCCAATTATCATATAAATTATTTCTATCACTTACAAGTTTTCCTTTAATATCATTGAATCCTTCTTGTGGATCAACATTAATATCTCTCCACCAATTCTTGAGATCTTTGAATTTATTTGCACCATAATCAACAGCATTACTTATTCCATGAGTGATGTTATTAATACCTCCAGTTAATTTATCAGACACATTGTATACATCACTTACAGTGTGATAAATATTAGAAAATAAATTACCACCTCTAGAATATAAATAACCATCACGATCTCTTCTAGTAAAATCAATAGCACTATCAATTGTACGAGGATTTAATAATCTAGAATATTTAGCATAATCAGACATATGATTTTGTTTCATATAAGGTAAGACATAATCATGAGCATAAATGAGTTTTCTTGTGAAATTCTTCGGAATTCTACCATCAGGTAATAGCCCAGATCCTTCATCTATTGGTTCACTTTCTTCTGATTCTTCTAATGAACTTTGTATAATATCTTGTCTGGTTTCTGACAGATATGAATAGAATGGATTTGACGTTGCTCTATTAACCATATTACTTTCTATTCGTTTAACAGCAGCTAAAGAATTAGGAGCAATAGAATAATTAATTGGATGACGTTCTTCTCCATCAGGAATAGATCCTGGAACAATATAATTTCGATATTCATGACCAGTAGCACGATGATTTACGCCTACTAATCCTTTATTCGAAACATTTAAACGAGCACTTTGTATCATTTTATAAAATAATTATGAATTTTAAAACAAAACAAAAAAAAAGAAATTATTTATATTATATAGTTAGTATATTAATAGTATCATTAATTATTATGAGTATTTTTTAAATAATCGTCAATATTCATTGATTTATCATTAGCTTCAACAAATAATGTTTTATTTTTGTAGAATATATTATTATTTCCAAAAACATCACTATTGGTGCATTCAATAGGTCCATCAGTATACCATTTGAATTTATACTTTCCATAAGTGGCGTTATAATATGTTTTTTCGTCGGTATCTTGTTGTAAATTCATATCGAATTCAAATTTCTTTGGAGTATTATCATCTTCTTTATCTGGTTTCTTTTCAGTTTCAGGTTTAGTTTCAGGCTCTTTAGATGGTTTCTTTTCGGGTTCAGGTTTAGGTTCTGGTTTTGGTTGTTCTTCAGTGAAATTAGAATTCATGGATTCTGGTTGTGGTTTCACTGTATAGTCTTCATTAGGATTTCTTACAGTATGAATAAGTTTTTCATATTGATAGTTATTAGGATTACTAGCATCATACCATATCTTACTTGTAGTAGGAATACCATAATTCGTTTGCCATTGAGATAACATGGATGTATATCTATTTGTATCACCATTAGCTTTAGCTGAATTCATAGTAGCTATAAACATATCTTCAGGTGATTGACCATGATTTCTTAATGCTTGAACTGCCATTGAGCTATACATAGATCCTTGTGCATTAGGATCATGTGCTAATGGTTGTACAGGTTGTTCATCTTGACAAATATATGAATTGGGTAACCATGGATCCCAAGATTGTTTTTTCTGATTTCTTGATAAAATATCATAGAGAGTTACACTATCTCCTAAATTACTTTGCATTATTTATTGTATTAATTTAAAAATAATTATATAACAAAACAAATAATTAATTATGAAATAATAAAAGTTAAAATAATTAATTTAAATGGAATTTTTTTAAGAAGAATTGAACAAGATTAATAATTAAATTAGTAGTAGTATCAAAGGATGTAGAGTTGACAAGAGCACCACCGCAACGTTCAGCATTCTCTTTTGTAACACCACTTCCACTAGGATTTTTAAAATAGTTATCAGCAGTTTCTTTACGTTTCTTATCATCATCAGTAGTAATCATATTATAAGCGAAATCAATAGGGATACCAAGAGAAGGATAATAGTATTTTAATGCATTCACTACAATAGGAACAATCGTTTTAATAGTTTTAATAGCAGTATTCGCAATAATAGAATGCTTTTGTTTTGGATCCATAGGATATTCTTTATCGATAACGACATTAACAATATCACGTACAGACACATGCTCATCATTTTTAGGTAATCGTTCTTTTATATCTTGTAATTTCTTTCTATTAGACTTTATATTATTAGAACGAATAGCCTTCTTAGCAATAATTCTTATTTGAGGAGTTACGAATTTACTTGTTTTCTTTTCTTTTTCTCGGTGACTCCCATGTTCTTTACGATGTTTCTGATGCCTTCTATGTATACCTTGACCAAATATATCATCATAATTTTCATCTTCAAGATTTGCATTATTATAATCTTTATCATCATCAGCCATCATTTTTCTTGTTATTCTCTTTGGTTGATAAGTAGCATCATCATTATATAATTCATCATCTCTATTAGCATCTTCAATATGTTCTTCAAATTGTCTTTTCTTGTCTTCTTTTGCTTTTTCTTGACGTTTATTTTCTTTTCTTTTCTGATAATAATTATATCCAGCAATAGCTCCTAATGTACCTAAGGCAGGAATAGCATAAGAAACACCATTTTTAACACTATTCCACATAGCATCTTTAGCTTGTTGAGCAACAAGTTCTTCAAAACCAGTTCCTCCATATCTTACATAACGTTTATGATAAAGATCACGTCTATTTGATTTTGGTGGTGATCCTCCAAATAATCGTGGATCACAATTTTGTTTTAAATATCTTTTTGTAATTGAACTCATAACAAAACAATAAAATAATTATGGTTTATTTAACAAATTAAAATATAAAAAAAAATTAATGAAAAGATGGATAACCAGAATAATGTTTTTTATTTAAATAAGGATTGAAAATGCGTCGTTGACTATCTTGTATGATTTGATCTTGTATGATTTGTAAGATGGATTCTTTAGGTTTATCTTTTTCATCTCGTTCAATACCTTTCAATGAGACTTCTTCTTCAATAGGTAAAAACTTCTTCATTTTCTTTTCATATGTAGATACATGTTCATTAGGACGTTTAATACCACTACCTGATACTTCACCTTGTTCTTCTCGTTTCTCTTTTTCACTATCTTCTTCTGTCCATTTCCTTTTCTTTACCATCTTATATACATTCTGTTTACTACCACAATCAGGATTAGTCCATATTGTTAAATCATCACTACCTTGTTTTAACATAAAGAATTGATGTGGATCATTCATTAATTCTTCATCTGTAAGAATTTCATTTAGATTTGATGGCATAATCTTTAATTTATCTGGTAAGAATCCAGGATCACGTTTTAAGATTTGACTATTAATAAAGAAATGAGATACTTGACTTAATATAGATTGATTGGTAACATCTGTATGACTTTGAAGACATATAATAGCATTCTGTTTATAATGACGACCTTTAGATAATATAGATACAATCAATTGTTTGGTTTGTCTAGATAATGGATAGATATCATCCAATACAATAAAATTATGTTCTGGTAATTTATATGTATTGACTAATTCATCAACAGTCTTAATCTTTTTAAATTTATCATCTACAGAATCATACCATTTATAATCAATTCCAGCATGTTCACAAATATCTTGAAAGGATGTATAACATTCATTCTTATTGGATGCATCAGGACAAATTACTGTGACTTGTTTATATTTATTTTTAAGATCCATAGAACATAAGAGGTTCACAGTTAAGAAAGATTTTCCTGAGAATGTTCTTGCAATAATCAATATGAATTTTGATTCATATGTTTTATGATGGGATTTTCCATATTTAAATTCTAAGACTCCACATCCTTTACGTGTTTCTTTTAATGGATTTATTTTATTCACCATTTTTATATGATTTTAATCAACAAAACAAAAAATAATTAATGATAAGTTAAAGATAAATAAATGATTTTATTAAGATGCAGTAAAGTATATATAAAGATTTGTATTCGATAAATCAATTGGATTATTTAATTGATCATATACTTCCCATTGGATATCTGTATATTTACCATCAATACATGGAATAGATAAATCACTTAAAGCAAATGTATTATCAAATCCTTGTTTAGCATATAAAGGAATAGAAATCAAATCATTATCTTTATTAATAATATCACAATACACACGTAACATATAGATCTTATACCATGAAATATTTTTGGAAATATAATCATCATTATAGGTAATACATGATTCTCTTCTAAAATATTCGTCAGAAAATCCTAAATAATTAAAGAAAGTATAATTATTAAGACTTTTTCTGAATTCACTATACGTACCAAATACTTTCATATCTTTATCATAAAAAAATGCACTCGTTTTTCCAGATTCATATATAGTCATAGTTTTACCTAATTCAATTAATTCTTCTAAGAATTCTTCCAGAGTATAATTACCAGCTGGAAATGTATGTACTGTTGCATTATTTTCAGTTATTCTGAAAGATGGAATATTAATGATATCACTTGTATTCACTAATGTATTGATATGAGTAATATTTTTACCTACTAAATCCAAAGTATAATTGAATTGTTCATGACAGATTTGACTTGTAATTTTACTTAGATGAGATATTGATGTCATTTTTATTAAATGAATTAATTATGAAATTATAAACAAAACAATATTTTTAAGATTAATATAAAGTTGATACAAATAAGAAAATATTATATAATTAAATTAATTGGTTGCACCATCTCTAACAAATTTAACAAATATAAAATGAGCATATAAAGTATAAGTACCACTAGTAATATTTCCACCATTATATTCAGTTAATAAGGAGATATTAACTTCACAACCACTACGAGTATTGACATCAACAACACTTGAAATAGGGAATATATAAATAGGTTGTTCATACCACTTTTCACCGTTTAAAGGAGATTGAGGATGACTATTACATCTCCAAGTATTATAAAGCATAGCATTAGGAATAATTTGTGATGGATTAGTTGTTTTATATGTAGTAGGGAAGTCCGTCTTAGGTAAGATATTTTGACCACCAATTTGGAATTGACACATCTTCAATAATTCAGTCTTAATAGGAATCATACTCTTCTCTTGAGTTGTAAAATATAGCATACAGTAATCAGGTACGAAAACAACACTTCTATTGGATAAGAATTGTTGTGGAGTTGGTTTACCTGCTGTTGAGAATGTTTCTGTATAAACAGGTGTAGTAAATGCAGATATTTGACAATTATTAGGAATACATTTAATTAAAGCACGTGGATCATTACCAAAATTAATATCATAAATTTGTTGAAGATGAATATAAACACGATCAAAAGTTAATGCAGTGATTTTAGTCGTACCTGTAAATAGATTCTTTAAATAATTTGTAACGAATTGCATCTTCAAAGATTTTACTTTAATAGCACAATCAAATGTACCAAGACCAGTAATAAGAGATAAAGGAATAATAACTTGAGCTTTAGTAGAACTTTGCATTCCAGCAATACTACTTAATGTTGTATTATATAAGCATTCTGTCATACTATACATAGATTTATCAATTTCATCTTTACTTAATTCTTTAATAGTAACAAATTTTCTTGCTTTACTGGATTCAATAGAAGATTCAGAATAATTAATAAGAATATCTTGACCCGTAGGAGATACAAACGTAAGATCTGTAGTAATTTTATCAATAATACTATAGATATTAGAATGTTGTACAACAGAACTAGTTGTAGCTGCATTTGTTGTAATATTGAAATTCAGTTCTAAGAATGAATTACTGAAATCAATAAAAGGACTATCGACTGAATTATATAAGAATTCAAATGGATAAGGTTGATTTAATAAATCTTGACTTGTAGAAACTAGAATAGGAATTTGTACAGGTTTAATAGTTTGATTTGCCTTTGAAGGTAAGAATTGTCTTGGGAATCCTTCCATGTTAATAATTATTGTTTATGTATTTTTTAAATAAAAAATAAAATAATAATGATATTTTATAATTATAAAATTATTTGAAATTCATAACAAAACAAATGATTGGAATATAGAATAGAATAGAATTAATTAAACAAGTTAACGTTAAGAATAGTAAGTAAGAAATATTAAATTTAAATATCACGTACACTACGTACAGCAATCATATGTAATGTATAAGGATGCTTCTCATTTAGTTCAGTATTAATATGTTTATAAATACCAGCATGAGATGCTACACTATAAGAAGCACCAGTATCCGGTGTCCATATTTTAGTAGTTTCATTATATGTACATGTATATCCATCAGGAACAGTGGATGAATTAGCATGACCATATTCAATATCATGAACATCTAGATTACAATCAAAATTCATTTCTATACCACTATCTGATTGGATATTCATTAATGCTTTAGTTGGAATAATATAAATAGGATGTTTAATCCATTCATCATATTTAAGAATAGTTTCAGGATTTGAATTATCAGCCCATAAACAATATAAATTTTTATTAGGACAAGATAAACTAGCAGTTTCTTCATTATTGAAGACATGACCTTTAGTAGTAAGATTATGATAATACATTTGAGTAGGGAATTCAGTTTGAGGGAACATTTGAACATCACCAATCAAACAACTTTGATATTTAGGCCATACAGATGGACTAGCTACATTACTAATAGTTGTTGAACTATAACCATTTGTAAACCAGTATAATATATATTCAGGTATAAATGGTAAAGCTCTATTGATATTGAAATGATCACTAGTTATTCTTGTATTTTGATAATCGACTTGAATACATGTAGGTATAGTTTTATATAATTCATTCGTTTGAAATTGAATATCTTTATATGTCATTAAATTCATAGTAGCTGATTCCAATTCAAATGTCTTAAACCATTTTTCATCAGTTAGATGTAACCATTGTGTTGATAGATCTTTACCACCATTCTTGAAATAAATACTCATATTATTATCAATTAAGGATTCAATAGTACTAGTTCTAAATAACATATTGAAATGTTTAGTTAATATTAATGAATCTCCATCAACACCTAAACCACTAATAAGATATAAAGGAATAGCAATATGAATAGATTCATTTGGATGTGCACGTATATAACGAATAGAATTCAATTCATAAGTATCTGCAGATAAATCTTCACCATACATAGATTTTTCTAAATCATTCTTACTGATATCTTTTAATAATATCATTTTACGACCACGTGAAGCATGTGTACAATTTTCTTCATATTTCAAAGCACGATCAGATCCATCAGGTAATGTATAAACCATTTCAACATCAGTGGAATCAATAATAGAATAAATATTAGCTTTCTGAACTAATTGATCCAAGAAATATTGACATAATTGATCATAAGTGAAACTAACAGAAGTACCTGTTTCATCTAAATAAACAGAAACTGGTCCTTTTTTATCTGTAACAGTTGCTTTGACAGTAAGATCCAAATAGGATTGATTGAAATTGATATAAGTATTATCCACATTAGTCCAATGATATTGAAAGATATAAGGACTTGATAGAATATCAGTATCACTTTGAATAGGAATATTATCTTTAATTCTTAAGATTCTCATATTTCTTTTAATTTTAAATAAAATATTAATAAATAAATAAAATTAAATAATTTTTATAAATTAATATAAATTATAATTTAATAAAATTAGAAAATATGGAACTTGATGATGATAATTATGAAGAACAGACTTCATTAGAAGAGAAGGATACTCGTATTAAAACACATGTAGTCCCTATTGATGTTCGTTGTATTGATAATCAATTCAATATACATTTATCGAATTCTATTGATATCACTAAAAATATCATTTCTTATATTGATCTTAATTTAATTGGTAGTGAAAGTGTGCCTCTATTTGATACTTTCACAAAAACACAAATATTCAAATATATAAATACTCAAGTCAATGGTAATGAACAAATTCAAACAATTACTTTAGATCAGAAAAATTATTCTATTCCTCAATTATTAGAACAATGTCATTTTGATATATGTGATAGGCCATTAATAAGTGAATCTTCTGATATTGATCCTTCTGTTAAAATTAAGAAAATTCCAACAATTACAATTAATAGAGATGATTTTTATTGTGAATTTCATATTGCTAATGCAAGACGTGGTTTTAATTTCCCAAAAGGAACTTATACAGATATAGAATTTTGGTGGATCGCTGTTTGTTTGGTATCTTCTGTATGGTTAGATAACAAAAATCGACTGATGATGAAATATGATGATGATAATATAATAATATATCGACCTCAAACAACTTCTTTTCCTATTCCTGTTAGAACAACAGGGACTTATTCATTAAAAGAATATGCAAATAATGGTGTATTTAGTAAGTTCATTCATGATATTCCTACACAAAGTAGTGAAGGAACAATTGAATGTGTAATTAATGAAGATCATAAGTTCTATTTTCAAGATGTAACTTCTCCAAATATAAATATGATTCTAAAAATGGAAAATAATTTATTTACTGGTTTATTTGACGATAATGGAACACTAAAATACACTAAAAATGAAGAAGAAATTGTTTTGCAAAGAATTACGAATCCAGTTAAAGATGATGATACATATAATTTCAAAACATTAATTACTGTTGAAGATGGATATAATACAATGATTATTCGACAAATAAGTGGAATGGGTGGTCGAATGGAAACTACATACACAATGCCTCCAGGAGAATATACTGAACAAGAATTCTATGATTTATTAGAAAGTTCAATCAATGGATCTCCTGAAACATATTACTTCGAAATATCAAAAGATGCTCAAACGATGGACAATAAAGATGGATATATAATATATTTATCATGGCAAGGTTATGATTCAAGTTCATGGACATTTACAGCTACAGATATAGAACATTCATTATTTAAATATCGTGGTGCTTTGCATAATATACGACCTGATTTAGTTTATGATAAACAAGGATGTTTTGCATGGAATATATCTTATGGTAAACAAACCATGGATGTACAAGTTGATTTAAATACACTTGATTTAGATGGAAATTATAGGTGTTATACGAATAATAGTTTTATGAATTTCTCTGAAGCACAAGAATTAGGTGAAATATTAGGTTATAGTAAATTATATTATAACGATGCAAATAGTTATTATGGTATTCATAATATTGATAGTAGTCGTCCAAAAGGAATGTTAATAGCTCAATCGAATATAGTAGATAATAGTCAGAATTCTTTATATTCATTTAATGTGAATAATTATAAAGGCAATAATGAATTTCATGATATTATGAATATTAATGTGTCTCCTTATTTGAATACCATACAAGATATTATTATACGATATACTGATAAGAATAAACAATATGTGAATTTCAATAATAATTGTATTTTAAGAGGATTCTTAGAATTCTCAGATACAGTCGATACGATTCAACCAAGTGAAACCATTAAGAAATTATGTTTGAATTGTCAAACAGCAGATACACAATTCTATGCTGAATATCCTACATTGAATATCCAAAATAAGATCTTGAAAGATATTATTATTCAGAATGATACTGATACGATCCAAGCAAATGCATCTAAATTATGTACTGGATATATAAATGGATCTTATTATCCTACATTTAGTTTTCCTTTATCGGATAAATATGTTACATATAGTAATATAAATTCTCCAATTACAATTGATCATCATATCGATTTAAGATTTGATGAATTATTCAAAGGAAATATAATTTGTAATATATGTGAACCTAATGGTAGTGATATTCGTTTCAAAGCTTATGATGAAGTGTATTGTGATTTTAGTACAAGTAAGAATTTAATTTATGAATTGAAGAAAACCAATGTCTATGGATATCAATACTTAACTAATATACAAGTTATATCAGTGTATGGTCAATCCACTGATTACTTATATCCTATTTCATTAAGATGTTTTACTAATGAATATGAGAATAATATTCATGTTATTGATACTACAAATCTACCTTATTACTATTCGAATGGTATTAAATATGAAGGTATATCGAATAAGATCAATAAGAATGTTTATTATTGTAATCGTAAATTATTAAAGTTATTACCTCATGATAATATGTTCTTTATTACTTGTGATTATCCTTGTGTTGTTTTATTAACTATCTCTTATATATAAATATTTTAAGACATTTCATTTAAATTAAAAAATGTTTTGTTATATTATTCATTTAAAAATTATTAAAAAATGGAGCCTAAATCTGTATCTGAATCCTTACATTCTTTATCAAGTACAAGTTCAACAAGTTCAGATAGTTCAACAACTACCACATTATCAGAAGAAGAAATAGAAAAGAAAAATACTTTATTAGAATTTATTATAAAAGCTATAAAATGTTTATTTGAGAAATCAACTGAATTCTTTCAATTAATTGTTAAAAATATAGATATTCATTGTAATTGTTGTAATCCACAAACAAAGAAAGTCTATTATAAGACAATGAAAATACAACAAACTATTATTGAAGAAGAAGTCAAACATATATCTGAAGTCTTGAATGAATTAGAAGAAATTGATTCTAATCAAAATGAATCAATACAAGAATTAGCTGTTCAATTAATGAAATTAAATATAAGTGTTGATTCTATTGTTCAATCTCTTCATTTATAATTCTATGAAATGTTATAAAATATTAATAATAAATTTGTTTTGTTTATAAATAATTTAATTTTTAATAATGCAATCAACAGGTTATTCAGATAAAGATTGTGAAGAATTCTTTACAAATTGTATAGATCAATTATTACATTGGAAGAAAATACAATTATCAACAAGTATAAATTGGAAGAAATGGATAAAGACAATATGTAAGAAATTTCGTAATGAAGAACGAATTCAAATAGATGATATGGAAGAACCATTCTTTTGTGTAGAAGTGTTAACAGATCCATTCCAATTTCAAAATGTTATGCAACATACACAAACAGAAGCTCCTGGACAACAAGGTGGATTATCCAATACTACTGTAGCTAATTATATGCAAATGATTACTTATATAATGAAGAATATATCTATTTGTACAGATGATGAAGATATCATTAATTATAAAGCATTTACTCCACAAAATATAAAGAAATGGGAACATTTATGGGGTTCTTTACAAATTGATGCTACTTATTCAAGACATTATGAAATTACTCAGAAAATTATTAATTGTGAAGCTGATTGGGGAGAAATCATTAATATCACCAAAAAGAATTATTTAGAGAATCCTAATGATTTATATTATGTGAATAGTTATTTATTAGTTTTAACTTATGATACATTATGTGCTCGTAATGATTATAATGATTGTGTAATCTATACTCGTGGTCAACAAATTCCTTTATCGTTAAGAAGAACAACCAATTATATTGATTTAAATACTTTAACTATTCATGTGAATGATACAAAGAATCGATTTGAAATTGGTAAGAATGAATATCCTACTTATCAATATTTATCAGAAGAATATTTGAATGTCTTAGCTAGATCTTTACGTTTATTTCCAAGACATTATTTATTTGTTACTGAGAATGGTGGTAAAGTACGTGATTTGAAATTTGGTGATGAATATATAAAACCACATTTAGGCTGGATTTATAAAACACAACAGAATAATTCTTTAATTAATGGTTGTGATATTATAAGACATTTATTTGCTCAATATTATTATAGATTATCAAGAGAAGCACAATTCCAACATGATGATTCAGAACATGAATCTAAAGGTGTAGAACTCTTTGAAAACTCTATTATGAAGATGTTACATAGTCAATCAACACATATGGAAAATTATATATCTCCTTATTTATCTTCTCATTCAACTAAATTGCAAGATTTAGATAATAAAACAAGAACATTTCATATTGATATGAATAATATTACTTATACAAGAGAAATTAATCAATTAAATAAATTATTATTTTTATGTAAACGATTTAATGATCGTATAGAACAATATGAAGAAGACTATGAAGATGTATTTGGTAAAGAGAATTTCAATATGAAATCAGAATCCATATTAAGTAGTCTAGAACAATATTCATCAGATAATGATACTATAATGATTACATTAAGATATTATAAAGATCTATTAAAGCATCATTATCCAGATAAAACAGATTTAGAAAATGAATTACCTGTAGGATGTTCATTAGAATCTGAAGAAGTTCCAGAGAATTCTAGAGATCGTTATAATCGTTTTATACGTAATAAACAATTATTACCTGATCATTTACATAATAATACAACGGATTCAGAATTAACGAATACTCAAGCATCTCTTATGCAACAGAATACTCAAGATGAAAACTCTACACCTATAGTTATGAATAATTCAGATACTTATGCATTACGTAGTCTTTCTACTATGCCTCCTTTAGAACCTATTCATCGTGGTCATGGTTTATGTAAAAAACATAAAAGTAATGCATTCTTTAAAGTCAAAGTCCCTAAAAAACATTTTCATGGAATTCAATTTAAATTTTATTAATTTTAAAACAAAACAACTTTTTATAATAAAAAATAAATATATATTTAATTTGGTATAGCATATAAAGTATTATCTATTAAAATTCGTTTTGTTGATGACGTATTATGATATTGATCTTCACTATAAACAATTTCTTCTTTCTTAGATAAACAATTGGATAAACAGAATAAATCTGTATCTACACATTCATTATAAGTATTATCAATCATTAAACCACAAATACCAATAGCATTCCCCCCTTATAGAAATTTGAAGTATGTTTTCTATGAATATTCACAATATCTATAGAATTAAATGTATCTTTACTACTTAAACAACCAAATAAAGCATTTGTAAATTTATCTAAATCTTTCTTAATCGTAAATTGATTATTATTATTCACTTTCTTATAACTATTAAAAATATCTTCAATAGTAACTACATTCAAATAATAAGGATCTATAGTAATATGGTTATCAACAAAAGATTTCAAATCATATCCTTCTGTACTACGATCAAAGAATCGTTTCTTACATTCACTTATATGATATTCATTATCTAATTCATGCATATCTAATTGCATACTAGAATAGAAATAATTACTTACTAGATAACTAAAGATAATAGAACGATTCTGATAGAATTTATCGGATAGGGTATAATCCATTTCATAATGATTGGGTTTCAATCTCTTTTCTACTGTCTGTTTACGTTTAGGTAAATTATGATCTACATAATCTTCATATAAATTAGCATTACCAGGAGGGAAATAACGACAACATGATGGTAAGAAACAAACTCTTCTTTCAATAGGACCAGCATTCACAGCAGTAGGTTGAATATTACTTGTCATAAATAAAGTACCCGTGAAATGAACTTTTGTAAATATATTACTGAATAATTTACGAGCACTAGCACCTTCTTTCTTTTCTGCTATTTCTTTAAATACTTTAGAAGAGAATGGATTAAATGTTTTCTTTCTACCAGTAACATCTTCTTCTATTAATTCATTCATATAATACATTGTTTTATTAGACATATCTACAATCTTAGGAGCTATAGATGTTTCTTCTAAATTATCTGGATTTACTATAATACATTGATTACTACCTACAATACGAGAAATTAAATCAGTTGTTATTGTTTTACCATTACTACCTGTACTACCATATAATATATAAGAAACTGTTTTCTGAGTATTGACATAGAAAGCAGTGGTTAAGATACGTAACATAATACTTTCATATTTCTTATCGAATTCACAATATCTTGCAATATGTTGTTCAAATAATTGGATAATATCTTTCTGTTCATTATTTATATTCCAACTTACATTAAATTCAGTATCAATTAATAAATCTTCAAACACCATATCTTCTTTATGATATGGTTGGATATAATATTGTCTAGGATCTTCTTCTGTAGATTCTTTTGGATATAAATAACCAAGTTGTGTATAGATAACACGTTCTTTATGAACCATATAAGTATCTAAATATTCTTTATAAGATTTACCATAAGTCTTCAAATAACGATTCAACCATTCTTTATAATGATATTCATTAGTAACAGAAGCAGACATTATTTTATCAACTATTTTTTGATGTTGTTCATTCTCTTTGGAATATAATCTTGATAATTTGAATTTCTCTACAATCGATTTCATAAATGTAGTTATTTTGGTTTCAAAGAAATTAATATCATAATTATTCTTACAACGTCTTAAGATATTATATTCATCAAATGTATATAAGATAAAATTATCTTTATCTAATATAATGGAAACAATTTCATTAAATTCTAATAATTGAAATAACATAACTAATGTTTGTGAATCTACAAGATTAAAGGATTGAATACATTCTAAAATAGACATAAATATGAAATCATTATCATCATCTTTATTAAATAATTTATTATCCATTAATATCTTCAAAATATAATTATTCGATAAATGAGTAGGATCAACTTGTATATGATTCCATGTAGATTCAATTACATCATCACTTCGATCATGACCATAACGTAATGAATAATTTTTAAATAATTCTAATCCTCTTGTTGTATTACAAATCTGTTTTGCTGCACAACATAATTTATACCAAGTATTATGAGATTCAAAATAATTCATATCTTCAATAGAACCAATCAATAATAAATATCGTTCCAATAAAGCTTCTTTAGATGCTGTAGTATCCAATATAGTATCTGTAGAAATCAACATAGGAATATCTTTAATATCTTGTATAGAACATAATATAGTACGTGAACAATTATTTAATCTTGCATAATAACGTTTATAACGTGAATATTGTTTTAATTTATAAAAGATAATAGGATTAATAATATCACTTATAATATCATCTTCATTCTTATAATTCAATAATGTTTTGAAATAATAATGTTCATCAATTTCATCATCTATTTTCTTCCATGATTTATTGGTATATTCTTCATATAATTTATAAGTAGATGGAGAATTATCTTTACTACAACCAAGAAACATACAACCATTATTCTTTCTGGGTTTACCAATAACATTATAATCAATGAATTCTTTTATATCTAAATTATATGTTTTACATAAATCAACCAATTTTGTATTCAGAATCATACTATTATATAAGAAAAATAAATAATCACCATTTACAAACCAATTTGTATATATGTGAATTCCCCATGAATAATGTATTTCATTATGAACTGTCTTCTTATTCACTTCTTTCTTTGTATACACAAGCGAAATAAATTCTTGATTATAATAATGAATACAATGATTACACATTTCTTCTATAAATTCATGAATAAAAGAATCTGTTAGAAAAGAAAAATCATTTGATATTTGGTGATAATCTAAATCAAACCATAATCTTCTATAATTAGTTGATGTATTACAAGGAGTACAATCAATATAATGTAGTAATTCTTTTTGATGTTGGTAATTAGTAAATAGACTTTTATAAAATGGTAAAGGATTTGGTATAATAATTTCACTATGATTATCTTTTGAGTTATCATGATTAAAGGAACCAAAAGTATAAACAAAATGAATTTGTGAATTTTCCATGATTATTTGACTTATAAATAATGAAAATAAATATGGTATAAAATTCAAAACAAATAATATATTAAAGAT
This sequence comes from Blastocystis sp. Blastoise, assembly GCA_039096225.1. NCBI lineage: Eukaryota > Bigyra > Opalinata > Blastocystidae > Blastocystis > Blastocystis sp. Blastoise. Next base: position 297,263 of record JBBPEB010000029.1, read on the forward strand.
TCTAGAAGTCAGTTTTAGAAGCTTCTAGAACATTCTAGAACATTCAGGAACATTCTATAATAGTAAATATTACTTTATATTTTTAAATGTTCTAGAACCTTCGAGAACCTTCTAGAACCTTCTAGAACCTTCTAGAACATCATTTTTATACTTTAGTGTTTTAAATATATATACAATAAACAAAACAATTTTCAATGATTTTTACAAGTTTATAAGTAAAAATAGAAAAATAAACAAGAAAAATAATTAAATTTCAATTGGTTCTTGACTATTAATATATGTACATGAATGAGGCCATCCATTTTTATCATATAAAATACCATCCCAGAAATACATTTGTTTTGAAGGATCTCTTTTAATCTTGTTAATACTCTTAGCATGAACAACTTCATAAGTATAAACTTTACCTTTTTCATCATAAAGGAATCCATCTTCCATATGGAATTTCATAATATCAAAATCATCATCTTTAGAATTCGAATGTTCTTTAGAATCTTCAGAACATAAAATAGTAGTTCTATCACTTTCTAAAAGATCTTCAGTATTGATAATATCTTGAATATCTTGTTCTTCATTAAGTTGTTGAGTATAAATATCAGCAGCGAATTCTTCATAATCTTCAAGACCTTTAATAACCGCGTTTATACGTTTTAAAGCTGATCTATAGTTTTCGACTTCGAAAGAAGCAAGACGTTCTTTAGATTTTGCAATACCCAATAGATTCTTTTCTCTATTCAATTGAGACTGATGTAAATCAATATCACGAAGAACATTCTTATGAACTTCAACAGCCTTCTTAGAATTCTTAAGAAGTTCCATACGAACAGTTTGAAGACATTTACGGGAATCAGCAGAAAGATTAAATTGCATTATAATCGCGAATATCGTTACAGAGAGAAAATTTGTATTTATCAAAATGAAATAAATAATACATTTAAATGGAATATTAAATATTCTAGGAGACAGTGTAGAATCTCTATGGAATGTTCTAGAAGGTTCATTTGATTGGCTAATTTTGTCGACTTAGCATTTTTTATTTGTGTTTCAATGACGAGTATAGTTGGCATCTGTAATCTGATTGGATAAAAAAATTAGTAAAACACAATTAGACGATGACGACGACTTGTCATACAAAATAAGCTATTCTATTGGTTTATTTTCCAGCTGGAAGCAATAGGCTTTTGTTAGCAACTGAAATGAAGAACTGTACACTAAAAATAGTATATTTAATATATTGTATAAAAATACTTTTGAAGGTTTAAATAATCATGGAAATTCCTGATAGTCTTTCTGCCAGTTTATCCCCTTTCGGTCAAGCCATGATATCCCCCTTGTTGAATCCATTTGAAAATAGTGTTTCTGAAAATCCTATGGCTTTACCCAATGATAATGATTTCTGTTTTAATTCGCGTGACGAAATCATATTTGAAGATCCACCTCAAGAAATTCATCCAATCAATGATGTTTATGTATCTAAAAATCCAGATAGATATCATTCGGTTAACAATCAACCAATACAATTTCAAGATCAAGTAAATACAAATCCTAATAAGCAAGCATTATTATTTACAAATGAGGAGTTAACAAATATATCCAGTCAATTCGAATCTTTATTTCAAACTATTGAAACAGCTGATAATATATTAAATAGTATTTATTGTACTGTTGATCATTTAAAAACAAAGATTGAAAGTCAGAAACAAGATTTGAAACAGATTCATGATGATTCTAAAGAAATTGTTTCATTATTATCCGAATATTCTATTCCTTCTATGTCTGAAATATTTGATCATTAATTTATTTATTTAATTAATTATTTTGTTTTGTTTATTTTTTAAATTAATTACACAAAGTTTAAATGGAGAATAGAATAATTTCAAATAGAATTCTTGAATGGTCTAATGGATCTATTAAAGAAATATGTAACCACAGTATCATGGTTCGATTCCGTTAAAATGTTTCCATTAGATTATTCAAGTGTTCTTTTTTTTCTAGAACCTTCTCGAACATTCTAGAACCTTCTCGAACCTTCTGGAAAATTGATTCATTTGAAAAGAATATCTAAATATATTAGTATTAAAATACTTATATTTTTACTAAATACTTAACTAAAAATGTCTACAACTGAATTTAAAAAACCTACTATTCTTGATACTTCTAACTTTAATTTACAATGGGATGACACCAAAGAAAATGCTGTTCTTTTAAATAATAATCATCGTGTATGTATTTCTACTGATGCTACACCATGTTTATTTGGTTATATTGTTACACGTGATAAATGGACTTTATTAACAATTGAAGATGATAATCAATTATTCTTAACTGCTTATAAAGAACTTTATCGTAAATTATGTGAATTATGTCCTGATGGTGATATTGTTAATTTTGTACGTATGGATAATGGTAAATATAAGATTACAATTAAAGTACCTATTAATGCATCGAAGAATGTTACTATTGATATTACTGATAAAAGAGATAAGAAGATTAATATCGGTAAAGATCCTAAGTTAACTTACGAAGAAATACGTGAAAAGTATATTCCACCAAATACGTTATGTAAAGTATTATTTACAATACATGGTATTCATCGTTATAATAACAAGTATTATATTGGTTTATATGCTCGTTCTATTAAAGTCATCGATAAATCTACGAAGAATACTAATAGTAATGATACTATTATTGATTTAACTAATTTATAAATTTTTAATGTTAAATTTATTTTTTATTAATATATTTGTTTTGTTTATAAATAATTTTATAATTGAAATAAAAAATGCAAAGTTGTATATTAGGAATGCCAAGTCCTGGTACTTTTGGTATGAATTTAATTTCAACTGGAAAAGAATATAGGCGATATAATACACAGCCATTACATAAAATGGATCAATATAATCCAATATTTCATGAAATAGGTCCAAATTCATCTATGCCTGTAACTACTTTAGAAAGTAAAGAAATACATGATGGTAAAGAAGATGATTATGTAGATCGTTCTAAAACATTTGGTAAAGATGCTGTTCCACAAGGAAATGGTGCATTAATTCGTGCTAGAGCAGCAGGTAAAGGTGTAATGAAAGCAGCTGGTCCAGAAGAAGATAAAATAGATGGTGAAGATCGTCAATATAAAGTATTAAATCCATGTAAACCAAGACGTAAATCTGGTAGAGGTATTATTCCAAATAAATCAGAAATCAATAAATTAGAAAATAATCAAGGTTCTGGTATTGGTGATGCAATTAAAAATAAAGTAAAAGATATGTATCAACGAAATGTATTAGATATAAGAGATGCTATTGTAGATAAAAAAGCTAATAGAAAAGCTCGTGATGCATTAGCTATTTTAGCTCAATATGTTGGTGATGGTCATCATGATCTTGATGATGAATTCAAAAGATTCTATGATCATAAAATAAAACGTGGTGGAAAGATTCCTATATCTGTTGCTTCAGCAATTATGAATGCAATTAAAAATAAGAAAATGATTAAGAATCCAAAATTAAGAAGAATGTTAAGACCTTCAATTATACCAAAATATATAGATTTAGATTCAGCTCAAAGTGGTGATGGTATATTAAGAGTTAAAAGAGGTGGTGGATTCTGGGATGGAGTAATGAATTATGCACCAGCTCTTTTAGGTGTAGTTGATAAAGGTATGGATTCTTTTGCTAAAGGTAGAAAAGCTTATTATGATACACATTTGGCACAACAATCAAGTGAATTAAATGATATGGAATTTGAAATGGAAAAATTAAAACGTCAACAAGCATTAAATGAAATGAAAAAACAAATAGGTTCAGGAAATACTATAAATAAAATGTTTGAAGGATATTATGATGTAGCTGATGAAATGCAAGATGCTCTTAACGAAGATGATAGACTACATCCACAACCCGTTGTTCAACCTCCACCACCTCCACAACAACAAGTTGTTAGACCTCCTCAACCTCAACCTCCTCAACCTTATAAACCTATGTCTCGTGATGAACAAAGTTATCCTTATAAGATTTATGGTTTCCCTCAAAATGATAAGGAGAAAGTCGATAGAAAATGGAAAGAAGATGAAAGGGATAAACGAATAGCTGCAAGAAGAGCTAAACGTAGAGGATATGGTGGTCGAGTTAAATTAAGTAAAGAAGAATTCTTAGAACGAATGAGAAGAGGAAAAGAAGCTAAAAAGAAAAGAGGTGGTGAATTGCCTCCATTGGTAACAGCTTATACAGATTTTGTAATACCTGCACAAGTAGAACAAAGGAAACGTAAAGTAGCTAAAAATGATTTAAAACAATTACAAATTATAAAACAGAAAATGGATAATAATGAAATATTAGATAGAGGTGAACAAATGTTTTGGAAAGAAAAGAAGTATATGTTATCAAAAAACTCAGGGGAGGGGATCTGGTAAAGAGTAAAGATGAAAAACTTATTCAAAATTCAATGAATTGCGATAATCCTATTATATCTGATAAAACTCGTCATGTTACTCCTAGATCCCCTGATAATTTTAAACAAACTCTATTTCAATATTGTAATATACCCAATTCTTTAATATCTCAATTATATAATTATGCTTATTTAAATAAACCTACCTCTTCTGTTGCTTGTGATCGTGCTGAAAATGTTATGAAACAATTAAATAAAACGAATTCTCAATCTTATAATTATTATAATAGTTATGATGATTTTGAACAAAATATAGATCAAGATCAAACTAAATTTAATATGATCTTTCATGAAAGTCCTAGTGATCCTTATAATGGTCATTTTGAAGCTGTTATTTATAATGGTAATAAAAATATAGAACACTATTCATCATTAGGAAATAAACCTACTTTTTCAAAATCATTTATTCAAAATCATAATATTCAATATAATCCTATTCAACACCAAAAAACTACAAGTAATGCAAATGGTTGCTTTTATTATTCTTTACTTTATTTACTTTCTAATGGAAATCTTATGCCTTGTTAAAACCTTCTAGAATATTCTAGAATCTCTAATTTATTATATTAATATTTTGTATAATTAATTTGTTTTGTTTATTATTTAATACTATAATGACAAAGAAACGATTTGGCAATTACTACTTAGATCGTAGTGCAGAAACTTTAGAGAATGTAAATGAAATACTGTCAGTTATTGAAATTGTTCTTATTATTATATATATTTTACTTTACTTCTATATGTCCAAGAAACGTTCTAGAACATTCTAGAACATTCATTTTGAACTGGCTCTATTTGTAGAATCTTTAATTTATTATATTAGTGTTTTATATAATTAATTTGTTTTGTTTAATCATTGGTTAATTTTAATAATGAACAAGAAATATCTTAGTTATTCTTATTTTTGTCGTGTGATGAAGAATCTAAAAGAAGAAGGAATTAAATCCAAAAAGAATGAAATAGCGAATCTTTTAGAACAATTTTTAAATAACAATAACAACAAAAATCTTAGTGATTTACAACTAAGTTATTGTAGAAACATGTTACTTTATATAGATGATCCTGTGATTCATCAACGTCTTGAAATGCTATTGGATAAACAATATATGAAGAATGAGAATCAATATCAAGAGGATAAGAATCTTATTCAACCCAATAATATGTTTATGCCTACTATGAAAAGTAATCAACAACAAAATCAATACCAAAATAATAATAATAATCTATCTTTCTTACCTTTTAATTAATTTTTATATCCTTTTATTACTAGTTGTTTAGTTATATTCAAAATTAAAACAAAACAAACATAAAAACATAAAATTATTCAATTAATTTTTTAAATAAATTATTATTTTCTAAAGATACATAAGAATTAATATGTGTATAATCATTATGACATAAAGCAGAAGCAGAATTTTCTATATCTTGGAATGTATTGGTTGTAGTTGTAGCATATAATTTTCTTAATGCATTAATGGTTAATTTTGGATGGATTTGTTTTAAATGCTTATTCACAAACCAATCAAATGCTTTAGTAGTAAATCCAGTTCGTACAGAAGATTCAAATATAAATTTACGATTTGGATTTCTTTTTAAGAGTAATTCTAGATCTTCAATCAATTCTTTTGGTGCATCTAATTGAATTGTAGAGTATTTACCAGCAGTTTTATAATCATTCAATAGAATAGAACCAGTGTGTTTCTCTTTATCATAAACAATATAATTCTTATGAATAGCTGGATCAATAGTATCTTCTGGAGTTAGAATGAATAATTGAGCATAATCAGCACGAGCAGGAGGAAGATAGGAGTAAAAATCTAATATTAATCGTAATGGATTATAATTTTCTAATTTATCGTGATATTCATGTAAATATGGAGTCGTAATACCATCTTTAATAAGATCTTGAATCAAAGTGCGTTTCTTATTATCCAGATATTTTTCATACATAGAATTGATAATCACATAAAATTCACACCATTTATTTAAAATACCTTCTTTATTTAATGAAGAAACATTACGTATAATAAATAATATCAATTCACATAACGATTTCATTGGACTAATTTTGATTTTACGTTCATTTACCATATAATCCATGAATGAATAAGGATTCTTTAAGAATTCTGAGAACTTTTTAAATGGTAATGGGAAAATATATAAATTGAAATAATTGGTTAAACGTTTTTTCCAAATATCAGAATAATTTGAATTCTGTATAACCAAAAGATACTTGTCATAATTTGTATTTTTCATTGATTTTCTCAAGTAGAATCTTTAAAACTTCTATTTTCAAAAGAATAATACATAAGAAAATCAAAATAAAATATCTAAGATTCTCATGTTCTCGAATGTTCTAGAAGTTTCGAGAATGTTCTAGAATATTCTAGAAAATTGATATACATCCCGCCACCTAAAACCACTGGAACACAATTAGTTTCCCCAGTTTCCCCAATATAATTGTGTTTTTGTGTTCCGAAATCCCTCATTTTTACAATTTTAAGCAATTTGATTGGACAATTCACGATGACGCATCCTATTTCCATAACGGTCACCCTTGTTTCCAAAAGTCTCTCGTTATAGTCGTGGTGGTGGGTACATCTTTTTACAAGACCACACCACCACCAGCTTTTCTTTCACCCACTATAAATACATACCTTGATCACTTTACTCTTTTTTATATAAATTTTTTATGATTATCATGACTTTTTATATTATTTATTGATCACTATACATACATTTTTATTTTTATATATTCCCGTGATTATTTTTATTATTTCTTTTTAGATAGAACCATCCATTTCATCTTTTCTCTATATAAAGGGAGGGTCGGGGTGTGTGTTTATTTAGCACATTCTGTGCTTCTTTTCGTATTTCTTTCTGTATTCCCGTGATTATTTTACTCACTTTACCAACGATGGAGTCATTTTCCATGAATATTCCCTGTAAAGGGGAGGGTTGGACTGTGTATTTTATTTCTTTTATGATTACTATGAGTTTCTCCTTGATCACTTTACGTTTCACGTTGGAATCGGAACACAAATAAATTAAAAATAAATAAACATGGGAAAAAATAAATACACACACACACTACCCTACACTCCCATGGTTATTTTACTTCAGAAATGTTATTAATTCTTCCGTCGAGAACAAAAAAGGGGGATGTCTTCCCCGCTTATGGCTGCGCGCGTCGCGCAGACTCTATGCGGGGTTTGCATACCCCCTTCTGCAGTTCGAAGAACGGAAGAATTATTATTTTGTTTATATCTTATAAGAGTTAAACACAATACAATAACTAATTTTTTGGCTATTTGTTTGTTAGATCACGGATTCAAAATAATTAGTAATGCCTAGAATATGATAAATAGGCACACACATAGCTGATAACCTAATTACAATCACTTGAGTAAGCTTTATTTGATGTTTCAGTTAGGCATGTAAATATTTTAAAATTTGTTTTATTTTTAAGAGTATAGTTTTAAATATATAATGATACAAACCGGTTTACGAATAATTATTGTTATTATGAAACGATTTATTCAAATTTATATGTCACGTCGATGTGAAGAATTACATTATATTCAAAAATTTTTATAATACTTGTTGAGTAAATTTGTTGGTTGAAAGAAAACGTTAAAACAAATCAAACTAGAAGTTTGAACTTAATGACTGATATAATGTTGTGTTCTTTTATGCTGACAAAACGAATCTCACGTTATCATATATACTTTACAAACCAAACAATCAACATATAACAGTGTCTTATAAAATATCACATCGACATTCTTTAGTAGAGAGTGTTTATAGTAATTAAAAGCAATTAATATTTTAAACTTAAGTTGAGTATTTATGGAATCAGATGTATAAATGGGTTTTTACAACATAGTAAATAATAAATGAAGGTCAATTCATAGCTAATATTAAATCGTGAAGTATGGTTGTGACGTGTGTCTTCAAAACATTTTTTTTTTTAGTATATTACAGCAAGAGTCTTAAAGAAAACGAGGTTTAATAAAAATTGTGGAAACTACTAAAAAAGAAAAGAATATTCCATACAAATTCCATAAAGATTTTATTATTTGGTTTATTTTATAAAATATTTAAATAGATATAAGGCTAGCTGATATTGATTATGTGTATATAATTGTTTACATAATATATACACTGTTGGCACCTAATATTTGAATTAATAATAGGTATCTAAGAAAATCAACTTCAGGCAGGATTGTTGTATACATCCATGGTTAGATAATAGTGAATCATGATCGGTGAGCAAGCTTGGGATGAAACAAAAACTTTACTTTTAAAGGAGATTTGCCTAATCAGAAATTGAAAGAAGCCGCCTTGCAAAATGAATTTGTATATAATTATGTAGTCTTATTCTTATAGTCAGCCACTTTGGTTATGACAGTTTTATTTATAGTTGGCTTTTTAAGTTTCAATTCTGTTCTTTACACGCTGTATTGGTCTTCTAAGTTCTCTATTGGTCTTTTAAGTTCTCTATTGGTCTTCTACACTCTTTATTGGTCTTCTAAGTTCTTTATTGGTCTTTTAAGTGCTCTATTGGTCTTCTACACTCTCTATTGGTCTTCTAAGTTCTTTATTGGTCTTCTAAGTTCTCTATTGGTCTTCTACACTCTCTATTGGTCTTCTAAGTTCTTTATTGGTCTTTTAAGTGCTCTATTGGTCTTTTAAGTGCTCTATTGGTCTTCTAAGTTCTCTATTGGTCTTCTAAGTTCTTTATTGGTCTTCTACACTCTCTATTGGTCTTCTACACTCTCTATTGGTCTTCTAAGTTCTCTATTGGTCTTTTAAGTTCTCTATTGGTCTTCTACACTCTTTATTGGTCTTTTAAGTGCTCTATTGGTCTTTTAAGTGCTCTATTGGTCTTTTAAGTTCTCTATTGGTCTTTTAAGTTCTCTATTGGTCTTCTACACTCTCTATTGGTCTTCTAAGTTCTCTATTGGTCTTCTAAGCTCTCTATTGGTCTTCTAAGTTCTCTATTGGTCTTCTAAGTTCTCTATTGGTCTTCTAAGTTCTTTATTGGTCTTCTACACTCTTTATTGGTCTTTTAAGTTCTCTATTGGTCTTCTACACTTTTTATTCGTTTATAGAGTGTATATCTTGTCTCTGTTGTCTTTTACGGACTCTATTGACTACTTATTATATATTTTGTTTAGTTGTGATCTCTAATTATTACCTTTGATTACTGATAATTACTTGTCATCACTCATGGTTACTTATGATTACTTTGAGTTACTTAGAGTTACTTATCATCAATGATAGTTACTTAAAGTTACTTATTGTTAATTGAAGTTACTTATGATTACTTATCATCACTGATAGTTACTTATAATCAATGATAGTTACTTATTGTTACTTATGATTACTGATAGTTACTTAGAGTTATTTATTATCAATGATAGTTACTCATCATCAATGATAGTTACTTATAATCAACGATACTTATGATTACTGATAGTTACTTATGATTACTGATAGATACTTATGATTACTGATAGTTACTTAAAGTTACTTAAAGTTACTTATGATCAATGATACTTATGATCAATGATAGTTACTTATGATTACTGATAGTTACTTATGATTACTGATAGTTACTTATCATCAATGATAGTTACTTATCATCAATGATAGTTACTTATCATCAATGATAGTTACTTATCATCAATGATAGTTACTTATCATCAATGATAGTTACTTATCATCAATGATAGTTACTCATCATCAATGATAGTTACTTATGATTACTGATAGTTACTTATGATTACTGATAGTTACTTATGATCAATGATACTTATGATCAATGATACTTATGATCAATGATAGTTACTTATGATTACTGATAGATACTTGTGATTACTTATAGTTACTTATGATCAATGATAGTTACTTATCATCAATGATAGTTACTTATCATCAATGATAGTTACTTATCATCAATGATAGTTACTTATCATCAATGATAGTTACTCATCATCAATGATAGTTACTTATGATTACTGATAGTTACTTATGATTACTGATACTTACTTATGGTTACTTAAAGTAACTTATGGTTACTTAAAGTTACTTAAAGTTTCTTATCATCACTGATAGATACTTATGATTACTTATAGATACTTATGATTACTTATAGATACTTATGATTACTTATAGATACTTATGATTACTTATAGATACTTATGATTACTTATAGATACTTATGATTACTTATAGATACTTATGATTACTTATAGATACTTATGATTACTTATAGATACTTATGATTACTTATAGATACTTATGATTACTTATAGATACTTATGATTACTTATAGATACTTATGATTACTTATAGATACTTATGATTACTTATAGATACTTATGATTACTTATAGATACTTATGATTACTGATAGATACTTATGATTACTGATAGATACTGATACTTACTTATGGTTATTTATAGTTACTTATAGTTACTTATGATCAATGATACTTATGATCAATGACAGATACTTATGATTACTGATACCTACTTATGATTACTGATACCTACTTATGATTACTGATACCTACTTATGATTACTTATAGTTACTTATAGTTACTTATAGTTACTTATAGTTACTTATAGTTACTTATAGTTACTGATAGTTACTTATGATTACTGATAGTTACTTATGGTTACTTAAAGTTTCTTATCATCACTGATAGATACTTATGATTACTTATGATTACTGATAGTTACTGATAGTTACTTATGATTACTGATAGTTACTTATGGTTACTTAAAGTTTCTTATCATCACTGATAGATACTTATGATTACTTATGATTACTGATAGTTACTTATGATTACTTATAGTTACTTATTATCAATGATAGTTACTCATCATCAATGATAGTTACTTATGATTACTGATAGATACTTATGATTACTGATAGATACTTATGATTACTGATAGATACTTATGATTACTGATAGATACTTATGATTACTGATAGATACTTATGAATTTTTTTTTTACAATTATCTTCTTTAATGTTTGCTTATTATCTTTACAGTTCACTTTTGGTCTTTAGTGCTTATTTTTTAAATAGCTTTGGCTATAGTTATTACTGTCTAATTATGGTATCTATGGCTCCGATATATTGAGGCTTCAATTTCATTATGTATTATGATACCGATTTGCTGTACTTGTCTATTTTAAATACCTATTTGATTTGGTTATGATTTAATTTAATTAAACAAAACAAGATGATTTAATTATGAAAATTGGTATTAATTATTGGTCTCTTATAGATATGTATATATATGTTTGTATGTATCTAGTCTTATGTTTGCTATTGTGATATATAATTTCATTTGAATGGTGTACTAGTTGTTAGTTAGACTTCAATGACTTTTAATTTCTTGGATTCGATATCAGTTTCATCCTTTCTCGAATTTCTGGCTGGCTTTTTCTTCTTCTTGTTCTCTCTTTCATTAGTGCTTATTATATCCGTCTCTGTTTCCTGTTGTTCAATCATTTCATTGGACATTATTGATTCCATTAATGAATGCAAGATTATCATGTCTTTCTTCATTTTATATGACTTATATCTTTGATAGTAAGATATAAAGTTTGCGAAATTTGTTGATGATGGTCTTCCTGATGGTCTTATAGAATACTTTGGCTTTACAACTGAAGATGGTTGGATATAGGAGATAATCGAACTACTTATTATTCTATATATAGTATAGGTTTATATATTATAAGTAATTGAGTAATAGATAAATACCTGTCGACGTAGCCTTGATAGTACCAGTTCTTCCTCTTCATACTATAGTTCTGTTTAAATATGTTGAACAAATTACAAATTGTAACAGTGTTGTCTCTCCTCTCTTGGTTATCGTTAAGTAACTTCTTGAATAAAAGAATTGCATGAGAACATGGAAACCTTTGAAATTGGTACATACCACATGTACAAGTTTTTTTTCATAATCGATTATATATTCTTCTTCTACTGTTATGGTTCCAGCCTTTGTTGCATCGTCATATACATAGTGGCCTATATTAGTCATCATTGAGTTGGCGTTATCAAAAATATCTTGTATATAATCAAGGAATGGATTATTGCTGTTGGTTGCTGCTAAGTCTATTTGATATTGGTGACCATAGTTATATATTTCTATGAGCATTTGATGAACAGGAAGCTGCCTATACTTGTAGATTGCATTATTAAAAGACTCTGCTGGACTGGAAGATATATATCCATAGCGGTTACGTTTATCTTTCGGAAAGTCAATATTATATAGGGAGCATCCTCTATACTTATTAACCTTATCAATTTGTGTAGGAGATAGTAGTGACTCATTAATAATCTTATTCCATTCTTCTTCGTCATCTGCTAAAATTAATTGTGGCATAACAATGGATAATGGACTTCCTTTACGGCAGATCTTCTTTAAGATATGAAAAGCACAAGAAAAGGGAATACATTCATTGAATACTTTTGGAATACTGTTTTGTAGGCCTTTATCCATGTCTGAAAAGAATGATATATTATTCGTTGAACAATGTTCCTTCTCTAAAGATCTTTTGAGGTGTATCTGGAAGTTTTGCCACGTTGCAGAACATTCAACTGCATATAGACCAAAAGCTAGCAGCATTAACTTTCTTTCAATTGTAATTGTAACTGCTGTCAATAAAGTTTGATTGGTTCTCTTCAAATGTGTTCCATCCAAGAAGATTATGGGCTGAGATATCTTTTTATATATATCAATATTTGATTTTAAACTGACGAAGTAGTATAGAAATTCATTTGATTCATTTTGATCATTAGTATTAGTAGGAGTATCTTGTTCTGTACTTGTTTCTCTATTCTCATCGGTCTCTACGTTATTACTGTGCCCTAATAGAACTTCATCAAATAGATCATCATGAAAATCATCTATATTATTATTATTGGAATTAATAATATTGCTTCTTTCTTTTTCGTAAGTAGTATAATCTAAATAGTCTATTGCATCATATGATGCTATATCCTTATAGTTCATACCTGATGGTAAACATCCATATGCAGTGTAGTTTCCCTTAGAATTGATTGCTTCTAATATTCCTGGAATAAGGTTAAATTTATTATCTCCTTTGGGACCAATTTTTTCTAGTACGTATCTACAGACTCCTATTGATGTATTCAATCCTTGTGTTTCTAAGTATTTCTTCATTTGAGTTGATGAATCGAAATATTTTGTTAAATTATTTTCCTTAAGATACTCTATTACTGTCTGTGAGGTGATATTCTTTTTAATTGATTTATTAGATTTATTATAAAATTAATAATTCATTGATGCAGATGAAGTCATTGCTTTAAACTTTTCAATCGTTATTCCATGAATCTCTTCGTATTCAAATATTACTATTTCGTTATTACTAATCAAACTAGAACTATTAAATGGATTTGTACTATTATTGTTATCGGTGTTGTTGTCGTTTCCATGGTTATCATCTTCATTATTTTCAGACACTTCATGTTGCTCCTTGCTATATATAGAATTATATACAATATTTTTAATATATCTATATATATATCTATATATATTGATATATAGGTTTAGAATATATGCTGATATAGGTTTAGTTGAATATTATGTAGGTATAAGAACAGATAAAGTATATATATATATATATATATATATATATATATATATATATATATATATATATATATATATATATATATATATATATATATATATATATATAGGTTTAGAATATATATGGATATGGATATAGATATATGTAGGTATAGGTGTAGTTGAATATTATGTATATATATATATATATATATATATATATATACTTTATTTCATTTTGATTGTTAATAAAATAGTTTATACAGTCTATATAGATTATAATGGTGTTGATAAAGATTGTTTTATATACCTTTTGGCAAATATTTTATATCAACCAGATTTTCTTGATTCAACTCAATATATATGTTACAATTTCTATTACAAATCTATAAATATGTATATTATTATTAATATAATATAATATAATATAATATAATATAATATAATATAATAGTATATAATAGTATATAATATAATATAATATAATATAATATAATATAATATAATATAATATAATATAATATAATATAATATAATAGTATATAATAGTATATAATATAATATAATAGTATATAATAGTATATAATAGTATATAATAGTATATAATAGTATATAATAGTATATAATAGTATATAATATAATAGTATATAATAGTATATAATAGTATATAATAGTATATAATATAATATAATATAATATAATATAATAGTATATAATAGTATATAATATAATAGTATATAATATAATATAATAGTATATAATAGTATATAATATAATATAATAGTATATAATATAATATAATACAAGCGTTTCACGACTGGCTACGCCAGCCTACGCTTGAATCTAGATAAAAATTAAAAAAATAGTTTGTAAAAAAAATATCTATTCATTATTTTAAATTAATAGTTCATAATAAATTCAAATTTAATAATAACATTAATGACTATTTCATTAAATAAAAACTAAAAATTAAAATATAAATCAAAGATTACACTACATTTCATAACTAAATATGTTTAAATACTTTGAAAACGTTTATTATTGTACATAAAATATAGTTTATAAAACAAATAAGTTATCATAAAAAAACTCTAAAAGACTTTAACATTTGAAATACACATATCTACTTTTATTAAAATTAATTTTATGCTAATATATACATATATTTAATTTATTATTTTAATTTATAAAAAGTAACTTGAATTTCATTTGTTTAAAGTCACAATTACAAAAAATGAGTTCTTTTGAAAGACAAAAAACATTCTTTAAACAATAATAGTTTTGTATTTAGTGACAAAAAAACGTATTATACTGTTTTAGAAACAATTAAAATCTTTTTACCCATTCTAACATTCCTATCAAACAGTCAACCACATTTAATTAAATTAATTTTTAATATTTTATGTTCTATAATAAGTCTATTTATTATTTTAATAAAAGGTAACTTGAATCTCTTGACTTAACTATTGTAATTCTAAAAAAATAATTTTTTAAACAACTTAAAATATTTATTTATTGTAGATTTTAATATAAAACAATTTAAAAACACTCTATACATACTTTCTACAACCATTTTAAAAAATAGACTCATTTTAACATTTTGGTCAAACACACAACCACCTTTATTTCAAACAATTCTTTTATTATTATAAACATTAAACACTCTAATACTCATTTTTACAAAAAGTGTATTGAATCTCTTCACTTAAGACAGTCAAACAGACAATTCAAAATCATTTTACCCTTTAAATTCATTATAAAGTGATAATATTTTCAGAATTGTCCTAATATGTGGTTCAGGACACATTGAACTACTTTTTACAAAATTATGAGTCAACATGTCCACTTGCTCATTCACTCGTCAAACTTTTTTTTGACTATTTTTTTGAGATATGCAATACATATAAGGTCTAGTTATCAAATATGTAAAAATTAATTGTCAAATATGAATTTGATTTGTCAACTTTCAGAAAATTTTTAGAAAAATGATTTTTCAATTTTCAGTTTTTTAACATGTTATACTATTGACTCTACTAAACTCATTTCTTAATTAATTTTAAATATTAAAATTTATATTATTAATATGTTTTATTCTCTATATTTATTTGTTATAATTATATAAAATAATTAAATATTGACTGAGAAATTAATGTTATAAAGTATACCCTTTTTTCAAAAATTAATTTTTTTATGTTTTGCATATATAATTTTTTATCTCAAAAGTTATTTTATATTTTGATATTATTTTTATAAATTTATAAATTATATGTCATCTAGTTTATAAATAAGTTTTATTTATTTTTTAAAAATTAATATTGATGGAGAAATTGTCAAAATAAACTATAGTATCAAAAATGCTTTCTTCTTTTTAAACGACTTATTTCACTAATTAAAGACAATTAAAAACAAATTTATTTATTTAAAGCATATTTATGACATTTACAACTCATAATGACTCATAACTAACTTTTTAGAACAAACATTGTCAATATCAGTTCAACATGTTGTCTTAAAATTTTCAAATAAGTCACACAAAGTGTCTATGAGTGATTCTAAACACGAATTGAAACGTTTTAATAGTTTATTGAGTTAACATTGTCTGGTGATCTGTTGTCAAAGTCCTTTAAAAACAAAATAAAATTCTAAAATATGTTTATTTTGATATATAGTTTTTAAATATAAAGTCTAATGTCAAATAAAATTGCTAATGATGAAATTATTGACAACAAACAAATAAAAAATTTTTGAGAAAAATTTCGAACGTCATTTTTTTATTGAGTTCAACTATTGTCTCCTATGACTTCATTTTTTAATATTTTGAAAAAATGACAAAAACGGATGACATTTAGGTCGTCCTATATCTAAATAAGCTTTAACTTTATTATTTTATAAAATATTGACTGAGATCTAGTGATCACAAAATATACCCTTTTTAGAAATTTTTCATTTTTATGTTTTTCATATAAATGTATGTTTCTCAGTCAATATTCAATATTAAGTAAAAATATAAAAAACGGATGACATTTATGTTGTCTAGTTTACAAATATGTTTTTACTTGTATTATATGTTGAATATTGACTGAGATCTGATGATCACAAAATTGGGTATCAAAGAAGAAAAATTTTTAAAAGCAAATATTTCTCTTTTAAAAAGTATATGACAAATATAAAACATATTCATGACGGATATAGAGTTAAATAAATACATTAAAGCTCAAATAAGTTTATAAAGAAGGAATGTGTTGGATATCAGTTTGTCTTTTGTCGTTATTTAAAGGAATTATTGCTATTTCAGAGTAGTCAAAGTCATTTACATTACGAATGTAATCATTTTAGAGTTAAAAGTTAGTAATGTGTGTATTGATATGTTGTCAAGTTGTAAATATAAACAAATTTACCCGTCAAAACTATTTATACGACCAACCCGTCAATAAAAGTCAATTTTATAAAAATAAATATAGAGTATGTGAGTAGATATAGGAAAAATAAGAAAACAATAAAAAATGAAAAACGAAAAATAAGTGTTTTTATAAAAATGAAAAATATTGGATAAAATAAAAATAATCCAATAATTTTGGTTAAAATTTTGTGCGAAAATGGTTTTTTGCGATTTTTAGCCAGAAATTTAGAGTTTTTGAAAATTTTCTTTAACAGTCATTTTCAGAATTGTGTTCTGGATTTTATAATGTTATTTTTATTTTATAAAAGTTAATAACAAAGTCAATAAAGGTGAAAGTGTGTGAGACACCGTACTTTTGGGCTGCTAAATTAAGGATATTAATAATAGTATATAATATAATATAATATAATATATAGAAAAAAGTTTTAATTTATGTATACTTCATAGTTGTGTAACCGGTACTTTATCAGCTTAAATCCTTGAATATCTGATCCTAGATAGTGTAAATAGAAGGGACATTGTGTGTTTGAACATATAATGTCAATAACCTTTTTATTTGATCTTTTTGTTTTATAACTATATCCTATCTTTTGCATTTTCAAATTAATATCTTTTAAAAGCTCTTGTTTTGTTTTGTAAATCAACTGAATTGAATAAATATTATCTTTTTCAAAAGCAATCATTGCCTCTTGACTAACCATTTCATCGTAATTAATAAAAAGAATATCCTTATTACTCTGTTGAGACTGATTTAAAACCTATATGTACATGATCAACAAATAAAATATGATTATTATGTAATTAATGAATACCTCTTCGTTGTCTGACATTATAGATTACAGTTGTAATTCAAAATCCAGAAACGTCTACAGTTTTTAAAATGTTTTCTTAAAAAAAGAAATACTGGTTTTGATCATTTTTTAAGCAGTATAGCTTTTATTATTAATGCAATAAATGATTAACTAGTATATTCTATATCTTTTATTGACATTCTATCATAAATAATACATATAATAATTTTCTGACGACTAATTAATAATCAATTTTTTATATTTAAAACTAAATATGCTTTTTACATGTTAAATTACTTAAATAACGAGATTCTAAATAATTTTAAGTCAACATAAACAAAAATTAATACTTACCAATTTGGTATGTGTAATACAAAAAGGTTATTTTCATTTACATCACACTAACACATCAATAATCAGCTGAGTACGTGTAAGAATGTATTCTGTTATAAAATTCAGGGTGGAAATCTAGAATTATTGCAAATTTGATTGCAACATTCCAATTGCTTTGAGATATGTTTGCGGCTTTTTTAAAAAGAATGAGCTACCAAACCAAAACATACAAATTATTACCCAATATTGGATAAAAGTAACTTTTATTTAAAAAATTTTTAACAATTTTTGTGGTAAAAATATTTTTATTCTAAAAATAAAAATGAAAAAATTATTATCCAATGAATGACTGTATATCAATTATTAACACATGTTTATTGATCTAAAAGCGATTAATATGAAATAATCAGAATTTTAAGCAAAATAAAGCTCAAAATGTGACAATTTCAACATATTTATGTAAAAAATTGATATTTTCCATCGTTTCGAAGATTATTTTGACATTTTCAAAATCTCTAACAAAATATTGATATTCTCAGCAGTATCTCTTGATGCTATTCGTATACACAAAACTAGGGTCACGCCGCAGGTCCGGGGCCTAACGGCACCGGACCGCGGCTGCATAAAATAATAACAGTTTGGCTTTTATTTTCTTTTTTTTCATTATTATATATTATCTATTATATATTATTATTTATTATTCATTATCTATTATATATTATATATTATATATTATTATCTATTATCTATTATATATTATATATTATATATTATATATTATATATTATATATTATATATTATATATTATATATTATATATTATATATTATATATTATATATTATATATTATATATTATATATTATATATTATATATTATATATTATATATTATATATTATATATTATATATTATATATTATATATTATATATTATATATTATATATTATATATTATATATTATATATTATATATTATATATTATATATTATATATTATATATTATATATTATATATTATATATTATATATTATATATTATATATTATATATTATATATTATATATTATATATTATATATTATATATTATATATTATATATTATATATTATATATTATATATTATATATTATATATTATATATTATATATTACTTTAATAACGCTTCTTATACTCTATATGGAGAGTCACAATCATTTATTGATTGTAATCAGGTTC
This sequence comes from Blastocystis sp. Blastoise, assembly GCA_039096225.1. Lineage (NCBI taxonomy): Eukaryota > Bigyra > Opalinata > Blastocystidae > Blastocystis > Blastocystis sp. Blastoise. The sequence continues at coordinate 317,072 of JBBPEB010000029.1, forward strand.
AATTCCTGATATAAGAATTAAATAAATTCTTTAAATGATATCAAAAAAACTAAAAACAATACTTGAAAGAAAATTAAAAAACTATTTTGAATCATTATACATATTATTTATTATTTTTAAAATATATTTTGTATTTATTAATAATTAAACAACTGTTTTAAACATTTTGTGAGTTTTTAAAGTCAATAACTTTAGAAATGAGTCACAATGTGAAGAACTCTGAAGTATTTTTAATTCATAAAATTTATTTAAATAAACGTAATATAATGATTTAAACTCATTTTCATACTTTTTAAAAGAATTAGAAAGCTTTAATCATAACAAAGTCAGCATTCATTCTAACTTTGACTAATAAAACATGGTTTAAAAAGTTAATATTTCTTCAGTTGTCTCAAATACTTATTTTAATCATAAATGACTCGAAAAAGTGACTTTTAAATAGACTTTACCCATTCAAGATCCACTGTATCAAAACAGTTTCCTTCAGTCTTTTGATATAGTATAGAGTTTATTATACTATTTATTGAATAAAAGTAAATGTTTTGAATCTCTGTCTTAAAGACCCTTTTTGACACATTATGAAAAGTTGACACACTTAAACTCATTTTTATAAGCTAATATTTACATACTATACTCAGTATAGTGTTAGCTACACATTGGTCATCACTTTAAAACATTTTATAAACCTTTTGCATTTGCTCATTTACTTTGACCAAAATATTTTCGTCCCTCCTTTTGACATAATATAGACTGTGTGGTCTAGTTATATGAAAGTGAGGGGGAATTTTGAATCTCGTCCTCTAAGTCAATCATTTTCACATTTTTTAAAATTTATACCCCTAAACTTGATATTTTGACTCAACTTTTCTACAGTGTTCCAAAAACACGATTTTGGATAAACTGAGTGAAAAATATTTTTTCAATAACTCTCACAACCCTTCACACATGCAGTCTCTAAAAATAGATTTTGCTATATTTTTGATATGTTGTAGAGTGTCTCTTAGTGTATACTGAACAATATCTCGTTTCTTAAAACTCTCATTTTATGACTCACTCTAAACATATTTTTACTAATTGAAAGGCTTAAACATATTTTTAAAAGCTAATATTTTCATAGTAGACTTTATATGACTCTATAAACACATTAGTCATCACTTTAGACTTTTTAAGGACACTTTACTATTTGGTCATATACACTTTGATCAACATATTTTCGTCCCTTATTTTAACATAATATAGATCATACACTCTAGTTTAATGCATAAAAGCTCTTATTTTGAATCTCGTCCTCTAAGTCACTCATTTTTACATTTTTTGAAATTTAATACCCTTAGAGTTGTTTTTTTGGCTCAATTTTTTTATAGTGCACGAAATTCACGATTTAACATAAACTGAAGTAAAAATAAATTTTAAATAATAGTCACAACCCTTCACACATCCACTCTCTAAAAATAGATTTTGCTATATTTTTGATATGTTGTAGAGCTACTACAGCTGTACACTAATTAATATCTCTAAATTTTTTATTCAAAGTCTAAGACTATGTTTTATACATTCTTTTAAATTTGACAACCTTAAACTATTTATTTAAAGCTATTATTCATAAAATAGACTTAATACATGATTCTAAACACATATGCAAACCCTTTTTCTTTTTAAGACACATTTTGTCATTTGCCGATACACTTTGACCTTCATAATTTTGACTCTCCTTTTAATATAGTATAGAGTATTATCTCTAGTTTATTAAATAAAAGTCATTATATTGAATCTCTCACTCTAAGACCACTTAATTCACACTTTTCAAAATTGTGACACTCAAACTCGTTATTTTAAGACTTTGTTTTAACTATAGTAGTTTAATGACCTATTGATTACTATGATACAATATTAGTCCATTATAAGAAGATCGATGAAAATATCGATCACTCAAAAATCGTCCTCAGGAGCTGAAAATTGGTACACCTAGGTTTTTTGACCTCCTGAATCAGAATATGATGTCAAATTAAGAATCTAAATTTGACCGTTAAGGCCTCACGTGTTCAATATGAAAAAGTATTAAAAAATAGATAAATATAAAGAATAAACACGGATAACGTATATTGTGGGATTGATAAAAAATCAAGTTTACCCCATGTTTATTTTCCAATTGTCTGGTCAACAATTTTTATCGGGGTCACCCCAAAGAGCCAATCAAAAACGACTCAAAAATCATGTTTTCTGTTTTTTTATTAATAACTTTTTAATTATTAATAATATCGCTTAACCAAATATACGGTGCACAACTACACGTTATATCGTATTGAACTGTGTCTCAACCAAAAGCTAACTCCCCGTAAGTTTAGAGGAGTTGCGGCGACAAACTATAGTATACATTAGCCAATCAAATGCATTTTCCAAAAACTGACCAATGGGAATTTTTTTGCCTATTCTCATATATATAGTAATGATATATTATTATTCCAAAAAGAAAACAATTTCTTTTTTAGATAATATTGTTTATACTCATTCAATTCATATTGATATAAATGGTATATATATTAATGTATTCTATATTTATAAATTCATGGCATTAAAATAATCTAAATAATTTATTATATTTTACTATTTGCTATATAGATGAATTTTTTTATTATTTTCCACATTTAAAAGAATTATTAGAGAAGAGTCTAATTTCCTTTGATAAACTTTATAGTATATAATATTTATTATAATTTTTTTTTAATATATATTATCTACATATTATATAACTTATATATTATAAAGTTAATACTACAAATTTTGAAAATATCAAAACTTTGAATTCTTTTGAAAATTATAAACAGAATATAAGCGCGATATCTTTGGAATTTTATAGTATTCATTTTATTCAATAAATATATAGTTGATATATAATTATAATACAAGTATTTATTAATATATCGATAATATAGTTCATGATGATGATGATGATGATAATGATGATGATGATGATAATGATGATAATGATGATAATGATGATGATAATGATGATGATGATAATGATGATGATGATAATGATGATGATAATGATGATGATAATGATGATGATAATAAAAATGAAATTAATATTAGAAATACATTAGAAAGATTCTTAAAGTTTAATGCAATAAAAAATTTAAATAAGTTAATCGTTTCAAGTATATTCTATGTAGATATTACTATCATTCTTTATATAATATATATAGTTGATGAAAATATAAGTATAGAACGTTTAGAATGGATATCAACTCTCTTTAATGAAAATGAGTTTAATACTATTCATATACTAAACATTATTTGTATATTATATTATTAATGCATTTAAAAACATAAATATAGTATATTATGTCAAAAAAAACTCATCATCTGAATATTTATCTATATATGAGAATATAATGGATAAATTAATTCCTAAAGCTTCTAATGTTACAATATGTGGTAATTATTTATATATATAATTATTATGTATTATGATAATTGATTTAATAATTTTAACTATTCTTATTAGATTGTACTATGACTTTTATAAATCGATTAATTCGCAAAGGTTGTTTCCATAATACAACTCACTTAGATCTACGTATATATATATATTAAATATATATAATGTTTTAATCATAGTATATTATATATTTCATCCTGATATTTTTTTTTATACGAATATTAATTTAGATATTGCTAATATACTGGATGATAACTTTTGTGAAATATATACTACAACAAATTTCCCTAAATTAGAATTTATCGAGCTTTGTATTTATGAATAATAATATATATTGTTATTTATCATAGTTATTAATATATACATTTTTATTATCTAATAATTATTTTTTTATATTATATATTTATAGCTCACTGTAGTGATATAAATTGTTGGATTGTTTTTTTTTAAAAAACTTTTAAAATATATTAATAATAGTGACTTTCCATCTTCAACTAGTTTTCAATTACATTGTATATTAGTAATAGTATTCTTATTCATATTCATAATAATTATAATTCAATAGTTACGAATTGTTGGAAAGATAATTATATTTATAATCATAATACTTCTATTTTTCGATGTAAATATGATACTCATTCATTTATAGATACAATTATTGGTACACAGAGTATATATATATGTCTTAAAAATGTATTATATATTTATATATAGATATACAATTAAGTAAATATGAAATAGAAACATTATTTGATTGTATAAATGAAAATAAAGCTCAAAGCATAAGAAGTTTAAGATTATGTATATATATATATATATATGCTTTTAATTATTAATATAATATTTCATTCTTAAAGATATTTATGATGATACACAATTATCAAAACTTATCGAATGTATTATTAATGGAAAAATTCCAAAACTAAAAGAGTTTACTTTTTTTACTGGTATATTTATAATTATGTATATCAATACTATATAATATAGATGAAAAAATTTCATCTCAACAAAAAACTATATGTAAACAACAAGTGAATAACTCGTCATTTATTAAGGAAAATCATATATATTATACATTCAAAAGAATATGGTAAGAAATTATATTTATATACTTTTAATACGTTTATATTACTACATTCAATTCTATTCTTGTTTTTTTAATATTTATTAATATTTTGATTAGTTATATATAAGAAGAATATTGTTTATTTTTTTAAAAGAGAATACTAGTTAATAAAATATAATTTACTCACTTTTAATATAATTATCATGACAATATAACTGTTATTTCTATACATAACTTTCTAATAAAGAAAATATATAATTATATATTGTCAAAAATAAATATTTTGTAATAATGTTTGTGATAACTACCATATAATAATTTATCTAATAACGACAAGGAGTTTATTTTTTCTCATTTTTATATTAGCATACAACTCTTTATAAATTTTAAAATAAATATAGTTTTTATTAATATATGTATTTTATAAAGAAGACTATTATCAATTGTTTAAAACATTTTATATAGTTTTGTTTCTCTTAATAGTTAACTAAAAAAGATTATATAAAAAATATGTTAAAATTAAACCCTGACAATATAAATTTAATGAGTCCAACCAGTATTCTTCTATAAGAACTATCAAATATATTTATTAATGCATTTTAATATAATTTATTTAAAAAGAAAAACAAACAAATTATTTGATTTCTTTTAATAATAATTTGAATTTTTTAATAATAATTTGATTTTTCAATACGACACTAGATGATTTAAAAAAAAAATGAATGAGATTTTACAATTCTTTAATACCATTCTTATATCAAAAAATATTGAGGAATCTTCATAATCAATACAAGAAACTATATTAAAATTTATTTATTCATTCGTATAAGATATACATTTAATACTAGCTTTTAAATAACTGAAAATTATATATATATATCAAATAATAATAATCATGTTTATATAAAATATTATATATATATCAAATAATAATAATTCAGGTTTACATAAAATATTATATACATATATATTCAAACTGATTTTCAATAAAAAATGAAAGAAAAATAATCTTTTATCCCATAACAACGTATTCTATACTTTTTTAATAATTAATGATATTATTTTTTAGTGAAAAATATATATATTAAAAATGAATACTTTATTTTGTTTATTAATATATGAAATATGAATAAGAATCAATGATTTTTTACATACAGTTATATGAATAGCATTAATCTACAAAAATATATTGTTTTTCAAGTAAATAAAAATATTTTAAGCACCTTCTTTTAAAATATACTATATATGGCATTAAATAAGTCTTTCTTTAATATACTATAATATCTAATAAATTGATATTGTTTATTTGAATATATTGTTAAAATGTTTGAATATTATGAATAAAAAGAAGATAACATAATGCAGTCTCAACAATCTCCCTATTTATATATTAAAAATGGCTTATATGATTTGTTATAAATACATAAATGACAATAATAATTTAGATAATTCAATTTAATTTAAATATAATAAATAACAAGACATTAATTAGTTTATAGATATTATGAATATAATACTTAATGATATAAAAGATATATTGATTATTAATGGCAATGCTTTTTATTCTAAGAATATAGAATTGACATGATAAAAACACTTTTACAATTTAAAAGAACCAAAATTGAAATGACACTAAAAATCAAACGTTATCATATATATTGAATATCAAAAAAATCAAATAAGAATCTTACTGATAAAAAAAAATAGCAAATTGATATATAACATGTTTTTTTAAATATGTATATATATATGTCATATATATAACTATAACATATACATCTTGTTTATATATTTATTTCGTTGACTAATATCATTATTATTTAAAAGTGACGTAATTTCTTGAATAGCTAATTCTCTTATTTCTTTTTCAGTCTTTATTTCTATGTCCATTTCTTCTAATAATAACGAATGAGTTAAATCAAAACTATAGAAAACATAATACATATTATATCAAAAATATAAATATATATTATTTTAAAATAGAATATATATTTTTAAAAACTTACATATTACCTAAGACTACATACCAATCTTCTCTTCCAAAATAATATAGAATTCCAGTATATAATTGAATGAAAATACTACAATGACAAAAGTTTATATTATCCATTAAGTATTGCTTCATACAATCCTTTTTATAATGCGTTGAAAAGCATACCTATATTAATAGTAATAATATGAAGGATAATATTCATGATTTTAATAATGTTAATGTAGAATATCTGTAATATAGCAATATTAACAATAAGAATAAACAAAAAGATAATCATAAAAATATATATATATAGAGATAACTATATATATATACAGTTTGTCCACAATTCACACATATACATATAGATTCAAAATCTTTATTATTACATTGATTACATATATAATTAAATGATAATTTTTTAGTATCTGTTTCTGTTAAATTAAACTATAATATTAATTAATATTTAACAAACATATTATTTATATATATACTAATGTTTGAAGAAGTGGATATTCACATTGTTTAAGATATGGATCGAAACTTAGTATAAAGAAATAATTAGGAATCTCATATAACCTATTCATATATTCAATATATAAGTTATATATAAATATATATATATAAACATACTCTAATACTTTAAGATTAATAATATTTAATACTTCTTCAATAGTATATTCACAAGGTTTTTTTTCAAGTAAAGAGGAAAGAGAAGGAGAAGAAGATAGAGATAGTGATGTATATAAAGAAGAGAAGGAGGTAGGAACAGAAATATCAGAAGAAGGAATAAATGAAGGAGACAGAATAATGTTTAATAGATATAGAGATCTCATGAATGGAATTAATAATTGTTGAACTGTATATTCAATCTATATATATATACATATATTATATATTCATATATAGATTATAATAATATAATAATAAAAAGCATACTCCTTGTTCTAATAACATATGAGTGATTTCTTCTTCAAAAGGTATTTCTTCATATACATATACATCACGTGTCTCCCATTTCCTTGCATAATTAAAAAAACAGAATATATCTTCATCATCTATATATAAATAATTATTAATATGATATATATATATATATAATTATAAATCATTATCGAATATTGTTAATAAATATATGAAATAAAATATTATTATTTAAATACTATCAATAAATATAAAGAAAAAATTATTATTCATATAATAATAATAATATTATATATATACTACCCCTACAATATCTTTCATTTTCTATTATTTGTTGAAATAATGAATTTACTATAAATCATTTAAGAATAATAGTAATTAATAATATATATACAGCATTTCCTATATCGAATCAATATCATTAATTGAAGTAATATAATTAGTTTATTATTTACATATATAAGTGGATATAATTCTTTGAAATGTTTATACAATAAAACTGTCATTTCTATATAAATGTATATATAATGAAAAGTGTGATAATAATATTTTGAAACATATATCATAATAATTATAAAAATAGCATACAATAAACATAATACTCTAAATAACATATATAAACATAAAAAATATAATATATACCTTCATTATTGCCAAGAGGAAATTGGCAAAATAAATAATCAATAAATTCTTTAGCTATATTTCTTGGTTTAATAATAATAGAATTATGAGCTAATATATTAATAGTTATATCACTTTTAACTGGATCTTTAGATTTTAAAAAGTCTTTCATATAATTTTCTATATATATATTATATGTTTTTACTCTTTTTAATGTTTCTATAGTTCCAGATATAGTATCAATATTCATATGTGTACTTTGAAGTAAAGAGAAATAAGTATCACTATGAATATAACTAGGAAAACATTCTGTACGACGAGTAATAGAACCAATAAATGTATATAAATACTCTACAAATACTATATATATAATATATATAAAAATATAATAGAGACATATTTTTAATAAAGTATGGAGAATTGTGTTTACAGACAGAGAAACATTAAACCTTCATAATTAATATAGTATTTATAATAAATATAATATTTATAAAACTAAAAAAGATTTATCATATATATACAAATAAAAATTTTAATTTAAAAACTAAAACAATAATATGAACAATATGATTACCAATTCTATATATATATATATATATTATATATATACATGAATCAATAGAGCATGTCTTGAATATTTGTTGAATAGACACTTCTTTAGTGAATAATTTGAATATAAGATTGAAACATGTTATATTGTCTATTTCGACTTCATATAATTCAAAGAATAATTGTATATATTCAATAATACTTCTAGAAGATATATGTATAGATGAATAATATAAAGGATTTTTATAATGAGAAATATCACTAGACATTTGATTTTTTGAGTAATTTAAATATAATCTTACATAATCTTCATTTTGGCTTTGTTGAATAAATGGATATAGTTGATTCTTATATTGTTCTATATATTCTTTTGAAAATACTTTAGGAATTCGTTGTAATAATAATGTTTTTAAATCATTATAAAAATGATTATATGTAGGATTGTCTTTCGAGAAAAAGAATAATTGATTTGAAAGATAATTAGATTGTTTTGTTGAATTTGTATTCATACTCTTTGAATTTATAGGATCATGTTTATTAATTTCTTTATTCCAAATAATTGGATAATCAGGATTATAATGATATTCTGGTTCATTAAGAATAGTAAACTTACATAATTCAATACTGACAAGTATAATTAAATAAAAATAAATAAAATGATAATAATTATCACTTGTAATATCTATAAATGAGGAAGAAAGAATAGAATGAATAGAAGAATTAATAATTGGATTCAAAATAGAATAAGAAGGAATATTCATAATATCTATAATATTCTTATAAGTACATATAGATGTAGGTATATTATTTACACTTGATATATTATGATTATTATTTCTATATATATTACTTGTTAAAGGACTATTTTCATGATATATTAATAATGAAATAATAGATTCTTTAGAGAAAATAGACATATAATTTTGAGTCATTTGAGTTAATAATGGTTTAAATAATAATAAGTCTTCCATAATATAGCAATATTTAATAATTTCATGGTATTCTAATGGTTTTGAATATAAAGAGGATAATCGCTTATATTCACGGGGAATGGTATAAGGAAGAGAAGAAACAGATAGATGAGGAGGAAGATAATGAAATATAGTTGCTAAAGTCATATATATATAACGAATATTGCTTTGTTTATAATTACATACAATATCTTCATAATATATATATAATTCTTCCATTAAATGTATTATAACTGGAAGATATACATATCTATAATTATCTCTCATTCTGAATATATTTTCAACTTGTTTCAGTTTAAGATCTATATCAATACTAATAATAGAATGTGTAGATTTATATATATTTATTGTTGATACTGGTATTTCTAAAGAAGGTGAATATATAGAATCATAATCATTATATGGAATACGTATGATATTCTGAATTGCAGGTTCTAGTATTTTATTCCTACAATGAAGTATATTAATATACCTAAATCTATATCTTTCAAATATATATCCATATTCACGATTATTCTGAATAGATGGCTTATAATCTTTATAGAATAATGGAAATAAAGTATTTATAGAAGAAGGAATAGAATGTGAATATATATCTTTACTATTCTTCATAGCTTGGATATATTGTTGATATTCTTCTTTATAATAATCATCTATAGGTATATTTATATATTGAAATGCAACTTCATTTTCATCAACATATAATAATTCTCGATCTCTTTGAATATTCTCTTTCTCTTTCTCTCTATTATATAATGTTTTATCATTCCATAAATAATAATAATCTAATAGATTTCCAATTAATCTTAAATGTATATTATATTTAAGTTCAATAAATAAATTCGAGTTATTAATAGTAAATTGATCCATTGGTATATCTTGATTAATTGTTCCTATATCACATAAGCCAAAAGGGGTTGTATATGTATTTGTTATATATATATAGAAATGTAAAAATGACGTTTGATGAATACAATGTGAAGGTAAATAACTACTCTTTATAATATATATAAATAGTATATTTATTATAGTTATAATAGAATAATATAGAAGAGGATAATATAAATATAAATATTATTTTGAATATGTATTATTAAATAGATTATATTTTATATATATACATGGAATAGAATTCTGAAAAGAATCATCATAAAGTTACGTGTATATAACAACTGACATTGTTGATTATTTGTTAGTAAAGAAACTATATAGTTAAACATATATATAATATATATATATATATACATCTTGTTAAATATTCAAATGAGCAAACAGATTCAGAAAATAAATCATATATCATAGAATTCTATATATATATATTATAATATAAAACTAAATACTATATATAACTTTATATATATATACAAAATATTTATAATCAGGAGTATTCATGTTATTCTGTAAAAAGCAAGATATCATTGCATAATATTTTATATCAATATCCTTTGGGTTACTCTATATATATATATATAAATAGAATAAAGTATTATTTATATGTATATAATTATAACTTAAATGATAATTACAATAATATATATATATTATTATACAGAGCAAGTTAAACCATAAAATGTTCGATGACTATTTTTTATGTTCTATATATATATATCTAATAATAATAATATACTAATAAATCCATTAAACATAAAAGTGATATATATAAATAGAGGAATAGATATATAACAAGCATAAAAAAATACTGAATATGAAATAATAATAATAATAATATATATATATATACTTCATATAGAGGCTTATATCTATTATATATTTGATCTTCGTTCTCTTCATTATCTGAATGAAAAAACACTATAAATATATATATATTATATACTATATATTATATAATATATATTTACTATTTGAATTAAACAATGGAATCATAAAATTAGAGAGAGATTTACATTTTGGACATGAAATTGCATGATTCTATATATATAGTTATATATATTGTTATAAATAGTTATATATTGTTATAAATAGTTATATATAGTTATATATATTGTTATAAATAGTTATATATAGTTATAAATAATTATATATAGTTATAAATAATTATATAGTGTTATAAATAATTATATAGTGTTATAAATAATTATATAGTGTTATAAATAGTTATAAATAGATTTATAGTTATAAATAGTTATATATACTAACGAGCACCCAGGTTCAATATATAGTTTTAAAAGACATTCAAAATGAATGGCATGATTACAACTCTATATAAATAGATATATATATAGAATCAAATATATAGAATACTATATATATACATGTATAATATAATCAAAGAAACCTCCGCCAATTACAGAATCATGATAACAACGAAATATATAATTATATATAGAATAAAACGACTTATATTTAGAATTAGTAGTATCAACTATAGAAATATTATTAATATATTTATATTATATTTATATATAGAGTTATATATTTATACGTATTTGATGAATATATTTTTGAATTATATTTTGAAAAGCATTCAAGTCTATTATATAGTTTATATATATATATATTTTTTTTTAATATATATATATACCTTGCTGATTCTGTATATTAATATAAGCAGGTAAAACAAAGAATCCATTCTTTTTATTGCAAACAGAGCATGTAATTGTATCTATATATATTATTATATAGTTATATTATTATATACCATTTTCAATAATATCTTTTGATTTCTCATTTAAAACTAATACTTGCTATATATATATATATATATATATATATATATATAAATGTATAATAATACTTGCTGTATAAATGTCTTATATTCATCATATAATCTATATATATATAAATATTATTTATTCATATATAATAAATTTCATACGTTGAATATAATTTATGAGATTGAAGTAGAAGTTGAATTAGTGCTGAATAATTCTTAATATTAATAGTAATCCCGTTAGTAGTTAATTTCAATAATAACTATTATAAAAAAAATATTAAACTACATATATATATAAATATACATTATTTATTTGACTGTTTTTCCATAATTCTAGTGGATCAATTGTTGTATCTATTTGTTATATATATATATATATATATATATATATATATACTTCGAATATAAATATAAATAACATGTAGTAGTTCAATGATTATGATTTTTTCATTGATATTATTCGTGTTTATATAGTTAATTGAACATTGAAGAAAAGATAAAAACAAGTTAGAATTTGCAAATAACCTAGAGAATATATATGTATAATAAAAGTGTATTATAAAAAATAATTTTATATACTTTGAAATAATAGATACTGATGGAATATAAATAGAATCAGGATTATTGTTTAGAAAGTTCTATATATATATATTTATATATATATATATATACTTACATCATAATAAAATTCATGATTACAAAAAAGTAATTGAAATATATATATATTATATATATGCTGATTCTCAGTTAATGTAATCTCTTCAATTATGTTATTTCTATTAATAAGTATAAATACATATATATAAGATATTATATATATAAATATATAATATACAATTTTGTAATAATATCACATGCTGAATGGATAGATTTTTCAGTTGAAATATAATGATAATACTAATAAAAAAGATTATTATAATTTTATTATTTTAAGTTAAAAACAGAGAAATAATACAAAATAATACAAAATAATACTAAATAACAAATAAATAACAAATAATAAATACAGTCGATAGAATAGGTGTGTCACGTGTTATTAGTGGTAAGTTGAGATCCGTTAATATGATTGGAGAATTCGGAGAATCACCATATAAAAACGGTAACGACAGTTTATTTTTTTGAATGAACTATAATATTATACAAAAAATATTTATTATTATTAGAAAATCAATAAAACAATTATTAGTTATTAATAACAAATATATGAATATTAATAAAAGTAGTAAGAATAATAAAATGATCATAAATAATCAATGTATATACATAAATATACATAGGAATCAAGAGTGTATGAAGAATCAGAGCAAATACATATCAATAGCCGCATAAGAAAAGATGGAGTTACATAAGGGCATATAGATTCATCATATATATTAATATTTATCAAGGAAAACATATTCATAGATTGATTAATATCATTATATAATGTATTTAATATTATATTTTCTTGTTTATTTTCTAAATAATTGTATCCTTTATATATATACCAAAAGAATAACAATAGAGGATCTGAAAGATTGAATAACATGGGAACAATCTTTATATATATAAATGAGTTACAATTATTTATATATATATATATATATACTTGAAGTATAATTCCATAGTATTCAATAATACTTAAATAATGTAATAAAAGTCTATTATTAAAAACAGAAAGAAGTATATCAGAAATAAAATAATTGGGTGAACTCATAAAGTGATATAAATATATAAATTGATTTAATGAAATATGATATATAAATAATAGCGTTTGCTGAATATCAAGAGATAATAAGTAATTCCCGTAAATAGAATAGATATCCGAACTATATATATATATATATAATCATAATACAACTTAATCACAAAATAATAATATATAAGCATAAATATATATAAATATACATAAATAAGCATGAATATACATAAATAAGCATAAATGAATATACATAAATATACATAAATATACATAAATATAAAAATATAAATAATTAAATATATATATAAATAATAAATAAATAAATATAATATAAATAAACATACAGAATCATTGAAATAACAATAATATATATATTTATATTTAAATATTCTTTGTATTCATTCATGGAATAGCATCTTCTTAAATCATTATCTATTATATTATTATAACAGGATATTATATCGTTTAGAAATAATAAACATTCTTCTTTTGTTGATAACTATATATACATACATATATATATATATAATAATGAAACACAATAATAATTGAAAATAATTATTGTATATATATACATGAATAAAAGAATGTATTTCTGTATAAATATGACATAACAGCAACTTTATATTTTCATATAAAGAAGTAGAATAGATATTATTATAACTAGTATTCATATATAATTGTATATCCTCTGTGATGGCATCACATGAAATAAATGACTATAGAATCATATACTTTCATATAAAAATGAATGCTTATAATATACATAAAGATAAATATTTAAAACATTAAAAAATGATAGAAACTAAATACTTGCAGTGATAACAACATTTTGGCTATAAAACTATATATAGTATTATTTTCTTTATGAATATATATATATGAATCTTTATCATGATGTTGATCGATTGTATCAATAGTTGTTAATAAATAACTAATAAAAAATATTTTTTGTTTCTTTTCTAACACTATATAGTAATGCTTATATAGTAATTAATAAATATGTTGAAGCTGTAATAAAATGAATAATAATTTTTGAAAAGAAATAAAAATAATCATTATTATCATTATAAGTAATTTAGTTATTAAAAAGAAATATTTATATATATAATTATAATATAATTAAATAACAAAAAAAAGCATACATTCATTACTTATTGTAACAAGAATAATGGTAGAAATCACATATAGAATCATTTTTTTAAATAAGCATAAATTATTATTTATAATTTGATCTGTTATGAATGTACATATTTCTGGAAGAGAGGGTATATTTATAATTGAATATAAGGATATATTCATTATTTTATTAAACTCAGAAATAGATGATATATTGTTATAGAGAGAGAACAAGAGTTTGTGACTGATTCTGAAAGAATTAAATAAAATAGCGTTTTCTATAAACATATAAATAGTAACATGGTAAAGAGTCTTTAATATTTATATTTATCAATACTTATAAAATATTTATTATTGTTATATTTAATATTATTATTATATTTATCATTATTATAAATATAATAATAATAATAATTCAAAAATAATAATAATTATTATTATATATATATTATATACCATCATAATGTAAGTAGCAAATAGATGAATACCAGAGAATAGACGGATAGAGATTAATATATATATTCAAAAAAGTTGAATTCTTGAAAAGAAGTAAAAGAAAAGATTGATAGATTTCCTATATATATATATTAATATATAATAAATAAATTCATTTTATAAACATGTGAATAATGAAAACTGTTGAGTTAATAATATACTTGATAGTTTTGATCTTCACATATAGAACACATAATAAATAATATACATATATAAGGTGCTTGATCTTTTATAGTAATAAGAGTCAAGAATGAACGATCTATGTCTACTATTTTACTATTAAATAATGATTTTTGTTTCTTTATAGAGGAAGAGAAGAATGTACATATATATGTATATATAGATAGATCGGATTCACATAATAAAATTAATGAATTCATTATTGATATTGCCTTCTATAATATATATATATATATAGTTATTATAACCATACCCTAAAACGATATTTATCAGTTGATATTTTTGTATAATAAAAAAGAGCATATATACAAAAATGGCAATACGTTTCATACCATTGTAATACTCTATTATATAATGAAAATAAACACTAGCATAGAATAATATATCCATATATACTTAGATTCATGTAATAATGAAGAATATGTGTGATTATATATTGATTTATGAGTATCACAAAAACCATCATAATAAATAGATGGCGTACCACAGTCACAGGTTGCTTCATCAGATGATAATACACATTTACGATAGTTATGTCCCTAAATAATAATATATTCCTTTTTTTTATCTCAATATACGACATGATTATTTTCATTCCAACATTTTTCACATATTACTGAACCTGGAAGATAACTACATGTTGCACATGTATAATATACATCATTTTGATGAAGAATGTAATCACACATTTTAGTTGGACTTATGTTTTTTTCAAAATGAAGTCCAGATGTTTCCAGATTATAGTATTTCTTTGCTGACTGATTTATAAACTATTTATATTATGTGTATTACTAACAATAAAGAGTGAAATTACTATTTCAAGATAAAATTGTTTTGATTCAGAAACAGAAAGAAACTCTATAACCATCAATTCATAGTCCGTATTCTCTAGCCAATGCATAGGATATTGTTCCATGATTTCAATCGAAAATAATCAAAAACAAAAATATCTTTTGAAAGAAGTTGTAGTTTTTTTATTTATATTTATATATTCAAAAATGTCTTTTAATTATTTGTTTTTTTTTTAAAGTCAAAAAATATATATTTTCATATCTTTATATTGTTAAATGATATAATAAAAGCTGATTTCTCTGGTAAAATAAGTTAAAATATCAAATGATTATAAAATAATCATATAGTATATCAATACGAGAGAACAAAACAGTATATATGTTTTAAATAAATATATTGTTCTAATATAAATTGGTAAAAATATAGTTTTATTGAAATAGAACAATCCAACGAGTATAAAAAACGATCATTGAAATAATGAAAATATAGATATATATATTTAGAAAAAAAAAGACTTAGTATATATAAATAATACCTAAAGAGATATAAACTGTAAAAACACAAGACAGTATTCTTTGGTAGAAAATAATATTCATAAATAACAGCAAAGAATGTAGATACAAATATATATATATATATATATATATAGATATATAGATATCAGTGATCGATATTATAAGAAACTCAAATAAGAACAATACAATAATTTATAAAATAAAACAAATTATATATAGTACAAGGACAAGAAATAGAAATAAATGATATATAATATAGACATATATATAACAAACAAGAAAAATGCTGAAAATGAAATGTTTTAAAACAAGAAAAAGATAAAAAAGAAAAGTAATGGCTAATTCTATATTATTATGAGTATAAATAAATAGTATTATTAAAGTATATATTATTATATTAAAGAAAAGAGTACAAATAGAAGACGAGAATTGAAAATAATAGGATTAAAATGCGAATTTAATTTAAATAGAAGAATTGTTAATAGAAATAATAATTGTAATAGTATATAAATATATTTTATATATAGTAAAAAAAATATTATTATTATTATATTCATGTATATATATATAAATAAGAAGCATCATAGTGAAACATGAATAATATGTATATATACAGAGAAATAATAAGATATAGAGTATAATAAATAAATGAATATATATATATATTAATATATTCATAACAAATATGTAATAGTGAAACAAGCAAGCAAATATATATAGATATATAATATATAAATATAATATATATATAAAATCATGTTAACAGTTTTAGAAAAAAAGTAGAATTTCATAGAAAAATAAAATAAATCATGTATGAAAATATACTTGATACTAATCATAATAAAAGACTTAAAACATGAAGAAATATATATATATATATATTAAAATAGTAAAAAGTCTTAGAAATTATTATATAGAAAAATATTTAAAAACGTTGAAAACTGAAATAAATAGACAAAAACAATAAAAATATGTCTGATAATTTAATATGATACAAGAATATATTGACAAACAATAAAGATTAATATTTATATAATTATATAAAGAAGGGTACAAGGAAAATATAATAAAAATAGAATACACAATATATATATATAAATAAAAAGATTAAAAAATATCATGTAAATAATTATATTTTGAAAAGGGAATAAAAAAAGTTAATATATATATGTTATACATAAAATATAAGTATATATTATATATATACGTTATATATATAAGAATAAAAATGAAATACTGTTAAATCATAAAGTGAAACAAAAAAATAAAATAAAAAAAAGGACACAAATAGTGTAAAAAAGAAAACAATAAAAGTATATTTATATAATAAATAACCATAGTATTATATAAAGTTTAAATATAAAATACGGTAAAATAAGAGACTAGGGAAATTGAACAAGAATATATATATATAAATAGAATATAAATATAACATGATGAAAATGATAATCTATGAAATAGTATATATGTATATATATGTATAGAATTTAAAGTAATATTAAAAATAAGGATAAAGTAATATATATATATTATATATAATATATATATAAAGAGACTTAAAAGAATGTCGTGGATGGTAAATAAGTAGGAGTATAGGATTGATAGGTCATATTCCCGCGGGTATCGACATTAAATATATCATTAGAAAGAGAAGAATTATCATTAAACATGGTATACATATCAAATGGCGTATCTTGTACGGATACCGTATCTTTCATGGAGTTACTTTGAGAACTAGGAGTTATTTGTGAAGATATATCCATAGGAACTAATAATGGACTAGAAATACTCATATTATTTATATTATTATTCATATTATTATTATTATTCTTTATATTATTATTCATATCATTATTATTATTAGTAGTTGAAGGAGTAGTAGAAGCTGAAGTATCTAGATAAACCGGGTGTGATTGATATAGATCTTGAATATCATTATTTAAATAATCATGAAGAGAATTCGATAACGTTGAATCAGAATCGAAATTATAACCCGACGACACATCTTCTCTATATATAGAATATAATATAATAATATAATAATATAATATAATATAATATATAATAATATAATATAAATATAATATAAATATAATATAAATATAATATAAATATAATATAAATATAATATAAATATAATAATAATATAATAATATAATAATATAATAATATAATATAATATAATCTTATAACTCAATAAATACCTAAAGCAAGGGAATAAGGAGAACATAGTGTTAGCTTCTTCTCTAGAGAAAGAGAGAGAATCTGAAAAATAAGTATCATTTGTAGAAAAAGAAGGTAAAGAAAAAGCAGGTTGATTTTGTTGTATATTTATAGAATTCGAATAGAATGTATCCGTACCTGTAAGTGTATCTAAAGTAGAAGATGTATGTCGATCTATATCAGAATTCTTATTTATAGGATAAGCAGGATTATTCATATTCATATTCATATTATTATTATTATTATTATTATTAGCATTATTACAATAATCATGATTATGTTCTTCATGGGATAAGGAGAGACTATTACTGCGCATGATCTCTGAGGAATGAAGAGACATATTATCATCTTGACTATAAGAACAACTATTACTAGTAGATATACTATCCGAATGAACTTTACGACCATTCAAATAGGTATGTAATTCATTAGCTACTACACTATTCTATATATTATGATTATTAATATTTTTATTAATAAACTAATTTATAATTAGAGAATTATAATAATAATTAAAAATAATTATAACAAAAATATAATTATAAACTCTAATTCATTCAGAAGAAGAGTATATTCTATAAAATACTTGTTTTGCTTTTTGGAAAAACTTTTGAGCATGAGTTCTTACTTGAATTATAGTTCGAGATCCAATCTAAATAGATAAATATCATAAATAATAATATTTAATTTAATATATTGAATATCTACAAATAAACTCATATAAATAAATACAAGTGTTGCTATTTTCTTCCATTCTTTACCATATTTAGATAATCCTTCAAGAAAAAGTTCATGTTCTTCTTTCTTCCAACGACCTAAAAGAGTATTGTAGAATAGTAAAACTAATAAAACAGATAGAATAACAAAAACCTACCCACGTTTTCTTTTCCATAATTAGTTTGAACCTTTGGTTTTTTATTCTAGATATATTATTCATAATGGTTTTGTTATTGATATAGTTAAGAAATGAAAATACTTTGTTATCTCGAATAACATAAGCCATCGAATTACAAAAGTCTGTTGACATTGTTGTTATATACACCTACATAAATGAGAAAAAATAGAATTTTATATATTTACACAAAATGGGGTTCTTTAAATACAGAATATTAGATAATAATATTTCTAACTTATAAAACCTGGAAAAAGTTCCTTATCGTCGATGGAATGCAACTGGCTAAAATATGCTGTCTTTATTTTTTATGGTACCTAACATGTACAATTTCTTATAAAATATATTATAAAAAAATATTATATAAGGTTACTTTTGGAAATATAGACCACAAAAATTAGGCATGACCACTTTACTTATAGAACATTCTTATTGGATGTTAAAAGAAAGGCTTGGCGAATATGATTGGTATTTTCCGCCCAATAAACAAATAAGACAGCATCATTGGTAGTCAAATGTCTCAATAATCACAAAAACCGACAAAAAAGCTTAGTGTTTTTTCATGTACCGAAACGCATTTGACACACGACGTTGTATGGTTTTTATTTAGAAAGTCTAGTTTAGAAAATAATCACGAATACATGGACATTTCTCTCTACTAAAAAATATTTTTCATTAATATAATTTGTGTATATTTTTTTTTCAAAGAAATGTATAAATACTTATTTATTCATTTAATAACCTTATTTTCATTCAGTATTGTGTTTGTCTTGATTAATTTGATCTGTAAGCTCTAGATTTATGAATATTTTTTAGTATAAACTTCATTATGATAAGCATGTAAATTTGTAAAGTAAATATTTGAGTATTTTTATTTAATTTATGAATCATAATTTAATTCATGTAGTCCTTGATACTATTTAAATACTATTAATGAGAAAAAAATGAAATAAATTCATTTTGTGGAATATTATAGACTAAATAATAGTTATGGGCCAATATATGAACTTGATTTTTTTATGAATGATTATAAAATAAATAAATAAATAAAATAATTAAAAAAAAAACAAAGAAACAACGGAAACTCCAGTTATAGAAGAAAAATAATTATGATTCATAGAATGATGAGAAACAAATGACATTAAATCAATGAAATAATTTAGTTTAGAAATATCATATATAAAAATAATAATAATAATTTTTTTCTTTTTTAATCAAAAAAAATTTCTTTTAACGTTTATTTACTTTTTACCTTTTAATTTTAAATAAGAATAAATAAAAGCACCTAAGAAACTAATACTAATACCAATAATTCCAGTTGTATTAATTTGAGTATGGAAAAGAATAGCTCCTAGATATATTATTTATATTTTATATTTTATTTATATTTTATATTTTATTTATTATTTATATTTAAAATTATTATTTATTATTTATATTTTATATTTTATTTATTATTTATATTTAATATTAATATTCTTAAATATATATGATATATGTATAATATATAATATATACCAGCTACAGTAAGAACAACATCTTTGATATTACCAGTAACAGAAGTAGCAACAGGACTATTATAAGTACTACATAAGATAGTACTGAAACTATAGAAAAGAATATATATATAGAGTAGTATAGATAAGATATATATATTTAATAATAAAAAAAGATTTCTTTTAATAATAATGAAAATGAAGAAAAAAAATAGAAATAATAATAAATGATTCATTTAATATTATTTAATAATATATAAATAATAATAAATAATAATAAATAATAATAAATAATAATAATATTTATATACACCATAACAACTCCCATAAGAGAAGAAATAGTAATACCAATTTGGAATCCAGTATATGCCCAGCCTTCGAAATGAAGCATAGAAGTGAATTCCCCGCTAATCATAGAAACAACAGCAAGAGTAGGAATAGAAAGAACACTATTAACGAACATTAACTGAATTGAACGGATACCTGTATTCTTAGAATAACTAGCGACATATATATATATATTATTCTTATCATTATGTATATATTGATAAAAACATAGAAAAATAGTTATTATATAAACATTGAAAAAGAATAATAAATGAAGAATATGTGTGTAAATAACATATAATAATTTTAATAATCTATAAAAGTATAAGAAATATACAAGATTTAAGTATAAAGCAGTAAGAACGTTATTACTAAGAGTATATAAGACACCAGTAATATTATTGTAAATAAATAAAGGATAATAATATATATTTATAATGTTCACTGAATTATATTATAATATATGAATGCAAAGAAATAAATAGAAAAATTGAAATATTATAATAGTTTTAATAAATAGAATATACATAATAATAAATAGAATATACATAATAATAAACATAATAATAATAAAATATAATTATTAAAATAAAAGGATATAGATAAAGTACTATATCCAGCAATGAGTGTTCCGACCATAATAACACAGAGAGAAAGAACAACATTAGCAGGTTGATATTGATGAAGGAATATCATTTCTCCTACAAGAGCAAATAAAGTTGTTAAACGTCTTAAAGTTAAAAACATAGGAATATCAACTAATTGTAAACCCATGAATCCACATACAGTATTAGAAACGAAAGCAACAGAAACGAAAATAGCTTGTTTATTGAAGATTTTATGAGCAGGAGGAAGACTAATGACACCACATAAACCTAAGAGTCCACAGACAATAGCAGCTCCACATTGTTGGAAAAGAGCTAAACAAAAAGGAGACTTGAAATGATAACTGGAAAGAACACTTTTATTCACAAGTGATAATAAAATGGAACAAGAAGCATAAAACAAACAAACAAGGAATTGTTTCATAATAGAAGCAGGTAACTATATATATATATATATATAAATATATCCTTCACGAAGAATAAGATTACAAGACATACACAACCACAAATCAATCGTTCAGTATATTTCTTTTCTTTTTCAATATCTTTATTTCCTTCAATGAGAGATGCAGATTCAAGGTCGTCTCGTTTAGTATCCATTTTCATTCTTGAATAGGAAGCCGTTTTGTATTAGAAAAAAAAATGTAAAAATTATATATAAAACCGATGAGTGTTTTTGGCTGACGTAATTCTTACTTACTTGGGTTTTTTTGTCAAAACCATTAAATAGTCATTATTTTATATTTCTACTACAGCCAATAGTTCTTCCAGAGTATATATGTTTTAGTATGATAAAAGAGTCTTTTTGTATGTATGAATTAGACTTTTCTCGTTTAGTATAAAAATAAGTAATCATGACTCATCACAATTATATGAAAGCATTTTTTAAGTAATCTCTCATTTTATTATCCATAAATAGCATATTCGTTGTAGATATCAATGATAATTAAATAGGAACTAGTATCCTGAAAAAATCACAAAAAATGTGTATATACTATGTAAATACGATGATATAATGAAGAAAAAGATCTTGTTAATCAATGTAAAACTTTCTTATCTAACATTAAATACAATTAATTACTTAAATGTGTTTTTATAAAAAAGAAAAATGAAAAAAAAACAAATAATGTAAAAACATCTTTCTTTCTACCTAAAAGAGGAACCAACAAAATTGTAAAGATATAATGAATTATAAAAATATATTACACTAAAAAATATGAACGAATAAAACCATATTATAATAAGTGAATAATCAATTATTTATATTTTTTATTTAAATAAAAAAATATATAATTTTTTTTTAATTTTTCTTTTCACTAGGAGCAGCAGTAGTAGTAGTTCTATTATTATTATTATTATTATTAGAACGAGTATTAGGTCTACGATTATTTCTATAGTTATTAGAACGAGTATTATTATAATTATTATTATTATTATAATTATTAGTATTATTATTGTTGGCGTTATTCATAGTATTATTAGTATTAGTAGTATTATTATGAAGAGGACGAGTAGAACGATTGTTATAGGGGAAGTGTCTTGGCTCTATATATAATGTTAACATAGAAATATATATTGATATATTTATAACATATATAATATATATGTATTTATAACATAATATATATGTATTTATAACATAATATATATGTATTTATAACATAATATATATGTATTTATAATATATATATTATAAATAATAATAATAAAAATAAACATATATATATACTTTCTCTCTTAGGTTCAATAAGAAGAAGATTATCCTTTACCTTAATACCCTCCTTATATGTTTCTAATAATTCTCTATAGAATTCTTCGGATTCTAAATCAATAAAACCAACAGGCTTACTAGGCATAAAGTGAACATGAAGAACTTCTCCTTCTTTCTATATATATATTTATGTTATTATTTATATTGAATAATTTATAGAACAATAAATAAATTGGCATATATATAATAATAATTAATATTTCATTATAATAATAAACAATTAATATATATATATATATATATACACGGAGGATAGAAGCAATATCTTCTTCAGTAATACCTTGAGGAACGTTCTTAATATATATAGCACTATATATATAATATTATGATTCATAATAATATATAATATAAAAGTATTATGTATAAATATAACATTATTATTCATAATAACATATAATATGAAAGCAATATATATATATATATATATATATACTATTGTTTCTTATTATGTCTAGGTACAGGAACAATGGTAGGAATAGAAACAGTAGCAGCTTCTTCTACAGGAGCTATATATACATATATATAGTTATCAATAAAAATTTATAATCAATAAAAATTATATATATTTTTTAATTATATTGTTATAACAAGAATAAAACACTATTATATACATTAAATTAATATAATCAAATATATATATATATATATACAATCTTGCATATCAGCCCAAGCAGCACGAGTAGCAGTTTGAGTCGATTTATTTTCTTCTTTTTTCTCTTCAGTAACAGGAGCAACAGGTTCTTCAGGAACAGCTACAGATTCAGCAGGAGCTGAAACAGTCTGAACAGGTTCTTCAACGACAGGTTGTTCGATTTCAGCAGCAGGTTCAGCAACAGGTTCAGCAGGTTCAACAGTAGGAATAGATTCAACAACAGGTACTATATAGATATATAGATTTATAGATATATAATAATAATAAATATATATATATATGTATACCTGTTTCTTCTTTTTGTTCTTCAAGCCTAAATAAATAATATATATACATATATATATATATGTAATAAAAAAAGAGAATCACAATAGAATAATAAATAAATTATTAAAAAAGAAAAATAAAGAATTATATACTAATTATTTAATATATATATATATATAATATACTTTTGTTCTTCAACCATAATATGGTTTTGTTCTTCTTCTTCTTCGATTTCTTGATGTTGTTCTTGTACGGATCCGATCTTTTGTACGGAGAGCATATCTGATTTAATAAAGTAATGCTTCTTACTCTTATCTATAGATATATATATATAATAAAAAAAACTATATAGTATATTTTTATAGTATACTTTTATAGTATATTTAAAATATATATATAAATCAAATAGAATAATAAATTAATAAAATCAATATATATATAAAATATAAAACTTATTATATTCAAAAAACAAATTAAAAGATTCAAATAAATTAATATTTTTAAATATATATATATACCACGAGGATCAGCAGTAAGAATAAAGACTTCAGAGAATGAATAAATAGAACTGTCTTTAGCATACATCTTACCAGTAACAAGAATTAAAATAGAATCTAGAGAATTATTTAAATAAATACATTATTTATATAATTTTATATATATATATTATTACATCTTCATATATATTTTTTTAAAAAACAAATATTTTTAAATATATATTTCTTTAATAAAAGCTAGATTTATATACCATTTAAGGTTTCAAGATAATTAAGAGAGCCATGATCTAAATTAACAACAACACCATAAAAACCAGCTTCAGAAAGTTTGGTACTAATATTAGCTTTACCAACAACCACTTCACCTTCAACAGAATCAAAAGAAATTCTTTGAGAAGACTCATTTGAATAGAAATTAGGAATCATTTCCTGCTTAAAAGCTAAAGCGGTATAATATGAGTTCACAAACTTTTTAGAGATTTCACTAATAGCAACCATTTCAACTAGAGAAGAAAAAAAGATAGTCCTATTAAATCAAAATAAGATATCCATCGAGAGATATATTATGCAATCATAGAATTCTAATTTATATTATAAAATATACAATGATTATAGCACCAGAACAAACGAAAGAAATTAAAAGAATGAAAATGAATGTGCTTTTTATTTTCTTTTACAAGAAATGGCTCAAACCCGAAGAGGACGAGGAAGACTCGATAGCTATTAAGACGTGTCTCATGGGAAAAACTAGAAATCACCCAATTATATCTATATAAGCATGATTCTTTTAATTTTATTGTTTTTTATATATTTTTTTTAATTTCAGTTTTTGATTTGAAGATTATAAACAGCATTTATTGTTTATTTTATTATACAATGTTTGTATGTTACTCAATACCATATATGAGTTACTTTATTAATCAAAATATTTTTTAATTGTGTCATCATTATTTAAATTATCTTCTAAAAGCATTTTTTTATTGCTCAATAATCTGTATTTTCATCACTTAGCATCTAAAACTTAAATAAATTATGATATTAATATCAATTACTAAATAATATACGAAATACAACAAACGTGTCACAAATAAACAATATGTTATTCGTTAATACTATTCACGAGTCTAAGCAAGTGGTTTAGTTGCTATAAAATTTAAAACAAAAAAAACCAAACAATAAATATTTAATATATAAATTGAAAAACAGTAATAGATACATTAAATAAACTATTTAAACCCATTAATGAATACAGGATTCATTTATTATGCTCATTTAAAGTTCTTCTTCATTATCTTCTTCTTCTTCTTCTTGAGGTTCAGACTTTTCAGCTTCAGCAGCCTTAGCAGATTCTTCTTCAGCCTTCTTTCTTTCAACTTCCTTAATAGATTCATACATAGCCTTTTCAGCTTTAGCCTTAACATTGAAAGCTTCAGCAGCTTGAGCAGCTACTTGAACATCATCAGTAACAAGGATATCATCGAAAATACTACCAGATTTAACTTGCCATAATTCAAAACCAACATAATTACAGTTCTTACAAACATGATAGATGGTTTCATCATCAACAAAATCAGGATTAGCAATCATAGGAGCCTTCCATTCACCTTTATATTCAGGATTAGGAATCTTCTTAGGAGTCCATTCACCTTTATATTCAGGATTAGCAATCATAGGAGCTTCCCAATCACCATCATCTTCATCATCCCAATCATCAGGTTTCTTAGCATCAGGATCAGCAATTTCAGCAGGTTGATCATCCCAATCTTCAGGCTTCTTATCTTCAGGATCAACAATTTCAGCTTCATCAACCCAATCTTCAGGCTTCTTAGCAGAGGGATCAGCAATTTCACGAGGAAGAACAAAATCCCATTCATCATATAAAGAACCACTATTTTCCTTAGCACCATCAATTAAATATTCTATATAATATTGAATATAAGTGATAATTATAGTTTAATTATAATTTTTATAGTAAATGATTCAAATATATATATATAGAATATAATAAAAAGCATAATAAAAATGATAATAAAAAAAAATAAACCTAATAATAGCAACAATATAAAACTATATTAAAATATAATAATAATAAATAATAATACTACATACCATAAGTATTATCGGGATGAATAATTAAAGTATAAAGATGAGATAATTGATCAACAACAGCACGGAAGTTCTTCTTAGCTTCAAGATTCTTACCCTTGTAACCAAAGATAATATGAGTCTTTCTCTTTTCTATAAAAATAAATGATTAGAATACACTATTTATAAATCTTTTTTTCTTTACTGAATATTCAAAAGAAATGAAAATATATATATATATATATATATATATATATATATATATATATATATATATATATATATATATTATTATTATTATTATTTGAATCATAAGAATAGCTAAAATTATAATAAAAACATAAACAAACAAAATATGATAATATATATACCAGAACCACAAACATCAGGACCAAACATAATAGCATAAGGAGCATCACCACCAAAAGATTCTTGATCAATACCATCGGGAAGAAGCTTAATGTAAGCACCACCGCAATCAATTTCTTGTTCATACTTAGCACTGTATTGAAGAACGAGATCCTTATTTTCATTATCAAAGACCTTATCCATCTTAGCAGAGTAACCATGGAAACGAGCATCAGGAGAAGTTTGAATACCCTTATCATTAACATCAGCGTACCATTGACCAGCAGTCCACTTCCAAGTACCCATTTGAGAAGATTCTCTCCAATTAGTAGGCTTTACCCATCTCTTTTCATAACCTTCTTCGAATTTTTCATTAAAATAGACTTCAGCAGAAGCAAGAGCAAAAATTAAAGCTAAAACAGCAAATACTTTCATAGCTATAACAAAACAAAAATAAAAAATTAATTATGCACTACGAAGCCATGTTCATTTTTATTTTTGAACTTTCTTTCTGGAAGTATTCACTTCAGAATAATTATGGAATTTATTCATCGAAGTGTGTCTAGAAGAGTAATACCCTATTGACTCCTCTTTTTCTTCTTCAATCCTATTCCGACGTGAATGGAAAACGACAAGTATCCAATCAAAAGAATTCATACTGAAGAATGATTTCCTAATTTGTTTTTAGAAATGAAAACGGAAGTACACGTTGAATGTTTTCTGATTCTTTTTCAGTTCATATATTCTATATATACAAAAAAGCTGAAAAATGAATGCTTTGTTTGTCGTTTTTTCATAATAGACTATTATAATGTATCTAATTGAACTATAAATTTTGTATACTGCTATTTGTGATCTTTTTAAGCAGTCTGTTTTATGTATCATAGTGTAGTAATGAAAACAATTTGACTGATACAGTGTTATACTATTATATGTTTATTTTACTTTACATCATAATGACGTTTTGATTTTCTTTTTGTTTAATTTAAGAGAATAAATATGTGATTATTTTCATACATGTAGTTGAAATCATATTGAATTACAATCAAAGTATTTTATATGTAGTCTATCAGTATGTAGTTTTCATTTTACGCAAAGAAATAATAAAAATTAGATTTTAAAAACAGAAATAACATCATTTTTTTAAATAAACTCTATAAAACTATTATATTACAAGAAAAGGAAGAGAAGTATATATATTGAAAGATTTTAAATAATTTTTTTTAAACAACTGATATTCAATATAGTGAATCTCTATTTGATCACTATATATATTACAATTTTGCTTTTAAACATTCAAACACTTGTTCAAGAATAAAATCAAATACCATAAGAATTAATGTTGATATCTATAGAATAGTAACATAATACTAATTTTTAATACTTGAAAATGTATTTGCAAATTTAAATATATATGGATAATATATATATTATATATATTATATATGTATATATACAGTAAACCAAGTAGAAGCATAAACAATAAGAACAGACTTATTATAACGAATACAAATAGTTGCTATTCTACATATGAAATTCTATATATATATATAGAATCTTATAAATTAATATTTATAATAAAGAAACATTATATATTAAAAGTTTTAAAAAGCATGTATAATATAATATAATATAATATAATATAATATAATATAATATATATACAAGGATAACAACAATAGCAGAAATCCATATTTTTCGTATCGCTAGAAAGAGAAGAGCAGTAATAATAGCTACTATAGTTAATCCAATCACCCACCAATCTAAATATTGAATACAAGCTACCATTGTTAATATCTATATATATATTGAATATAAAATTTATATATATTTTTTGTTATATATAGAGTTGTATTATTTATATTTAATAACTCCATCAATCAAATCATAAACATTTATAATCAAAAAAAAATCTATAATTAAGCAAATCTATATATATGTATACAGGATCTACAATATTACAGAGAACGCATAATGCCAAAAAGAAAAAATGAATTGGACGAATCACATATTTATCTACTGGTCGACAATTCTGTTATTTATATACATAAAGAATAATGGCATATTCAAATACCTGATAATCCATTGAAATATATTCATTGATACTATATGAAGATGACTAGAAATGCATATTAATAAAACAATATACTTTTCCCACTTAATTTCTTGAGATGCCAATACTTCGATACTACTCATCAATTTCGCAGCCATCTGTTTGGACATTTCACTAGCTTTATCAACATAATCTTGAAAAGAACTAGAGGTACGTTCCTCACGATGACCTAATTCTTCATCATTAGTGTTTTCAAGAGGTTTGTCAGGTACATTTACCACTTCGGAAAGAGGTTGTTCTGACGAAATTAATATAGTACTATTATCCGATCTAAAATA
This sequence comes from Blastocystis sp. Blastoise, assembly GCA_039096225.1. Taxonomy (NCBI): domain Eukaryota; class Bigyra; order Opalinata; family Blastocystidae; genus Blastocystis; species Blastocystis sp. Blastoise. Next base: position 347,627 of record JBBPEB010000029.1, read on the forward strand.
TAATTATTTTATTGTTTGTTAGTGTGATGTAATTACGATTTTGAATTCATTTTATTATTTACACGCGTAAATAAGTTCAATAACAACAATTAAAAATCCAAAAAAAAAGGATCAAAAAAATGCCGTTTTCGAATGCTCCTAAGAATCGACGTCATAGTATTATATCTTTTCTTTTCCTGTTGTAAATGCTAATAAAAATATCTGAATTCTCATCAGAAATGGAGATTTGTCTCAATGAAAATGAGTATGTTTTTATGTAGTAATTTTTTAATATTGATATTTGCAATAATGAAAAATACGAAAGAAAAACATCAAATGGTCAATGAAAGAGAGATTACCATTTTATTATTAGTTTCATCAAAAGATAAAACATATTTTATAGAGTATAGTCTTTCTTCATCGGATTCATATGAAGAAGTTCCAAATTATAGTAAAAGTAAATAATTTCTTAAAAATGATTGACCTACCATTATATATTTTCATATAAATTCATTTTTTAATAGTAATTTATTATTTCTTATATAGTTATCAACTAAGGAGACATAAACATGAAATCAATGATTTCGCAAATGATAGAAATAAAATACATTACACTCTTTATATTGTTTTTGTCTTCCTAATAGTATTTGAGTTTTCTTTGCAGTTATTTGAGTTCAATTAAACAATAGAATCCATACCACTGTTAATAATTGTTTTACATATCGTTTTCTGTATTCGTTATGGTATTAATTCCATATTTTCTGATATGAATAATTGAATGACTTAGTTTATATATAATAATAACCCTATGAATATGATAAATAAAATGAAACCAAAAAAAACACGGAGAATAACCAAAAAATGGGTGTAATTCTAATTGTAATGCAAATAACTTGAGAAGAGAGAAAAAACAGTCATAAAAAGGGTTTTTTCATTTATTAGCGATAAAAAATCTATATATAGAGTTGAACTCGACTTCTCCATAGATATTATTCGCTTGTACAGAAATTTTGATTATAAATAGAATAGGAAATGTTATCCACATTCATGAATACGACATTAAACACTTTAAGAACTAAAGTGTTTACTCCAACTTCTTTACTTCGAAATTCTCCTTTGTTCGTAAGGTCATTCACTGAAGAAGTTCAAAATGTTTCTCAACCTAGTTCTGAATCAAAAGTATTTATGATCTTTTATTGGTTTTACTCTATAATATATTCATTTTCTGTGTGTTTGTTCTATATTCTATTATATTCTATTATTTTATATGGGGTTTTTTATTATTTTTTAAATGTTAATTCGTTTATGAATCACTTTTTATAACTATTCTATAGATAAATCAAATTGTATATAAGCATACAAAGCCTAATGAACCTGAAACAGTTTCTGAAGAAACTAAATTTGCTGTTGTTTCTTTATCTGGAACACAGTATAAGGTTACTACCAATGATTTATTGTTTACGAATCATATTCCAAATGTCGATATTGGTCAACAAATCAATTTAAAACATGTATGTAGTTTATTTATTTATTTTTATTTATTTATTTATTTATTTATTTATTTATTTATTTATTTATTTATTATTTATTTATTTATTTATTTATTTATTTATTTATTTATTTATTTATTTATTTATTTATTTATTTATTTATTTATTTATTTATTTATTTATTTATTTATTTATTTATTTATTTTTATTATTATTAATATATAGGTTCTTTTAGTAGGATCCAAACATGAGACTATTGTAGGTGTTCCTTATGTTCAAGATGCTACTGTATATATATATATATAGTATTATTATTATTATTATTATTATTATTATTATTATATATTCCTAGGTAACTGCTACTGTAGAACAGCATTTCCGTGATAAGAAAGTGGTTGTATTTAAAAAGATTCGAAGAACTGGATATCAACGTAAACATGGATTTAGAAGAGATGTAACTGCTTTAAGAATTGACTCTATTAATATTAAAATGGATTAAATTATTATGTATATCATTTTATTTTATTCTCATTTTCTTTTCTATTTTGAATAACTTTTTATCTTGATGTTTATATATATAACTATTGGGTATGTTTTTTTTATGATTTTTTTCGTTCTTTTAGTTAAATCTTTTTTTAATAATTTCCATCAAAAAAAAATTCTATAATAGATTTATATATATAAATATCAAGTGAATAAAAACAACAACAACAATCGACATTCATTACAATAAAATTAATTTTCTGATTCTTCTTTCTTTACACGTTTTATGCCTTCTTCTTTCTCAATCATATTTGTTAAATAATCATTCACCTCACGACGAACATCATGGCATGCTGCTACAAGTTTAAGTGTGTCTGTTTCATGCAAATCAGGTAGATCTCCATTATCGAATTTGAGTTTTTCAAATGTATCTTCAGTCAAATGAACATTTTTTGTATCTCTTTCAGTATTGAAAACTTCATTACCATCTAAAGTTACAGAAATACTTATTTTTTGAGACATTCTAAGAAATAATAAATAAAAAAATGTAATTTGAGGAAATTTTTAAAAAATCATTTGGAATTCTTATTTGGTTTTATTTCAATTATACAAATTATATAAATTTGTAAAAAAATATATTTTAATCGTTTTTCACAATTCTTAAGATCATGAAACCACAAAAGTGAATATATGGCTTCAAGAGATAACCATTAGCTGACAAATTTCGGTTTTTCAGAATCTAAATACGATATATATCAGCTTTAAAGCAACTATGAAACTCCAATTCGTTGTTATTCGATTCATTATTATTATATACATTATTTTTGTCCTTTTTATTAAAAAAACATTTTAATATATCATGAAATACACTTTGAATAATTTCACAAATCGTTGATGATTTCTTCCAAATAAGAAAAATAATCAAAACGAGTATTTATTAGAAAAACTATTGACTTTATATAAAAATAACTTTTATTTATGTATGATTTCGCATCTACTAATGATATCTAGATCATCTATAAGGTAATCATAAGCAAGAATAGCGTTAACAAAAGAATATATTAGAAATTGTGATCAATCAGTTATATTATTTATCATAAATAGCTACACAATGTCAAAGACAAACCAATAATATAAATGAAACTTCAAGATATCAAATGTGATATAAATTGTCACTGTATAATATTGTATGAAAAATAGATCAGAATATTGTCATAAATGCAAAATGTGGAAAAATGCGTAATATGCGAAACTATCCTTGATAATTCATGTTTGAAAATATAAAAAAATCATTTGGAAACAAAAAAGATTTCTCTTGATAAAGCATAAAACCATAGAAATATCGTTAATTTAAGTGAAATAATTAAAAATAATCATGAAAAATCAAAGACTTCGTTTATCCTTATGAAAATATAAAAAGGGTAGAGAAACCTTTCTCCTAAATCAATGAGAACAACTTTAATTTTGTATACTTTTTAATTATTCGTGTATCAGATAGCGAAATGTCTTCGACTGCAACTCGTATGGAATTAAACACTGGTGCTACTACAGTTAGCGAAAGAGAAAAAACTGAAGCCAGTATGTCATCCGTAGCTCTTGATCGTCTTAATTACAAACCAAGATATCCTCATATTCTTGACAAAGTTCAGAATATTAGCGTATGTTTAAAACTAGTTTTTAATAATATGTTTATATATATTTTTATTATTATTAAAAAATATATTTTTTTTATATAGGTAAAATATGTTGATGAAACTACTATGAAAGAAAGTAATGCAGAAGTTATTCAAACTAACTTTACAAATACTTTTGGTTATCCTATTTGTGCCATTCAAACGTATCTTGCTATATTCTATTGTTTTTATTAATTTCTATTTTCTATATATAATAATGTACTATAATATGTATATAGTACTAAAGATGAATCTGAGTTTGCAAATGAAGCTATTAATATTGGTATATTATTTTGTGGTCGTCAAACAGCAGGTGGACATAATGTTATAACTGGTGTTTTTGATTATATTAAACAAATTAATAAGAATTCTAAACTTTATGGGTATATATTATGTGAATCATTTATACTATGTTTATTTTTTTTAAATAGTTTACTTATTATAAAATTATATATAATGTTATTTAAATATAATTGTTTAAATATGTATTATATTTATTATATAATAGTTTAAATGTATATTATATATATATATTATTATGATTATATTATATAATAGTTTAAATGTGTATTATATATATTATATATTATATTATATAATAGTTTAAATGTGTATTATATATATTAATTATATTATAGTTTATTCATATACTATATATATATATAGTTTTATTGGTGGTAATCAGGGTTTATTTCAAAATAAGAATATTGAGTTAACTAAAGAAAAGTTAGCATTATATAGAAATAGTGGTGGTTTTGATTTATTAGGAAGAGGTAGTGATAAGATAGGTGAAGATAAATATGAATTAGTTGCTAAAACATGTGAAGAATTACAATTAAATGGCTTAATCTTAGTGGGTGGTGCATGGACTGCGTCAGATGCTGCGTCATTAAGTGAATCCTTCTTACTTATGGGTATTATGACACGTGTCATTTGTGTTCCTGTCGATTATTCACGTGATATTAAAAATAATTTTGTAGAAACTACAGTTGGTTTTGATACTGCTTCAAAGTATTCTATATATTATAATAATAATTATTTTATTACTGTTCATGTTATTTTTTAAATTATTATTTTTGATCATTATCAAATGTATATATATATTATATATATATATATGTATAGAGTGATGGGTAATATAATTGGTAATATTTGTACGGATGCCAAAAGTGCACGTAAATACTATCATTTCATTCGTGTAATGGGACGTAATCCTAGTCATATCGTATTGGAAATCGCTCTTCAAACACATGCTACTTATGTATATATAATATATATATATATAATTTATAATATATATAATAGAATGCAATCAATAATCTATAATATATATAATAGAATATAATATGTTAATAATATAATATAATCAATAATTCTATATAATTCTATATAGGCTATTATTTCTGAAGAAGTTGCTGAAAAACATCAGACATTATTACAAATTGTGTATATATATATTATTATTTCTATATAAATATATATTTTATTTAATGAAAATAGTAATAATAAATATTATTATAATAAACATAATAATAATAAATATATATATAGAAATCAAATTGCTGATGTCATTTGTGAGCGTGCGGAGAACAATTTGAATTATGGTGTTATTATTATTCCTGAGGGTTTAGTAAATCATATTTCCGAATTAACTTTCTTACTTCAAGAAATTGATACTTTAATGAAGAAGAATTTAAATCAGGAACAATTAGTAAATAAATTATCACCTTGGAATAAAGCATTATTTGAATTCTTACCTACTGATATTCAAAAGAGTTTATTTGATCCCCGTGAATCTCGAGGTGCTTGGAGAAGTGATCGTTTCTCTATGGAAATCTTATTATCTAATTTAGTAGAGAAAGAATTAGAAAGAAGACGTGAAGATTATAGTTATGAAGGACATACTAGTTTCTTAACTCATTATTTTGGTTATGAAAGTCGTACTAGTTTCCCTTCTTTATTTGATTGTGATTATGCATATAGTCTAGGTCGTGTTGCTGCTGCTCTTATTCAATGCCAATTAACCGGATATATGGCCACCTTAAGAAATCTTAATGATTCTCCTTTGAAATGGATCCCTAATGCTATTCCGTTAACTGCTATGACCACCATTGACATGAAACAAGGAGTCTATATTCCTTCTATTGCTGTATTTATTATTATGTTATTATTTTATGTTATTATATTTATTATTATTATTATGTTATTATTTTATGTTATTATTATTATTATATTTATATATTATTATTATTATTATTATTTTGTTATTATTATTATTATATTTATATATTATTATTATTATTATTATTATTATTATTATTATTATTATTATTATTATTATTATTATTTTATCCTGTTATTATATTATTTTATCTTATTATTATATTTTTTTGTCATACTATAATTATACTAATTATTATTATTAATATATATATATACATTATACTCATATACACTATTAATACTACTTCTATTATCTCTAGACTTCACAAGTGGATCTTCATGATAAGCCGTTCGTCACTTTTGCCGCCAACAGAAAGAAGTGGGCAACTCAAGACGATTTCTGTAATCCTGGTATACACAAATATTATTAATATCATTATTATATATATCTATACTTATTATTATATAATATGCAATAATAGTTGCTTTAAAATAATATTTACTATATATATACTCACTAGATACATAATGAACATATAAAATAATAATATATATTTTCTATATAAACACAATATACCTATAGGTCCGATTCAATTTTATGGTGAAACTGCTTCTTTACCTTGTTTATCACTTAGTCTTGAAGAACATACTTATTTAGCTAGAATAGAAGAATTAAGACAACTTTTAGATACCATTCGTAATGAATGCTTACCTGGATGTCCTAATAATATATTAGATATTTCTGTTGTTAATTCTAAAGCTATTCTTGAACAAATTCAATTACTTAAACGTAATTAAAATATTTGAAAATTAATTGTTATATATATTACTCTTTATGGATTGATATTGTTTTTTTTTTAAATTTTATTTATATAAAACTTACATATTCTTTTTATTGCGAATTCATTATATATTTACATAAATAATATACTTATATTTTTTAATTATAAAATTGAGGATACAATATATATTTTTAAATTTTAAATTATTCTATATATTTCCTCTGTTATGAATATGTTCTTTGCTTTTATATTATAGTTTTTTTATTAATTAAATACAGTATTCCCATTATTATATAAATATAATATTCCAATCATAATATAAATATATTTTCCAATCATAATAAAAATAACAAAACAATTTTTTTTCAAAAGATGCAACTAGTTTTAAAGCAAAGGAAAAAGTGTAAAAATAAAAAAATAAATATATATAAGAAAATTATTATTTTAATTCTTTTCAGATAATTTCTTGACAAGGAATTGAGAGACACCTGCTTTAGTAGCTTTCATTCCCTTATCACCCTTATGCCATCCAGCAGGGCAAACTTCACCAAATTTATCAGTATATTGAAGACCTTCAAGAACACGAAGAGTTTCATCAACATTACGACCAACACCATTATCATTAATATATACATGACGAAGAACACCCTTATCATCAATTAAGAATAAACCACGGAAAGCTTGAGCATAATCAAGACCAGATTTATCAGGATTATAAACACCATAAGCCTTCATAACTTCACGATCAACGTCAGAAAGAAGAGGGAAGACAACTTGATTTTCTAAACCACCTTGAGTAGCAGGAGTAATTTCCCAAGTAAGATGAACATAAGGAGAATCACCAGAAATACCTACGATGTTACAGTTAAGAGCAGTGAATTCATCAATAGCCTTAGAATAAGAAATAATTTCAGTAGGACAAACAAAAGTGAAATCCATAGGATAGAAGAGAATACAAGTCCAAGATCCTTTTTGTTCTTCAAGAGACCAAGAATTAACGATATCACCTTGTTTAGCACCAGCAAGAGTGAAGGTAGGAGCAGGAGCACGAATAGTAGGAGCCATTTTATTTAATAAGTTATAAGTGAGTAATAGATTTAATATTTCTTTATTGAAAAATAAATAATTTATGAGTTTTATATCAATATCATTTTAGTCACATCGATTTATAAGAAGATTTTGGACAACATATGAAAAAATGCAAACATATGATAAAAAAACAATTGCTCCATTATGAAAATGGAATTCCCAGGACTAATTTCGTTCTTAAAGGGAAATTTTCATTTCTTTATAGGATTTCTTTTTATTAGTGTTTTTTATTCATTTGTAGAGTTGGGCGAAGTCCATCAAGTTTCACTTGTACCAAAATTTTCTTTTAAGAGTGACTTTTCTTGTATAATAATATCAAAATACTTATTTTTTTAAATTATATATATTTTTTGTATTCTACATACTTATGTTCACACTTCGAACAGGAGAGATTTTAAGTATATATGACAATTAGATGCAATTCACTTTATAAGTGATTTATCTTATTTAATTGTAGAGTATGCCACTTTATAAATAGATTTTATGTTCTATTCAGTATTAATAAGGCATTAATACAATTATATTTATTCATCATATTCATAATATTTTGTAAATTTAATCTAAAATCTATCATTATGAGTTACAAACTGTCTGTTGTATACAAAAAAGCTGATATGATGACATTTAGAAAAGTTGACATGAATAGAGATGCATCGATAATTTATAAAACACAGATATTTTATATAAATAAGAATATACATAAAGGGGCGTACATGACCAGATATTCTTATGGATAAAATAATGCAAAAAATATTTGTTTGATTCAACTTTATTACAAAGTTGTAATTGATATATATTTATATAGAGTATAGTGTCTAGAGTTGAATAGAAGAACCAAATTCTAATTTCCATTTTATTAATTGTAATTATATTTTATACTCGTTCAATATTGCTTTATTTTTCAAAGTTGGTATAGTTTTAGCATATACATTGATTACCCCATGGTATCTTGACTTAACAATAGCTTGTAATGAAGATTGACAACACACCAAAAAATGGTTTTTTTTTCCCGTGAAAAAAAGTGAGAAAAACGAGCTACAAATTGGAGCTCCAACCCCAAAAATTGGACCTAGATGGACCTCCATACAAATGGACTTCCATTTGCCCAACTCTATTCATTTGAGAGCATTTTATTTTGTTTTTGATCATTTATTGATGTCAAATAGTGATTTTATAAGTTATAAATGTATTGCTATTATCTTTCTTGATTACATCTGAATTTATGGAATAAAAATTCTTATGATTTCTACGTTTATTATTTTTCTCTCTTCATATTATTAGTATTTTAGAGTTGAAAGATTATTAAAAATAAGAAGGCAATATAAGCGTAAGAATGAAAGTATTCTCTTTTTTGCTCTTATGTGTTTATGAGTAAATTTCTTGTTTAATCTGCAATTTCATTATAAATTATTATATAATACGATTTCAACTATATTCTCATTTAATGATAATGTAAGATTGCAGTAAAATATATCATTTTATTCAATAATAATTACTAATTATGACAGAATATTATTTAGAGTTGGGCAAATGGAAGTCCATTTGTATGGAGGTCCATCTAGGTCCAATTTTTGGGGTTGGAGCTCCAATTTGTAGCTCGTTTTTCTCACTTTTTTTCACGGGAAAAAAAAACCATTTTTTGGTGTGGTTTCAATCTTCAGTACAAGCTATTGTTGAGTCAAGATACCATGGGGTAATCAATGTATATGCTATAGCTATACCAACTTTGAAAAATAAAGCAATATTGAACGAGTATAAAATATAATTACAATTAGTAAAATGAAAATTAGAATTTGGTTCTTCTATTCAACTCTAGACACTATAGTCTATATAAATATATATCAATTACAACTTTGTAATAAAGTTGAATCAAACAATTATTTTTTTGCATTATTTTATCCATAAGAATATCTAGTCATGTACGCCCCTTTATGTATATTCTTATTTATATAAAATATCTGTATTTTATAAACTATCGATTCATCTTTATTCATGTCAACTTTTCTAAATGTCATCATATCAGCTTTTTTGTATACAATAGACAGTTTATAACTCATAATGATAGATTTTAGATTAAATTTACAAAATATAATGAATATGATGAATAAATATAATTGTATAAATGCCTTATTAATATTGAATAGAACATAAAATCTATTTATAAAGTGGCATACTCTACAATTAAATAAGATAAATCACTTATAAAGTGAATTGCATCTAATTGTCATATATACTTAAAATCTCTCCTGTTCGAAGTGTGAACATAAGTATATAGAATACAAAAAATATATATAATTTAAAAAAATAAGTATTTTGATACTATTATACAAGAAAAGTCACTTTTAAAAGAAAATTTTGATACAAGTGAAACTTGATGGACTTCGCCCAACTCTAATATTATTCAAGGAAAAAATATATGACATTCTTTAATTAATACAGATTCAAAGCATTCTTTGAAAATTAATATAATCATATTTTAAATATATTTTATAAAAAAGTTATATATATTTTTCCATATTAAATAACAAAACAACAATTAACGTACTTACTCTTTGAGATTTTCAATAGAAATGATATACTACTATAAAAAAATAAATTCACCATAACAATTAGGAAATATATAGAATATGATGCAATACGAAATAACAACAAAGAAAAAAAAAGCTATCTATATATATAAGAAAACACATTTTATAAAGAAATATAATGATACATAGATAACAAGGAAATTACTAAAACGAAAAGATATAATGATAAAGTTTATATATAGAAGGAGAAGAGAATATTTAGTTTAGCAATTCATTTAAATCATTCCCTTTTTAACACCAGCCTTAGGTTTAGTGACTTTAGCTAATTTAGGTTTCTTATTTGAACTCTTCTTAGTAACAAGTATAATAATGACAACGATAATGACAACAACTAATACAACACCTACAGCAATAAGAACAATTTCTAAAGTAGTTAAAATAGGAGCATCAACAGCAGTAACACTATTATTATCTACACTAAGTTGAACCTATAAAATAATAATATATTAATTTATATGAATATGCATTAAAAGAATAAAAGAATAAAAGAATAAAAGAATATTATATATATATATATATATAAAATGATAATAATATAATAAAAACAATATATTTATATTAAACACAAAAAAGAAAAAAGAAAAAAAAAAGAAAAAAACATACATTACTAAATCCAGTATCTTTTTGTTTAAGATAAGTAGCATAAGTACCATCATTAGAAGCAGAAACAATCTTAGTTTGAATAGTTTCTTTCTTATCAACAGGAACATTAATTCTCATGACAACATTACTTGTTCCATCATCATAGAAAGCAACAGTACTAGTAACACTTTCAATTACAATATCTTGTAATTGTATACCATCATCAGCTAACAGATCACGTGCTACATAACGTATATCATTTTGTCTCTTAAGAGTAAGACTACTAACAGGTAAATTATAAGTAGATATAATTCTTAAATATTGATAACCACGAACAGGTTGTTCAGTATTACCACCATAAACAACACAATTAGAAGTATCAATATCACCCCAAGTAGGAATATTATTAATTAAAGTACAAAGACGTAAACGAACACCAGCTTGACCATTAACACAATTACTATAACCAGTTCTAGTAATAGCAGTTTCAGGGAAATCATCATTAGATTCACATACTTGTTTTTCAACACTAAAAGTTAATGTATAAGTAGCACTCTTATAACTATTCATTAAAGTAATAGTATAAGTAGTAGTAGAAGTATAAACAGTAGGAGTACCAGTAATTTTACCATTTTCAGTATTAAATACAAGTCCTTCAGGAAGAGTAGGTTCAATAGAAACAGAAGAAACAATACCACTATAAGTAGGATATATTTCAGTAATAGGAGTCATTTGTTTAATAGATCCATTATTATTAACATAATTAATATTATAAGGAGCTTTCATACTACAAGAACTAGTAATATCACTCCATACAGGAGGATTTTGAATAAGACAAGTACGTGATTGAGAACCATCCCATTTATCAGCATCACCACAAGTAGTAGTTCTAGTTTCACCACGTTCAATAGAAGTAAAGACACCATTAGTAGTACAATAAAGAGAAGTAATAGTTATATATATAGTAACAGCAGTATTTCTATCAGCATTAGCAAAAGTAATAGTATAAGCAACATTACTTACAGTAACAGAAGGAGTACCAGAAATAGCACCAGTAGTAGAACTCATAGTTAATCCAGTAGGAAGAGCAGGAGAAACAGTAACAGAACTAACAATACCAGTAATAGAAGGAGTAGCAGTAGTAAAAAGAGAATGTTTAATACCAGTAAGAGTAGAAGAACTATAACTAACAGTAGGTGCTTTCATATAACAAGTATTTGTTTGAATAGTAAAGGCAGGAGGATTCGTTAAAGTACATAAATAAGTTTTAGTACCAGCATATTGATTGGTATCACCACAAGAACCAGTAGCAGTTTGACCAGCAGCAGTTTGAGTTAAACCATCTTGAGGTTGACAATATAAAGTAGATACAGTTATTTGTAAAGTATAAGTAGCTGATTTATGAGAATTAGAAGCATTAATAGTAAAAACAGTATTACCAATAGCAACAGTAGGAGTACCAGAAATAGCACCAGTAGTAGAACTAATAGATAATCCATTAGGAAGAGCAGGATTAATAGTCCAAGAAGTAACAGTACCAGAATAAGTAGGAGTAATAGTAGTAATAGCAAAGTTAGTATTCCAAGTATAAGTAGTACTAGGATAATTAATATTATAAGGAGCTCTTAAAGTACAACCATTAACAGCAGTAGTCCATTGAGGAGGATTTGAATTACTACAGAATCTAGTTTGAGATCCTTCATAATTCAAAGTATCACTACAAGCCATAGTAGCAGTTTCACCACGTTCAGTTTGACTCCAACCATTATCTGCATTACAATATAATATTTGTACAGAAATAGTAACCATAACAGGAGTACTCTTATGAAGATTAGAGAATGTGAAAGTATAAGAAATAGCAGAAGAAGCAACTAAAGGAATACCAGTAATAGTACCTGAATTAGAAACAATAGATAATCCACTAGGAAGAGTAGGAGTAACAGTAACACCAGTAACAATACCATTGAATGTAGGTACAATATTAACAGTATCTCCTTTATATAAGCTTAATACATTATTAGTAAGATACATAATATTAGAAGGAGCTTTTTGAGTGCATCCATTAACTTCAGTACCCCAAATACTACCTTGTTGACATACTCTAGTCATACTACCTTCATAATTAGTAGTATCTTCACAAGGTTTAGTAGCAGTTTGACCAACAGTAGTAGCAGCATATCCATTATCAGCTTCACAAACAGATTGTAAGACTTCAATAATAAGATTAACTACAGCATTACTATGAGTATTAGCAGCTCTTATTTGATAAGTAGTAGCAGCACTAACAAGAGAAGGAGTACCTGTAAGAGCACCAGTAGTAGGATTAAGAAGTAATCCAGTAGGAAGAGGAGTTATAGCAGTCCAACTAGTAACAATATGAGTATAAGTAGGAGTAACAGTAGTCATAGCCATATTAACACGTAAAGTAAGTTTATTTTCAGTATTATATTGAATAGCAGTAGGCATAACCATTTGACAATTATCTACAACAGTTTCCCAAGTAGCAAGATTATTACATAATCTCATCTTATTACCTGTATAATCTTCAGTATTATCACAAGGTAATTGAGCATAAGCACCAACTTGAGTATCAGGCCATGTTCCATCAGAAACACAAATACTATTGACAACAGTAATAGTAAATGTAGCCATACCAGAAGCAGCACTATTACTAGCAGTAACAGAATAAGGAGTAAGAGCAGACATTACAGTAGGGGTACCACTAAGAGTACCAGTAACAGTATCAAAAAGTAATCCAGTAGGAAGAACAGGAGTAATAGCATAAGAAGTAACTATACCTTGAGTAGTAGGAACAATAGGAGTAACAGGAGTATTCAATAAGAAAGTATAAGAAGATTGAGAATAAGAAATAACAGGAGCTGATAATACACAATTATCAACAATATCTCCCCAAACAGCATCTATACCATTAGCATTACAAGTACGGCTTTGAGTACCAGTATATCCAGTAGCACAATCTAAAACAACAGTTTCACCGACACTCTTAGAAGGCCACATATCAATAGCATCACAAGTAGTACTAGAAACAGAAATAGTTAATACAATACTTTCAAAAGAAGCACTATTTCTAGCATAAATAGTATAAGCAGCAGGTTCACTAACAACAGAAGGAGTACCAGAAATATAACCATTAGTAGCAGTAAGAGTAAGACCAGCAGGTAATTCTGGTTCGACAGTCCAAGAAGTAACGATACCAGTAACAGTAGGAATAAGTGTTTCTATAGCTGTATTCTTCATATAACTTAAAGTAGTTTGAGGATAAGATAAATCAGTAGGTTTTTTAGGAATACAATTATCAACAATAGGACCCCATTGATTAGCACCAATACATGTTCTAGTTTGAGAACCAGTATAATTAATAGTATCAGCACAAGGAATAGAAGCAGAAGATCCATTTTCAGTCATTACCCAAGCACCATCTTGTTGACAATAAACAGTAACAACAGAAATAGTAAGAGTAGTAGTAATAGCATTATTAAAACTATCATAACCAGTAATAGTATAAAGAGTAGAAGTAGCAATAGATTGAGCAATACCACTGATCATACCATTTTGAGTATTAAATTCTAAACCAAAAGGAAGAGTAGGAACAATAGTCCAAGTAAGAATAGAACCACCAGAAACAAGAGGAGTAATAGTAGCAGAAACTAATTTTGTTAATTCATAAGTAGCAAAAGGATAGTTAATAGTAGTAGTAGGAGCAGGAGTTTCTGTACAGGTACTACTAGTTATATTCCAAGAAGCTTTAGGATAAGTAAATGTACAAGTATATATAATAGAACCAGTTCCAGAAGGACAATTTGCAGAATATTGTTCACCTAAAGCAGCAGAAGGAATAGTACCAGTAAGAGGACAAATTAAATCATTTTCTCTTCCTTCAATAGTAAATACAGAAGAAATAGTAATAGTACTATCTTCAGTATAAAGCCAATTATTATCATTCTTAATAGCCATTAAAAGATTAGTTTGAGAAGTAGAAGTAATACCATTATAAACTCTACTATCATTATTAAATACAGTTAAAGCACATATTCTATTTTGCCATTCTAATTCAGTAGGTAAATAAGTAGTATCATCAGTAACACTACCACTTGTTTGCCATTCACTTTGATAAGATAAACCATAGACGAAATAAGGAGAAGAAGGAGTACCAATAAATATAAAGAGATTATCACCAGTTGCATCAAAATCAAAAGATGTACCTCTTACTTGTCTCCATTTAGGATTCATTTCTATGAAATCAGAAGAAGCAGTATAGACTAATAAAGATCCAGCAGGTAAAGGAGAATCACTAACAGTATAAGCAACCATATTTTCACGAGGTAATAATTCTTTATTTTGAGTATAACCAGCATCAGATAAGATAATTTGAGCACCAATAGGTAAAGTAACAGTAGTAACTAAACCAATTTTATTAGGTGACATAGCCATATATTGAACAAGAGCAACAGCACCTTTTAATATATCGCCGTTACATTGAGACATATCAACAGGTAACCATTTGCCATTCCAACTACATTTACGAGTTCTAGTACCAGACATAGGAGTAGGACAAGAGAGAGAAACAATAGTATTACTCGTAGTAGCAGGCCATTCTTCATCAGGTTCACAATTACGAGAATCATCTACATTACAATAAGCAACACTTATTTCTTCCCATTGACCATTAGCATTACAATAACGAGTACGAACACCACTAACACCAAAACAAGGTAAAGCACGTGTTTCATGAGCACCAACTTCTATCCATTCACCATCAGTAGCACAATGAATATCTTGAGATTCAGTATTCACAGAATACCAATCATAAGAAGCTATATTTAAAAATGTACTTTCAGTTGTTTGCCAATTATTTCTATTTGTAATACTATTAAGAAGGTCTGTACGAGTACCAGAAGTTAAACCATAATAACGAGTAGCAGTCTTAGCAGTAATCCAGAAATATGTATTAGTATCCATCCAAGAAGGTTCAAAACATTTATTACTATCACAAGAAGTAGCACATGATGTATCATAACCTTCGCCAGTTTTACGTGTATAAATATTAAAAATCCATTTATCAACACTAGTATAAGAACCTGTAAAAATAGTGATTTCATCACCAGATCCAGAAAGATCAAAACTGCCTTCTTTTGTAAGACTCCAAGGATTCTTTGGTTCATCTTTATTAATATAGATGATTTCACCAGGGTATAAATCTCTAGAAAAAGATTTTTTATATCTACCTTCATTTGTTCTAAATTTTTGAGTACCAAGAATAGCATTATCAGTGAATGAAATCTCTACTCCAGCAGGAATTTGATCTAAAACAACAATTTCAAAAGTATCAGTACCATCAGCATTTCTTTGAGTAACAGCCATACTACCCGGTCTTAAAGTACGAACACAGTTAGTGTAATCAGGAGTAGTCCAAACACCATTTTCTCCACAGAAACGAGTGATTTCACCTTCTAAGTTTCCAGAGCAAGGAATAGTAGCTGTTTCACCAGCATTAGTTTGAGGGAATCTATAGTTAGCGTTACAAAAAAGTGTTTGAGCTCTTCTTGAGTTTTCGTCTAAACAATAAGTAATTAGAAAAATATAGTATTATAAAGTATAGATATGACATACCAAGGGCAAAAGTAAGATATACTAAAAAGATAATTGCGAAGAATTTCATTTTTTAAGAGTATATCAAAAAAATAATAAATAAAGAAATGAAACGTAAAGAGAGTTCTCAAGTTTCCTTTCACTGTTCTTGGTTGTGTCATTTGATGGCAACTGTAGCGAAGACACAAAAAACTATGCCCATATCCTATACTATTTCCACGGAGATCTGGATAATTAGAATCTCCGAAAAGAATTCAAAAATATATTTTTGATTTTTTTGATTTTTAAAAGGGAAAATTCAAATATTTTGGTGATTATGAATGAATGGAGAATTTGATTAACGTCGAATTGTCCAATCAGATTGGGTTTTTAATTTTCATTTGATGACCAATATAAACCATCGTTTTCGATAATAGTCATATGAACATAAATAAAATTCTATTCTTTTTAATTCTTTTTCTATTATTATAAAAATTACGAAAGAAGTCCGCTGTTTCTATTGTTTTCCCACGGAAACAAAAAATCATATTTTTTTTTTCAGTAAAACCGAAATGAATTCTTTTTTTAATAAAGAGTTTTCATTCGTTTTTTTGAATCTTCTTTGATGTTTGTAGTATTAAGGATAATTTTATTTGTTGTGGAATACTATTGTAAATATTATAACTCATAAGCAACTTATATGAAGTAGTTGCAAAATTTAACCATTCGCAACGTTAGTGTTAACGTGAGTATGCTAGAAAGAGACGGGATTATGTTATGAACATTATAAAAAAATATACATTTATATGAAATAATAGAACACATGAACAAAACAAGAAAAAAGAAAAATACTACTATTGTTTATCAAAAGAAGTATGAATACTCATTTTTATGAATAGTTTTATATAAATATACATAATAATTAAATTACATTTAGAAAGGAATAAGGAAATAAGAAACAATCAAATAATTATAGTATAGAAGTATTTAAAAAAAATAAATATAGAGCCGTTCTTTCTGTGTTTTGTAATGTGAATTATAGGAAATAATCAGGTATTTTTGTTTGAACATTGAAATTTTCATCTCTTGGAGCAGGATCAAATTGAATAAAATTCGAAGTCATATCTTCTCTGATTTCCATAATAGCAGCTTGATTACCACATCTATAACAATAATTAGGAGCACTAAATATAGTAACAATCTTTTTATCATGTCCCCATTGATATCCCTATTGATTTATAATAATAATAATAATAATAATAATAATAATAATAATAATAATAATAATAATAATAATATGGTTAATAATAATAATAATAATATGGTTAATAATAATAATATTTAAATACCTCCATAACAAGTTGATGAGCTCTAGAAATAAAACTTAAATTATTTGTGTTACAAAATCTACTAGTAATATCCTATATATAAATAAGAAATAACATATATAAAGAAAAATATTTAAATATATATATATAATTAATACATATATAATAGTAGACATGATGAAATTAAAGAAAATAAGTGATTTAATAAATAGAATAATAATAATAATAATTTATAGAATAACTATAATAATATACTTTACCAAATGTGAAGCCTGCCCCTCTAGCAGAAACTCCAAACCCAATACGTTCATCCGGATCTGACCATACTAAATCACATATAGCACCTTCATGAGGTACTTCTTGAACACGATCTAAAGAACGAGCTTTATCAAGAGTTTCTACGGAAGGAGATAAACCACCATGAAGAGAAAAGATCTATATTCATATACAAATAATAATATATATATATATATATTGAGTCAACTAAATATAAATATATTATTATTATTATAGATAACATGATAAATAATAAATAATAAATAATAAAAAAAAATATTTATATATAAATAGAATATAACTTAAAATATAGACTAATAATAAAACAAGAATAATATACTCTTTCTTCAATAAGGGCGGTCATCGGCATATAATCAAAGAGATCTGTAAACGCCTTCCAAACATCAGCATTACCATATTTACGAACACATTCATCATAAAAACCATATCTATATATATTTAATTTTTAAATAGAAGATATTCAAATGATAGCAATAATAAAATAATATTAAAAAAAAAAATGAAAAATAATATATTAAAACAATATAATAATAATAAAAAACGAATATATACACTTGTGTAATTTGACGACATTCATGGTTTCCTCTTAATACTGTAACTCTATCAGGATAACGAATCTTTAATGCAATCATTAAAGCAGCTGTTTCTACAGAATAATAACCACGATCTACATAATCACCTATATATATATATATCATAATACATATATATTATTACAAACATATATATAACTAATAAATAGAACTATGAAAAATTAATAAATAATCACCCATAAATAAATAATTTGTATCTGGAGCATCACCACCAATCTTTAGTAATTCAATAAAATCATAAAATTGTCCATGAAGATCACCGCACACAGTTACTGGACAACGAACAGGTTGAACATTACTTTCATTTTTAAAAATCAACTTTGCCTTTATTGTTAATACATATAGTTATGATTTATAAATAAATAGAAAACAAGAAGCCAAAATAAAAAATAAAATGGTGTTCATATATACTTGCTCACAAAGTTCAATCAATACAGGAGCAGGTAATAACTCTCTTTTCTTTAATTTTTCAATCTTAGCATCGAGATCTCCAGAATTAGTTTTTAGCCAATCTACAGTACTTGATGGTTTTACTGCGGACATCTTTATTAATATAATATAGATATGAGAATATAAAATTGCTTTAGATATACTTAATATTGCTTTTATTTGTCTAAAATAGAATAAAAAAGTATAAAAGCTCGTTTCAAAAGAATTTGATTCTTCCAAAATCTACCTAAAAATTAACGTTTCCCAGGGTTAAATTAGAAATCTTCCAAGAAAAGAGGAATTTTTTAATAAAAATACTTTGTTCTCTATTTTTCTTTACACACTGAAACTGGTTTATTGAATTTTCAGTCAACTTTTGGTAGAAATATACTTTAGAATTCTTAATGCTTCGTCTGAATTTTGTTGAATACTACCTACCCTTCACGAATAAAATAGATGAATCGAAGAAACACTAATTTTGTTTCAGAGGTAGGTTCTCCTAAAGATTCATTTTTAAGAATACTACACTTTTTTCACTTGAAGTTATTTGCTTTAGTATTAACTTTGTCTTATTTTTATTTATTTTTATTAACATTAATAAAGAATGTATTGAAGACAAAAATAAAATATAAATGAAACATCATTATAGTTGAAAACAACTCGATAATCGATTTTCATATTGTTAGACTCAATAACACGATTACTATTACTCTATTAATAGCTATTACCAAAGAATCATAGCATCAATTCTTTAGAATTCTTAGAATCAAAAGAAATAAAAAAAGTGTAGTTTTTGGTCATTATTTACGGGACAATGACGTAATAACTGTGAATAAGTTTGTTTTATTAATTTGTTCTTTTATTACTATACATAGTTGTTTTTGGAATTCATGTATAGTTGTAAGATCTCAATATGAGTAAGGAGGATAATAGTGATGAATTAAAGGCGAATAAAAAAACACAAGTGTATGTTCATTCTGTTTTATATGAATATCCTAATAGTATATCTCTTATATAGAAGAAGAGGGATATGCTTTACAATGAATATTCTTTCTTGGTATCTATGTTATACTATTTTATCTCATTCATTTTTATAAAGGAGTTGTTTTCTTCCCTTGATTGGAATATGGATATACTCTTTTTTTCAGAATTTTCATATTAAGATTGAAGATCCTCATCTTCGATTATTAAGTGCGACTTTTTTATGGCTTTTCTTTTATTTGCGTTTTTCATTTTTATTATTTCGACATACGGATCGAAAGGAAGCAAGAGAAAATCCTACAGAAATGGCAATACGTGCTCGTGAGTTATACATGATGAGATTACAAGGATTTACGAATCCTACATGGTTATCTATAAAGAGTCGTTATTCAATATGTATGAAAGTTATTAACGAATTCTTTTGTTTTTCATTAGATGATATGTACCCTGAAATCCCTACAAAACCTAAAAAACATATATTAGCATTAGATTTAGATGAAACATTAATTTCTTCGATTTCTTTAAAGAATCTTTCGGATGATGAAAAACAAAAATTGGAAGAAGAACGACGTAATTTAGATCCTTTCACCTTGTGCTTTGTATATTGATATATTTATAATAGATTTTATAAAGTTATTTATTTAAATAATATGTTTTGCTTTTTTGTATTATATGGGTTGTTATTATATTATTTTTTTTGATAATAATAGTTTTTATATTCTTTTTTTGATATTATTTTTGTATATATTTATTTTTATTATTTTTACTAATAATATTGTTGTTGATAAAATAATAATAATAATAATACTATATATAGTATGATGGTTCTATTAAGAGAGAATATTGTATTTTACATCGACCTTATTTAGAATATTTCCTTGATTGTGTATATATTATATATTATTATACTGTTTTTTGAATTTATTATAAAAATATATTTTTATTTTATAAGCTATTTTTTTTTATTTTTATAAATTAATATATATTATATATTATATATTATATATTATTATACTGTTTTTTGATTTATTATAAAAATATATTTTTATTTTATTCACTACTCTTTTTTAGAATTTATAAATGATCATATATCTATTATAATTCCTCTATATAAAGGTTTCCCAATGGTACGATTTAGTCATATTTACGGCTTCTGTTTATAACTATGCAAAGAGTATAAAAGAGGATATAGATCACGGCGGATATATAAAGAAACTATATACAAAGGCAGATTGTATTGTTGTAGGAAATCATTATGTTAAAGATTTAACTACTATCACGGAAGATCTATCGAATATTATTATTATCGATAATATGCAAGCTTCCTATATGAATCAACCGGGTATACTATCTATTTATATATATATATATTATTATA
The DNA here is from genome assembly GCA_039096225.1 of Blastocystis sp. Blastoise. Lineage (NCBI taxonomy): Eukaryota > Bigyra > Opalinata > Blastocystidae > Blastocystis > Blastocystis sp. Blastoise. The sequence goes on from JBBPEB010000029.1 coordinate 369,051, forward strand.
AACATTTTGCTATTATAATAATTATAATAATTTTATTAAATATTTTACTGTTATCGAATTCTATATAAATTGATATTATTCTATAAATATATTTTATAGTATTTTTTTTGTATTTTATATTCTAATATTCTATATAGTATTCTATATTTTATATATTCTATAGAGTATTCTATTAACATATTATCTATTCTATATATTCTCTATAGATAATGGCATTTTAATTACTTCTTGGTATTCTGAGTCAAATGATAAAGAATTAAAACATTTATTGAGTTTATTATATATGTTACAATTTGTACCTGATGTCCGTGATGTCCTTCAAATTGATTATTATTGTACTCCTACACAACAAGATAATAATGAATAAATTATTATAATTATATATATATATAACAAGATAATTATGAGTAAATAATCATATATATAAACAAGATAATTGTGAATAGTATAATATAGCTTCTTTTTATTATTGTTGTTCATAATTATTTATATATATCATAATTTCATCTATTTACTTTTCTTAAAACGTGATTATTATTATAATTATTTACATTTTATTCTGAATATTATATCACTTACAATTATACTATTTTATTATCATTATATATATATTCTTTTAAATTTTTCCTTTTTCTTTTTTTTATATATTCATTCTTTAATATACTCTTTTCTTTTAACTTTTTTAATTTGATTCTTTCTTTATTTTTTTTTTATGAATAAAACTTTCTTTTCGTTTACATAATGTGCTTTTCTTTTTTCATTTTTCATTATTTCTTTTATGTTTTATAAATTTAAATATATTATTGGCTTCCCTCTATGATTTCGAGTAATAGGTGTGTGTTGTTCTCATTATTGTGTTTTGTTATCACATTCTTTTATATATTTGAATGACCTTATTTATTCAAAATGAATAACCTTGTTATTCTATGCAATATAATGAATAAACTAATAACAAATAAACATATAATTTGGAAAACATAATCACTATTTGATTTTAAAATTACTTAAATTGATAAATTAAATCACCCTATATTTTCTATTATGAGAAAAAACTATACAACATCTGAAGTCAACAACAAATAAGAATTTAGATCAAATAAAAAATAAATTTAATGAAAATCATGAAGATTGATAAAAATATACAATGAAATATTGAAATTCCCATGAACCATTTGAATTCCTATATAAATAAAAAATATTTCTTTCAATTCTCGTTACCCTTGTTTAGAAAGTCAGAGAAACGATGGATTATTTAAAAGCATATAAGGATGATAGTGAAGAAAGTGAATCAGAAACTGTCAAGAATACTGATTCTATAATTGTCCCTCCTGTTTCTCAAATAAAACGACATGTCAACATTAATCCTGATGTTAACACAAATTCAAATTCGTTGAGTAAATTGATACCTACAACAACTGACGAATTACTTAAATTCAATCCTAAAGCTTCAGAACTTTATTCAGATGCACAAGTATATAATAATAATTATTATTTTATATTAAAATGATTTATTTATATTTTCTTTCTAGGGTCCTGAGAATCCTTTCCTAGCTAATCCCACTGCCTATGGAAAAAAGAATGTACTTACTGGATTTGTTGAAGTAAATTCCTTTTTTATTATTGTTTTAATTCATTTTTTTATCATTCTTTTAATTCTTTTTTTATCATTCTTTTAATTCATTTTTTATCATTCTTTTAATTCTTATATATATATTTTTAATTAGAATACTAATGTTGAACATTTACATTTTAAAGAGCAATATCAGACATATGAGAATTATGGTTATGCTACAGCTACTGATGGTACAAATAAAACTGTAGGTAATATATGGAAACAAGAAAAAGAGGGAAATAAAACTATTTATGATTCCGAAGATAAAGAATTTGCAAAACAATTAAAAAAACAACGTGTTTCTTCTGGAAATGGTATATACATTAATATATTGTTATTATTATATATATTTTATTCTTTTTTTATTATTGTTGCTGTAAATTCTATTATAATGTTATATATTTTTTTTAATTTATTTTTATTATTATTGTTATGTATACTTTTATAATATTATAGTTTATTATGATTGTTCTATATATATATATATATATATAGTTGATGATGTAGATAATTATCTTGGCCCTTGGGCTGGTTATCAAGGAGAAGAAGAAGAAAAAGTATCCTCTAGAGAAAAGGTAAGAATATATTATTATATTATTATATTTATTATAATATATATTATTATTTTATTATTGTTATATTTATTATTATTATTATTATTATTATTATTATTATTATTATTATTATTATTATTATTATTATTATTATTATTATTATTATTATTATTATTATTATTATTATTATTATTATTATTATTATTATTATTATTATTATTATTATTATTATTATTATTATTATTATTATTATTATTATTATTATTATTATTATGATTATTATTATTATTATTATTATTATGATTATTATTATTATTATTGTATGTATTATTATATTTATTATTATTAGTATTATGTTTATTATTATTATTATGTTTATTATTATATATAGGGTGAAATGACTGAGTGGCAAAAATATTGGTTTGAAAAACGTGAAAAGAGATTACAAAAAGAAGTATATATATATATATATATATATAATAGCTAATTTATATCTTATAACATAGTATATTTATAATATATGAACATATATCGATTCTTTTTTTAATATTTTTTTTATTATATTTCAATTTATCTTTTTATTCATTATAATTATAATTATATATACATATATAGGCTGAAGCTAATGGTGAGTCTTATACTCCTCAATCTCTTCCTGACGAAGCGGATACTATATCAGGAGAAGTATATGGAGAAGGTATTCCTTGTAATGAATGTAAAACGAAATTCCACGGGAAATCACAAACGGATTATCAAGTATATATATATATATATATATTATTTATATTTATTATTTAAATGATTATTTATTATATATATATACAATATTTTATGTTATTATATATGTATATATAATAATTTTGATTATTATTATTTAATATGATTATTTAATATTTATTATTACATATATGTATACTATTATTATATATTCATATATATATATATATATATAGGGTCACAGTTGGATTACTGCTCCTGCTGAATATACACATACTGATGTTGCTCCTGTTAAATGTTATATACCTAAGAAATGTATTCATACTTGGTATATATATATATATTATTATTATTATTTCTTTTTATCATTATAGAATTACTAGTCATTTATTATTATTGTAATTTCTATTTTATTATTATTATATTTAGTATTTTTGTCATTATAAAATTGATTTTATTATTATACTTATAATGATTATACTTATCTATATAGGTCAGGCCATACTAATGCTGTTCAATCTATTCAGTTCTTCCCTGAAACATCACATCTACTTCTCTCTGCTTCTATGGATAAAAAGATTAAAATATGGGAAGTATATGATAAGAAACAATGTAAACGAACTTATATAGATAATCTATATTATTATACTTATTATTATTATACATATATTATTATTATTATTATTATTATTATTATTATTATACATATTATTATTATCATTATTATACATTAATTATTATCATATTATTATTATTATATTCATGAAACTTATTATACTTATATTATATAGTTATATGGGTCACAATGGAGGTGTACGTTCTGCTGCGTTTAATTATGATGGAACACAATTCTTATCTGCTTCATTTGATCGTAATATAAAATTATGGGATACCGAAACAGGTAAATGTATATATAATTATACAAAAGGTACAATTCCCTTCCAAGTCGCTTGGTCTCCTTTAGATCATAATATGTTTATTGCTCCTTGTCAAGATTGTAATGCTCATCAATTTGATATACGTACAGGGGAAGTATATATATATATATATATATATACATATATATTACAATTTAATTTCTTTATATTTCTATAAAAATAATATCAAATACTATAAATATATATATATATTATATACAATTATCTATTATATTTAGTATCTACTATTATATATATATATTCACTTTGATTTCTTTATATTTCTATAAAAATACTATTAAATGCTATAAATATATATAGTTAATTCAGACATATTCAGCTCATTTAGGTCCAGTAAATACTGTAACGTTCTTTAACGACGGTAAACGATTTGCAACTACATCTGATGATAAGAGTATACTTATTTGGGATTATGGTATTAATCCTCCTATTAAAGAAGTTCGTGATGTTTCTATGTCCTCTATGCCAAGTGTAACATTATCATCAACAAAAGATAATTTATTCTGTCAATCTCTAAATAATCAAATTGTTACTTATTCTATTACAGATGATAGTGTTCATCAAAATGGACGTAAACGTTTCAGAGGTCACGTGCTTCAAGGGTACGCATGCCAAATAGCCAATAGTCCTGATGGTCAGCTGATCTCCTGTGGTGATGGTAACGGTAATGTATATTTCTGGTCCTATAAAAGTTGTAAAATGATGAAAATGTTTAAAGCTCACAATACAGCTACTGTTGGCTGTATATGGCAACCGAATCAACCAAGTAGAATGGTTACTAGTTGCTGGGATGGTACTATTAAATACTGGGATTAAAAACATAATCTCTTTATATATATAATATATATTAACTGTTTTATTAATTTATATAGATTCCAGATTATTCTATATAGTTTTTAAATCATTTTTTTTCTATTATTTAAATAGATAAATTGTGATATCTTTTTTTCTTCTATTTATCATTTGTAGGAATATTTTATGTATTTTTTTTGTTATTTGAATTATTCTATTTGATTCAATATTTTAGTTATATGCTTTTTTACACTATATTTTTTTATATACAGAAAAAATCAAATTTTTAAATATAATTTCTAAAGACTTCTATTTCAATAACAATACATATATATTAAAATGCACTGAATTCTATTTATACAATGATAATACAAAATATAAAACTTTTCTAATATATAAAGAAAAAGATTATCATATATATAAATATGAAAAATGTTAATAAACTATTCTATAATACTAATAGAAAAATTTATAAATATTCGCAAACAAATAAAAAAAAGATAATAATAGTATAAACATATAAGTGTTAATTATTTCGAGATCATATTATTTTCAATTACAAATAATTCAAAGAAAATTAAATAAAAATAAATAGAAAAACAATAATATATATAAATAATAATAGAATATATATAAACATGATTATATTGCTATACAGAAGAAGATTTAATATCTGGTATATAATATATGCTATCATCACATCTTAAATAACATTTTAAACAAGTAATTACACCTGTAGTTACATCAGATATACCCAATTGAGGAATATTAAAATATAAAGAATTTGGATCTATATATATATATTGAATATTTATAATAGTATTAATATATGTATTGTATATATATATACTAGCTGTATATTCTAACTCAAAGAGTAGTATATCGTCTATAGAGAATAATTAGTATAATAAGTTAAATAATAGTAATATTTACTATTTGAGACTGTATCATTTGGAATCTATATATATAAAATAATATATATATATATATATATATATATATATATATATATATACATTTGTTTTTAGATATTTAATCATCAAATTTGTGAGTGCTTCAATAAAAGTTGGTAATATATATATATCATTAAATTTTAGAGTATAATAATGTTGCTTATTCCTTGTAATATCTCCTCTATATATATAAGTATATGTTTGTATAGATCCTCCCGAGAAAGGAGAAGGCGATAATAACGTGGGAATATCCATACCTGCAGATACTATATATATATATATATAATGATTATTATATAGAAATAGTATATATATATTGTTATATTAAATTATTATTCATGAATACTATATATATATATTGTTATATTAAATTATTATTCATGAATATTATGTATATATATATATATATATATATACATTTAGAAGAATGATTAAGCATCCATGATATAGCTTTATATACGTTTCTATATCCATATATATATCCTATCATCTCTTCTCTTGCAATATATATTGTATTATTGGTTGTCCTTGTAGCTATATATAATAGTATATATATATATTAATAAGTATAATAATATTATTAGAATAATGTGTATATAATAAATAAATATAAAAAGAAATAACAATATAGATATACTGGATGTATGTTCAAGAATTATGTCCTCTTCTACTATATCTGGTCTATATATATAATTATATATATATAATATATAATATATAATATATTATATATATAATAATAATAATAACAACAAAATATAATAATAAACATAATAATAATAATAATAATAATAATAATCATATATACTTTTCCTGTTTATATGGATATATAACAGGGAAAGGAACAGTTTTGAGGGCTTGTTGAGTGTCTACTTTATATATATATAGAATACAAACAGGAATATTCTATAGAAAACATAATTAGAAAAATAGTACTAAAATAAGAATATATATATAATACTCTAGCAGTACTTGTAAAAAGTGCAGAAAAAGAATTTGATAGAACATAAAAGTAGTTTTCCCGCGGGACTGATGGTTCTTCCCATGGTTGTATAGATTCTGTTGATAATGTTTCAGAATCCAAATAATTATATTGTGATAAATATATAGAAGAAATTGATATATATGATGATATATAAGTATTTATTCTTGTCTGCATTTGACCTATATATAGTATTATATATATATTAATAGTCTTATGAAGAAGATGTATATATATGTTTATTAGTTATTATTTAGCTACCTGTTTTATTTAAAACCGCGATTATCTCTTCATTATAAAGTTCCAATGGAAATATATTATATGTGAAAATAAGTTCCTCTATACATAATTATAAATATAAATAGTATAATAATATTATAATAATAATGATAATAATATTATTAATACTAATATAATAAACATTATAATAATAATAATAAACATACCATCCTGTTTATATATATTATTTTTTGTTTGCTCAGTTGTATGTGTAAATTGATTATTATATACGTTATTATGCGTTAATGAATTCAGTAAATGTATCATGTGATCTGGAAACGAATACTGTGAAAAGATTCTAAACGAATTCTTAATTGACATATCTCTTGGAAATGTATTATAAGAATTCTAAAAAGAATATTCGTTATAATAATAATAATAATAATAAATGTATATACAACTGTAGTCTTTTCAACTTTCTTTCCACTATAGAAGGGAATATATATAAATATAAATATAAATATATATTTATATTTATATATATTATATATATATATATATATATATATATATATATATATATATATATATATATATATTATATATATATATATATATATATATATATATATAATATATATCAATATAAATATATACAACCATGAAGTTGATAAATAAGATGGGTTTGATTTTATACTATTTGTATTCTATATATAAACATTAAAAAAAAACTGAAAAACAAATAAAACAATATATACAAAAAATCCTGCAAGACTTGATCCAGTTCTTTCTAAAATAGATTTATTACTCGTTTCATTTCTACATCATATAATACTAAAAGATTGAAAAAAAAAATACGATGATAAAAGTTTTGAAGAAAATGAAAAGCGTTTATGAATTTCAGTTTTTTCATTATTCAGTATATCACGTTTCCGTTTCGATGCAGGTTGGAAAAGTGTTGGAACTGAGGATCGAATGGAACCAAAACTAGAAATATATATTATAAAGGTTTCAGAATAAATTACCCTGATGTATCAAGATTTGTAGAATCTCTTTTTATAGGTAAAGATAGTTTTGAGTTATCATCACCATCTAGGCGCCAATTAGGAATTGAAAAGAATAATAATTACCACTGTCATTTTCTATGAGATCATTGCTGTCTCGTGTGACTTCATCAATTAAACTCTCCATCAATTTCTTGAAAAAGAGTAAATTAAATAAATACCTGTTCTGAATCTGTCTGCGTTTTTTTTCAGATGTTTCCACTATTTTTTTTTACTTTTCTCAATTTTGAGTGGTGTTTCAATAAATTTCCATGTTTTTCATGTTATTAACCCCCTTTTCGATTTGTATTTCTTTTTATGAAGAAAAGTCATGATTATTGTAATGTAAACAGTGCAAAACTTATAAATAATCGTGGAACAAAAAACATCTAGAATTGTGGCTCTTTGGTTCTCCAAATTCCAAATTCATTTCCATTTGTGTATTTTTTTTACTTTATTTGTTATTTGTTGTTGTTTCTTGTTATCGTTGACATGAATACGAAAAGCGTTTGTGAAATCACTTGTGGAGGTCTTTTAGCCTCTGTATTAGCTTATAAAGCTTATAAATATTTTTCTAAAAAACAAGTTCCTACTTCTAAGGCTGATGAAAAAGTTAAATATTTTATTGGTATCGATCTAGGTGCTACTAACGCTAAGGCTGGTGTCGTTAGAGGTGATGGTGTTCTTGTTGCTCGTTCATCTTCTTCTCTTGTTGATTATTCCGTCGAAGGTGTCGTCAAAGCTTTAGTTGAAGCTTCTCAAAAGGCTGTTGAAGAAGCCAAAATGACTTTCGCTGATATCACTGCTATTGGTGTCGGTTCTCCCGGTTGCATTGATTTTTCTGTATGTTTTGATAAAATGGTTATTTGAATATATCGTTATTAGTCAATATATAAGTAATTAACTTGATATTCTATAGAAAGGTGTTGTTACTAAGGCATCTAATTTCCCTACTTGGGTTGATGTTCCTCTTGCTCAACTTATTCAAGATCAAACTCATGTTCCTGTATTTATTTTATATTGCATTCTATGTATTTTAAAATATATATATATATTTTTGTTAAAATTTTTTCTTTATAAATACATATATTAATATAGACTTTCTTAGAGAATGATGCTAATGCTGCTGTTCTCGCTGAATTGTGGGTAGGTGCTGGTGCTAATTGTGATAACCTCGTTATGCTTAGTATGTTCTTATTTTATTATATATATATATGTGTTTTTTTTATAATAATAATTATTAAAATCAATAATGTTAATAATGTTATATATATTTATTATTCTTATTATATATATAGTATTCTATATACTCTATACTATTCTTATATATATGTATATATATATAGCCTTAGGATCGGGTATAGGTGGAGGTGTAGTTACTAACGGTAAATTAGTTCACGGAGGAAGCGGATGGGCAGGAGAACCTGGACATCAAATATATGAACTTGAAGGTATTCCTTGTGGTTGTGGTCAACGAGGTTGCTATGAAAAATTATAATAATAATAATAATAATAATAATAATAATAATAATAATAATAATAATAATAATAATAATAATAATAATAATAATAATAATAATAATAATAATATATATATATATATATATATATATATATATAGTATGCAAGTGCTAATGCTGTTATTAATCATGCTAATGAGAAATTAAAAGCTTCAGAGAAACCTTCTTCTTTAAGAACCATTGAAAAGATATATATATATATATTGATTATTATAATATTATATATCTATTATTATTCATCTAGAGTAAATTATATATATATATATGTATATATTCTATATAGATAACAGCTAAAGATGTAGTAAATGCAGCTAAGAATAGTGATGAAATTGCTCTGGAATGTGTTGAAATCGCTGCTAAGGCTCTTGGTATATGCTGCGTTAATTTATTCAGAGTTCTTGATCCTCAAGTATATATATATTATAATAATAGTATTAATAACAATAATAATTATTATACTTTTTCTATTATATTCTATTTTTATTATGTAATATAAAATAAATATTATATATTAAACAAATATTATATATATAGGTTATTGTATTCACGGGTGGTCTTGCAAATGCTGGTGATTTCTTATTAGATAAAATCAAAGGATATATTGATCATTATAATTGGACTATTCAACCTTCGACATGTCAAATTCTTCCATCTAGAGCTGGACCTGATGCTGGTATTATTGGAGCTGCTGCTGTTGGTAGAGCTAATCTTTAAATATTAATATATGTAATTTTTATTCATCATCATTTTTTATTTTGATGGTTTAACATGTATTTTACATTCTATTTTGTTTTTGTTTATAATTTCATGCTTTTTTTTTAACTAAAAAATAAGAGATTAAGCAAACACATTCTGTATCTGTTTCTTAGCTTTTTCGTACACTAAAAATAATGAAACACCAATTCGTTAAAAAATCATTTTCATAAATTATTAAAAAACAATCCTATTTGTTACAATTAAAAACGACTTCATGGTCTACATTGACTAAATATGCCAAAAATTAATCATTTCTAGTCCTGAATAACAAAAAAAAATGTATAACAAGAAAACTGATTAAATTTTCATCCTAGAACTGAATTTACAATTACTATTAAAAAAAAAATTAAAAACAAAACAATATTCTTGTTGTGATTATCAATTCAAATACGCCTCTAATATCAAAGAAATGAGCTTAACAGAATACGATCGTCATGTATTAGATGATTTCCATAAAGATATTGACAAATTGCGTATTCAATATACAAAAGACTTTATTGATAGGCTTACAGAGACAGCTAAATTAAATGTAAACCTTCGTGAATATCTTATCAATGATCTTATCACTAAAATAAATAATGTTTCACCGAAGGAATGCTTAGGATTCTTATATCTTCTTGATTCTATTATTCGATATGCTGATGTCTCATATCGTGAATGTGTTCAACCTCGAATTGTTATTCTCATGTCTAGTTGTTATTATGGTAATCCTGTTATTAGACCCAAGTTAGAAAAACTTTTAAATATCTGGTTAGCAGAATCTATTTTTCCTACAAATATATTTCTTTCTATTTGTGTATATATTTAATATATATTTTAGTATATTATTTGAATGATTATCTATTTTTTTTAATCACATTATTATATATTTTGAAAAAAAAATCAATATTATATATATATATATATATATATATATATAGGACAATATATTTCGTCAATGCCATATTCAAGTAAAATTAAGTTTTCCCTCCCAAAATCAACTTGTCAATCTCCCTCCACCTACTATAGTTTCCACAGTTTCCACTTCTGAGAATATTATTCCTAGGTCTTTACCAAGATTCTCACCTGGTCATTCCTATCCTTCTCAATATAATAATATTAACAATAATAATGATAATATGGTTGGATATGATAACATAAACTCTATTTCACAGTCACAAAACCCCTATATACAAAATAATACGAATAATAATATACCTCCAAATAACTATTTACCTCCAAATATTGATAATGGCCGTTATCGTTATGATACTATATCCAATGAATCTAATAGTGTTCCCAGTAGTATTCAGCAACCGATTCCTGACGACACACAATCAGAAAGTATATTATATTATTATATTTATGTTTGTATTTATTAGGTTTATATTTATATTATATTAATTTATATTTATTAAATTCTTTTATTATAATTACGATATTATTTTATAGAGTCAGTTATACCCTCAAAAATTAATAAAGCATTATTTGAAGAAGAGGTACCACGAGTATATTTATATATGTTATATTGTTTAAATACTATTATATATATACAATATTATTTATTTCCTATTTATATATATATATATATTTATTATTTATAAACTATAATGAATATATAAAAATATATAAATTATAATATGAATATATATAGACATTATTACAGCACGTTGAATATATATATAAAGTATTACAATATAATATAAAGAATAATAAATTCGATGAATCAGCAGAGTCACACGATGACGTCATTCGTGCGGGTGAACTGACTCCCGAACAATTAGAAATTCTATTAAATATTCCAAAGAATCCTGAATGTAAAGGTATATTTTATTATACTAGGTTATTATTATCATTATTAATTATTATTAATGTTAACACTATTATTATTATTATCGATATATATATTTTTCAACATTTTTAAAGTTTTATTTCTTTATATTATATTATATATATATACATTTTTAGATCGTTATGATTTTTCACATATAAATGATGATGTTTCTTATGCCGTTATAAACCGTTACAAGAACCCCCCTGGAAATAAATGTTCCAATTGTGGAGCACGTTTATTAGAAGATGAAGTATATCCATATATAATACTAATAATAGTTCTATTGTTTTTAATATAATTCTTGTTGATGTGATTAATATTATATTATATTATATATATATATATATTACATTTAATATATCATCATAAATATATCATAATACATTTATAATACAATAATAGATTACACATTTATATATATAAATATATAGATAGATGATCATTATATGGATCACATGAAGATAAATAAAGAGCATAAAGAGATGAAGACGTATAGAGGATGGTATAGTACTAAAGAGGAATGGATAGAACAAAAAAATATCAATAATAATCAACAAGAGAAACAAGTATCATAATTATTCATATTCTATAATTTATATATATTATTGTTTAAAAGTATTATTTTGTTTTATATTTTATTCATTTACTATTTTATGTTATATTATTATTTATGTTATAAATTTTGTTATATTTATTCATTATTTATTATCAAGACTAATAATAATAATTATATCTATATATAGGATGAACTAAAAGAGCAAGAACATATAGTAATACAAGATCTATTACATTCGACTTGTGAAACTTGTGGTGAACCATTCTTAACTGAATTCAGAGATGATATTGAAGGCGGAAAATGGGTGTATATATATATATATATATATAGTTATATATATATATATATTTCTATGATTCTCATCAACATATATATATATATATATATTATATTATTCTTATATACAAATCTTCATTATTTCAATAACTATATATAACTATATATTTATTTCTATGATTCTCATCAATATATATATATATATTTGTTATATTATTCTTATATACAAATCTTCATTATTTCTATAACTATATATATATAGTTATTTGAATGCAATTCGTTCTGAAGAAGATGGTTTAATATATCATTATGATTGCTATATGCAAGAAAAGAAAGAAGAAGAAGAAGAAGAAAATGATACTATATCGAATACTAAAGAGAATTCTATGAATATAAATTCTAAAAATACAATCTCTAATTCATCAAATAATATATATGATAATAACAAGAATAAGGATATAGACATAGAAATGAATAATCAATATGATTTTATAAATAATCATGATTTTGATCAAAATGATTTCCAATTTTAATATTCTCTAATTAGTTTCATATTTTAAAATTTTGTTCATTCTCCTCTGCCACCGTAATTATGTTTTTATTTTATGTTCCGTTTTCTTATGTGACTCTCTACGTATTCTATTCATTTAATGTTGTTTTTATTCTCATTTATTGCAAAACATCTTTCTAATTATTTTATTTCAATTTCATACTATTTAAAATATTTTTAAACTTTATAATGATTCTTTAATTCCATATAACAATAATAAAAAACTTCATTTCGCTAAAAAATATCGTTATTATCGATAAAATAAAAAGAGTATTTAATTATTAAGACATTATATTTCATATTGTGTATCATTTTTCATAAAATCATTTAATAAAAATCAAAATGTTCAAACCAAATGTCAATAACTACAACATTTTTTATGTTCTCTTATTATTTATTCTAGAGTTTTATAAATAACTAAAAATCAAACTTTTTCTTTAGTATTAGAGAAATGATCATCAAAAAGAACTAAAACATAAAAAAAACAAAATTCAGAAAGATTCATCTTTGTTTCCCCATGATTTTTCGTTTATTCTTCAGTATATTTCGAAAATAATTTCTTTCAATATCATGAACAACGTCTGTTGTATTTTCTACAGAAATGAAAATTGCTTTTAAACTTTAATAAAAAAGTTTTTCTTAGATTTCTCATTTTTTAATTAGAAAGAATGACTGGATATCCAAGACCTGCTCGTACTCCGCGTCCTCGACCAGCAATGCAGCAAATGGGTTACACGATGCAACCCCGATATACAGTAGCAACTCAACCTGCTGCTGCTCAAGTTTATGCTAATGAATCTTATGTTGGTGCTCAATCTCTCCCTACAAGAGAGGATACCATGCCTACTGCAACAACAGCAATTCAAATGCAACAAACTGGTTTACCCGTTCAACAACAACCTCGTATTCAGCAAACTATGCCTTATGCTGTCACTGGAGCTGTACGTACAAATATGGCCGGTCGTCCTAGACAGATAATAAGAGGTGTTGGCCCTAGATCTATTATTCATCGAGTACCTCAACCTGTTGTTAGACAACCTGTAGCACCAACAACGGAATATGGTTATACTGAAGTTCCTGCTGTTTCTCCTGCTGTATTTATTTATTATTATTTTGTTTTTATTTTATTTATTATTATTTATTTATTTATTATTATCATTATTATTTTTCTTTTTATTTGTAATATATATAGTCTGCACATACAGAGAATCCATCATTAGTTGAATTACAAACAAAATATAATGAAGCTAAAGATGAAATTGAAAAATTAAAAAATGAAAATGAAACATTAAAAAAAGATAAAAGTGCTTTAGAATTAGAAAAGAAAGATTTAGAATCGGAAAAGAAAGATTTAGAATCGGAAAAGAAAGATTTAGAATCGGAAAATGAATTATTAAATCGTGAACAATTAATGCTAAATGTATATCTTATTATATTTAGAACTATTTATTATGTGTTTACGTTATTAAGTTTTTATTTTATTTATTAAATATTATTATTATTATTATTATTATTATTATTATTATTAATGAAATATTATTATTATTATTATTATTATTATTATTATTATTATTATTATTATTATTATTATTATTATTATTATTATTATTATTATTATTATTATTATTATTATTATTATTAATATTATTATTAATATTCCTATTATTATTATTAATATAGGCTCAATTGACTCAAGCTAATCAATTTCTGACTACATTACAAGGTAATTCTTCTGCTAATAATGAATATCGTGATAAATATAATGATTTAAGTCGTGATTATGATAAATTGGTAAAAGAAAAGAAAGCTATTGATGATGAATTGAATGAATTACAAGTTCAATTAAAAGATTTAACTACAAAGAATAATGATTATAAAAGTCAAATTTCTGATTTATCTACTAAGAATGATACATTAACAGGAAAAGTGGGTGAATTAACTTATAAAACAACTGATTTAACTACTAAAGTCACTGAGTTAACCAATAAAAATGATGATTTTATTAGTAAAAATAGTGTTTTAACAAGTAAGAATGATGATTTGTCGAAAACTATAACAGATCTTAACGGACAACTTAAGAAAGCTAAAGATGATAATGAACAATTTACCAATCAAATTCGTGATTTACAATCTTCTGTAACAGAATTAGAACATAAACATCAATTAGATTCACTTAAAATTGAAAATTTTGAATCTAAAACTAAAGAATTAGATGTATATATAGATTTATATTTAATATATATTTATGTTTATATATATTATATAATATTAATATATTTTTATTACCCTATATATAGAGTTCATTATATGACATGAAGATGAAATTAGCTAAGACTGAACAAACGGTAAAGTCACAAGACGAAATCGCTAGTGAACAAGTGAAATACTTAGAAATTGAAAAAAAAAATAAAGAATTAAATGATACTATTGAAAAACTTAATGTATATATATTTTTTATTATATTTATTATTATATTATATTTTATTTATTATATATTTATTATTTATTATTATATTTATTATTATTATATTATTATATTATTATATTTATTATTTTTTATATTATTATATAATTCTTCTATATAGGAAAAGAATAATGAATTAACTCGTCAATTAAATAATGCTACAAATAAGATTCAAGAACATTCCTCTACTATTGAAACACTTAAGGTAAATAGCATTATTATTATTATTATGTTTATTATCTATTATTATTATTGTTTTATTTATTATTATTATAATAATTATTTATATTTTTATAATTACATTTAAGAACCATAAATATCATTATAATAGCTATAATAAGTAATTCATTTTGTCTATCTTTATTCTCTATAGTCTACTCAGAATGGTAATGAAAGTGAATTACAAAAGACAATGGATGAATTAGCTGCCTTACGTAGTGAATATGAACAACAACAAGAAGAAGTAGATAATCTTATGAGTGATACTATGGCAAAACAAAATGAAAATGAACAAATTAGAAGAGATTTAGATATTCAAAAGAAGAAATCTGATGATTTTGAAGAGAAATATTTAAATGAAAAGAAGAATAATGAAGTGAATAGTACTAAAGTAGAATCATTACAAAGTGATTTAGAATCAATAAAGAAAGATTTAAAGAAGAAAGAAGATGAAGTGAATACGTTAAATACACAAATTGAAGGATTAAAAACAGATCGTGATTCCTACAAAACACAATTAAATAGTATTTCTCAATCTGTTCCTAAGGTAGAAACTATAGATAAATCTGAATATACATTATTAGAAGAAAAGAATAAACAATTAAATACTACTATAACAGATTTACAATCACAATTAGATAATAGGATTAATGATTCTATTATGAATGAAAATACTATGAATGAATTAAAAGAGAAATATAATAAAAAAGAAGAAGAAGTTGGTCAATTAAGTCAACAAGTCGCTGATCTTCAACAGACATTATTAAAACCGTCAACTCCTAAAAATACTTCTAGAGTATATTATTATTTATTATATTTATTATTATTATTATTATTATTATTTTTTTTTTTTTATTTTTTTATATTATAATAATATATATATATATATATATATAGATGAGTACAAGTAGTACAAATGAGTCTTTTGCTCTTAAGAATAAGATTGATGATCTGGAGAATCAATTAGCACAAAAAGAACTCGAAAATGCTTCTCTTAAGAAGAGAGCTGAAAAGAGATCTGGTGTATATATATATATAGTTATTATTATATTTATTATATTCATTTTATTTATTTTTTTTATTTTATTTATTATATTTATTATATATATATAGCGTGGTAGTATGACATTAGCTAAGGATGTTACTGAACAGGAAGAAAAGATTAAACAACTTCAAGAACAAAATGCTACTTTACAAGGCAAACTTGATAGTGCTACTAAGGTATATATATATATAAAATATTTATTATTATTATTATTATTATTATTATTGTATTTATTATATATTAATAATTGTTTAATTATATAAATGGATAAAATCTATTATTATATACTATTATTATTATTATTATTTTTTATTGATTATATAACATATATATCTATGATATATATATATATAGCAAGCTGGTGAATCTGGAAATACATTAGAATTAAAGAGTCAGTTATTATTAAAAACAAGTGAAGTCGATGATTTACAAACTGAAATAAATGAATGTAAAAAACAACTTGAAGAAGAAAAAGAAAAAACGAATAAACTTAAAAATGATTTCGATGATATTAATGTATATATATATATATTATTAATATTATTTTTTTAATATATAAAGTTTTTTTTTTTTTTTTTTTTTTTTTGATTATATTTGTGTTTATTATATGTATAAAAATATTATTATATATATTATACTACTACTTATACTTATATAGCAAAAATACCGTGGTTTAGTAGGAGCTGCAAATGTTGATACTTATGAAGATACTCATCAAGCGGAGGACTTTAATAATATGAAACAATCTCAAATACAAACAATAGAACAAGTCAAGAAATTACAAGAAGAAAATAGTCAATTAAGAGCTGAAATATCTTTACTTAAAAAACCTACTAGTGTATTTATTATTTATTATTTATTATTTATTATTTATTATTTATTATTTATTATTTATTATTTATTATTTATTATTTATTATTTATTATTTATTATTTATTATTTATTATTTATTATTTATTATTTATTATTTATTATTTATTATTATTTATTATTTATTATTTATTATTATTTATTATTTATTATTTAGCAACGTGGTGGTCGTGCTGAGAATACTCCTGAGATGTTAGAATTACGTGATCAATGTGATAAGTTGGAACAAGAATTAGATATGAAAACAAGAGAATTAGAAAGAGCTAATAAGAAGATAGATAGACTGAAGAAACGATCGGGTGATTCTACTCCTTCTAATGCTGCTGAAATAGCTATTTCCCCCGCGGTTGTGAATACCAATGATGCTGATGCTCTTAAAGAAACTATTGTATGTTATTATAGTTATTATACTTATATTTATTATAATATGTTTATTATGTTTATTATAATATGTTTATTATATTTATTATAATATGTTTATTATGTTTATTATTATATGTTTATTATGTTTATCATTATATGTTTATGTTATTATTATTCTATAGACTGATTTATCTTCTCAATTATTGACAATGAAGAATAATTTAGATATGATGACAAAACAGTATAATACTTGTAAAACATCTTTAGACGACATGACATCAAAATGTGCTAAAGCTACTGTAGATATGAAAGACTATAAACAACAAGTTAAAGATTTACAAGTATTTATATTATTTATATTATATTTATATTATGTTTATATTATTTATATTATGTTTATATTATGTTTATTATTTTTATATTATTTATATTATATTTATATTATATTTATTATTATTATATTATCTATATTATATTTATATTATATTTATTATTATTATATTATCTATATTATATTTATATTATGTTTATATTATATTTATTATTATTGTATTTATTATTATTAATATATAGGTAGATAAAGCTCAAATGAATGCTGAATTGAGTTATTTACGTGAGAATGACGGTGATGCAGTTCGTGCTGAATTAAATAGTAAATTTGATAAAGAACGAGAAAAATATCAAAATCAAAGAAGTGAATTACAGAAGAGCGTTGCTGAATTGTCCAATCAAGTTAATCAAGATAAGATGGTATATATATATATTATATTTTATTATATTTTATTTTATTTTTTTTTATTTTATTTTTTTTTAAATTTGAATATTATATATATATATATATATATATAGGAGATAAATAGTTTGAAGGTTCGTTTACAGACTGCTGAATCTCAAATAAATGATAAAGAGAAATATGCTATGAAAGATAAAGCAGAACAATTAGAGAATGCATTACACGCCCAAGAACAACAAACGCTATTAGCTCAAAATACTATCGACAGATTAAAGAAGAAGATAGCTGTATATATATATATATATATATTATTATTATTATTATTATTATTATTATTATTATTATTATTATTATTATTATATTATATAGAGATATGAAGATGAGAGTAGTGGTACTGCTACTTTGGAGGGTAAATTAGCTGGAAAAGAACATGAACTTCAATTATTAAAAGATGATTATGAAGATTTGAATAATCGTTATAAGACTTTATCTGCTAATGTACGCGGTGATGAATCTGATAAGAAAGCTAAAGAAGCTGAAATTGCTGTATATATATATATATATATATATTATTATTATTATTATTATTATGTTTATTATTATTATTATATTTATTATTATTATTATAACTATTTTTTTTTATAACTATTTTATTATAATAATAATAATTATTATTATTTATAGCAATTGAATGAACGTGTTAAGAATTTACAAGAATCAGCTAATCAGAATTTATATAAGAAGAGATTTGAAGAAGTTATGGTGCAAATAGAAGAGAAGACAAAGCAATATAATGATTTGAAGAGTAGAGAAAGAGAATTAACTCAACAATTAAGTTGTAACGATCCTGCTCTTATTCAATTATATAATAGCTATAATGTTCCTTCTATTAATATTTCAGATACTGTATTTTATTATTTTATTATCTATTTTATATATTATATTCAATATTATATTCAATATTATATTCTATATATATAATGTTATTGTTATATTATTCAATATTATCCATTCAAAAAATTATTATTTATTATTATATATGTAGACACCTTTATATTTATTGGGACCTTCTACTCGTGGTATTATGAAGATGGTAACTGCAAATAATCATGAATTTGCTCAAAAACAATGTATTATTGAAAGAGAATCTGTTAAAGAAGCTTTAGTGAATGAAACATTATTTGTTTGTATGAAAGTGCATCATCCTCTTATTCAATATTTATATATATATTTATTTTTATTTTATTTTTATTTTTAATTTTTATTTTTAATTTTTATTTTTAATTTTTATTTTTAATTTTTATATTTATTTTTATATTTTTATTTTTATTTATATATATATTTATTTTTATTATTTTTATTTTTATTTTTATGAATTCATTCACATATTTACTATATAATTTATATATATGTATATATATAGTTATATGGTGTTACCTTTAGTTGTGTCCAAGAGCCTTATTTAGCTACTTTAACAGATATATACCCTGGTTCTTTACAACAAGTATTAGCTGAGAGTTATCTTAAAGGACAAGCTGTATTTAATTATAGAAAGTGTATGGATCTAGCTGTTAGTATAGCTGATGCTATTGATTATATGCAAGGATTACAACCTTCTATTATACATGGTATATATATTATTATTAGATTTATAATTATTATTAATTTTTCTCATCTTCATTTCATATTATTATTATTATTATTATTATTATTATTATTATTATTATTATTATTATTATTATTATTATTATTATTATATAAAGGCCATCTTTGTCCTGGTAATATTATGGTAAAGACATTAGCTACAATTGAAGTAGCTGATTTATTTACTAGTATATATTATCGTAAAGCTTTAAATAGCTATATACATGATTCTTATGCTGCTCCTGAATTAGAACAAGAGGATCAAGGATTCTCTATATATAGTGATATATATTCTTATGGTATGTTATTAGCTGATTTATTTACCGGTTGTATTACTGTGAAAACTTATGATACTGCTGATTATCAAATTAAGAAGGATTCAGCTCTTAGTTATGATGTTGTTATGGAAGATGTTGAAAATACTGAATTACCTGCTAATTTGAAACAATTAATTTATGATTGTATCGGACCTACTCCTGAAGTATATATAATTATTATTATATTATTTATTATATTATAGTATATTTATTATATTTATTATTATATTTATTATTATATTTATTAAAATTTATTATATTTATTATATTTATTATAGTTATTATATTTATTAAAATTTATTATATTTATTATATTTATTATATTTATTATTATTATATATATAATTCTATATAGTATCGTCCTAAGATTTTAGATATTAAGACTCGTTTATATTCTTTATTAGAAGGTCAAGAGTATGTGAATTGTCCAGTATATGATTATATTATACAAACAGATGAAGAAAGTAATTTAATTATTATTGAAGACAATGGACAAGGTTATGATGATCAAGGATATGAAGAAGAACAACAACAATAAAGATATTAAATAGATATCTATATATGTATTTTTTTTTATATATACCAGTTGTTTCTAATTATTCATGAATACTATTATTTATTACTATTCTCTTTTTATATATATTATATTTATATATATTCGTTAGTCAACATTATTTCAAATCATAAATATCTATTTTCTTTAATAACTAAGATCTTTAAATTTCTTAGTTTTTTTTTGTTTTTGTTTTCAATATTTTTATACTATTTATTCCTTTTTCATATATATATATTACTAGTTTTTGTTATCTAGTTATATATGTTCTATATACATTTATATATTAATATTTGTTAAACTTCTATACATTTTTTTATGGTGTTTTGTTTAAAGTAATTATTATTAGAATATCATTAGTGTTTTATATTAAACTTAATCTACATACTATCATACAATAGCAATTCACATAAATAATATATTATTTATAAAATGAGAAATAAAACTATTTATTTTTTTCATTTTCATTATTCATAAGACATAACGATCATAATATGATATATATTTAAAGCAACAAAACAAAATATTGGCGTTGAACCTTGAACAATAAAAAGGATAGACAAGTATATTGAAATGAAAAGATATATATTATATAAAGAAGATATATAAAATGAGTATAAAGAATTCTATGGTTAGAAAACTGAATAGTATTATATTTTGAGTAATAAGAGAAGATATATCAAGAATTAGAACCAAGATATATCTATATAATATTGGAATAAGAAAAATAAAATATTGTATGATGATAATAATATTATTAGTTATATACTGTTTCTATATGTATATAAATAATAAGAATAATAATAGATATTGATATGAAAATATATATGATATATAGGTAATATAGATATAGTTACAAAATATAAAATAATAAACGAATATCATCATAAAAAATGAATAAAAATTTGTTAAGAATATAGTTTAATAAAAAATTCTTTTTCAAAAGAAAACATGTTATGAAATAAAATAAGTATAAAGAAGAAGATACACAATAATCAGTAAGTATCCATATAAATTAAAAAAATAAGAAAAAATGTTTATTATTCACTTGATATACAAGAATAATATTATATATAGATAATATATATGATAAAAAAAAAAGGTATTATAGAAATTAAATAATATATATAAAGAATCATCTATGTATCTTATTATATATAATTAAAAAAGAAATAATAATATTACTTGAATATTTATATATATGTTGAAAGAATTTTTTATTTTAAACATTAGATAATTTTCTAGCTAACAATAAGCAGTATTCACTTGGCGCTAATATATCACAGATTGGACAGCAGAATAGCTTATATGAATAGTCTCCTTTAATTGACTATATAAGATCTTTTCATCGAAATAATTGGAAACTGTTGCATTTTCTACAAAATATTGATCAGGTACACTAAATGAATAATAAATAAGAAGAACTCCGTCATTTGACATGAAAGTAAAACTCTTTAATTGAGAAATAGGGACCTTGCTAGATATTAAAAAAGATCTATATATAGATATAAATATATCAGGTTGAATCCACATATTTTTGAAATCATAGAATCCTAATAATAATTTATAATTAGTTGTACGTATTTCAGCAAATTTAACTGTTATTGGAAAATAATTTAATTTTTCTTGTTTACAGAAATATGTTATATACAATAGCTTTTGACTTTCTATTTCTTTATAAGTATTTACATAATAATTTACTGGAATACGTACATCTTGGTTTGGAAGTTGACAATACTCATTAGTATTATATAAAGTAGCTTGACTATTAAGAAGAGAAGATGAAGAACCAAATGGAGCATTAGGATAATTAATAATATTACTTATATATAATTTTCTTTTAGAAGAAGATGAAAAAGAATAAAAATCTCTATTTGAACCATAATATGCATGAAGGAAAAGAGAATTAGTGGACTATATATAATATATTATAAATAATAATATATAATAATATACATCATCGCTAGTTGTATAATTTGTAGTAATAAGAAGATCTGTAAGTTGATATGAATAAGTATTCACAAAGGTTCTTGCTAAAGATACTAATAAAGAATAAATATCATCAATAGTTGTCGTTAATTGCATAGAATACTCTAATGATTCTAAAGCTTTTCCAGGAATAGAAACTGGTTTAGGATCTATATAATGATAATAATGTAGATAATAATGTAGATAATAATATAGATAATAATGTAGATAATAATAATAAATATAACATATAATAATAATAATAATAATAATAATAATAATAATAATAATAATAATAATAATAATAATAATAATAATAATAATAAAACATACAACAAAGATCTTTATTAATATCATTAGACCAAGTAGGCGTATCGGATATATAATCACAAAATAATTTATAGTAACCATATTGATTGTCATTAGTACAATTGACAACAGCATTCTTCAATATATCAGTTTCAGGATATAAATAGGAATCAATAGTTTTAGCAGGACAAGTAGCATCATTAGGATAACATTTATTATTAATAACAACTTCATTATCATTACAAGGAGTACATAAATAATTATTACCATTTAATGAAGTTACAAAACCATTTATACACTCTTCACATTCATTACCATTATAATATGCAGTACCAGTACAAGGAGTAGAACCATTAAATATACATTCACTACTATTAGGTTCTTCCCATTCACCATCATAATTACACAATCTAGATTGATTACCTTCATAATATTGAGGACAAGAAATAGAAGCAGTACAATCAGAATGAGTGGCTGGCCAATTATTATCAACTGAACATAATAAATCAATAACTGTTATAGAAATTTGAGATAAATCTATAAGAACACCTTCATTATTTGTATAAGAGAGAGTATAAGTAGTAGTAGGAGATGCACTAGTAGGAGTACCATATAGTTTTTGAGACTTAGAATCTATCATAATACCATCAGGAAGAGAAGGAGAACTTGTAATAACAGTATCAATGGCATCCATTGTATAAAATTGCTCATATTTATGTCCTTTTATCATAATAATAGATGTTTCTTCAAAATATAATTCAGAAGGATTCATCTTTATACATGTTTCATCACCTTCAATTCCTTGTAATGTACCATCGCTACATAAACGTTTAGCATTACTGGTATATCCTTTTGGACAAATCTTATATGAATATTTATCATATCTAGATAAAGACCATTCATCATTTACACAACCACTACTAGGAATACTAGAATAACTTAGTTCATTTAGAACAGTCATACTTTCACTTTCACTTTCAGATATATTTGGATCTGTTCCACATTCTGTGATTCTCATACGATAAGAATTATAACATTTATTTAGATATAAGGGTCCATAATAGTCTACACTCATACTGATTCCATCTATTAAAGATAGTTCATCCCATTGTGCACCATTATTATAAGTTCCTTCTATTGCAATAGATAC
The DNA here is from genome assembly GCA_039096225.1 of Blastocystis sp. Blastoise. Classification (NCBI taxonomy): domain Eukaryota; class Bigyra; order Opalinata; family Blastocystidae; genus Blastocystis; species Blastocystis sp. Blastoise. Next base: position 393,967 of record JBBPEB010000029.1, read on the forward strand.
AGGACTATAGGATATACTCATAGAATGCAAGTAAAATAGAGAATATTTATTTATATCTATACATATTTCATCATTATATGTATATGTGAATATAGTATTTGAACATTTATTAAGTACTTTTATGTACGAAAAAATATCATTATCATATATTTTACTTAATGGATATTTAGGATCTACATCACCGTTAACAGACCATGAACCTTCTATTGGTGAGTCTACTTGATTAAACAATTCAATTACTATTGAAAGTTCATTCTTTGGTTGAATAATGTTATTATATCTATGTATTTCAATAGCAATTACATTATCACCCATGAGATATATACTTGGATCAATATAGGTACTTATAACAGATTTAAATGATTTATATTCAGTATATCCAGTTGTTGCTAATGTATTATATTCAATGTTATCACCATCATTCATATTTACTCTTCTCACTTCATAACCATTTATATATATAATCAGACCAGCATATGTTGATACTGTAATATCTAATTGATAATTTGTAGGTATTGCTTTATCTATGCTATAATGTATTCTATAATATTGAGTTATACTATCTTCAGGAACATCAGGAAGAGAAGAAGAAGAAGGAACAGTAGACCATAGATTATCATTAAATAAATTAGTAGTCCAATGTTTAGGAGGATTAATATTATCATATGAATAAACAATAGGTATCTTGGATGCATCCGCATATTGAAGGAAAGATAAAACAACTTCTTTATCCTGATTAAATTTACTAAAATATTTATTATTGACATAAATATGGGATACTGAATGAGATACTCCAGACATAATAGACATAGATAAGGAATATTCTGATGGAGATAAACATACATTATATTCTTCTGAACTTTTTTTATATATATGATAATTATTTATAATGTGTTGAGATGTCATAGAACTAACTAATTCTATTTTATAAGCAGCTCCTTGTTCATATTCTAATTGGATATTAACAAAACTATAAGGAAATTGACATGATTGAATGGAGATAGTTAATGTATAATCACATTGGGTATTTGTTATAGATATAGCATGAATAGTATAATCAATATTGCCAGTCTCTCCATGAATAATACCATGTATTGAGCCATTAGTAGTATCAAATGATACTCCATCAGGAAGAGAAGGAGTTATAGTTAAATCATGATAATAATCGAAATTAATAAATGATATAAATATAGTTGTATTATCATAAACATAATAATGATTAGAAGATGTAGATAATAATGGTATTGATTCAGATGTAATATCATCTACGAATAATTCAATTTCAGATATATAATAATCATTCTTAGCTTTATTAATCATATTATTTGTTAATGTGAATTCTAATTTATTGATTACAGTAGTAACATCAGACAAGAAGAAACATCTTCTTTGAGAAGTATAAGTATTAAATTCATCTGATACAACTGATTGTACATAACTATTGCCATATACATCTATAGTTTCCAGTTTCCATGATGTTGGCGCATAAATAAAATTATCAAAATCATAACTTATACAATATTTATTTATCAATTTATATCCACCATTAGTTGTTATTGATAATATAGGGTTTGTATTATCTGACTTACCTCTTACAATTATGCTTGACGAATATGTTAAATCAAATATTTCAAGTGGAGAATCAAAAGAGGACGCATTTTCTACTGTTACATCATAATCACTATAGACTGGAAAACTAGTATCTACAACCATTATAAGAGATGCGTCAAATGCAACCTCATGATTTTTATTGTAGAATACTAATGCAGAAATAGTAATAGTTTCTTGATTATCAAATAGAGAGAGAGGACCTGTTACGGTTTTCTTTATATATGTAGAGGCATCTCCTGAATCCAAATAATCATCTTTAAATCCATATACAGCGAGTTCATGATTATTTATATAGACCTTTGTATTTTTGTATGTTTTAAAACCTAATATAAAATATTTTTGATTAACAATAGAAGGAGTATTAATAGTTCTACGGAATACTATGTATTCAGGTTTAGTAAGATAAATGTTATTACTACCAAAAATAGTAGGCCACTTCGAATCATCAACAAAAGAACCATACCATTCTGTAGGTAAAGAATAATAAATATTGCTTTTCCATTCAGAATTCATTAACATAGAATAAACAGTATTAACATAATATGTTTCAGGAGACTTATACATAGTTCTCATTTTAGTCACAGGAAAGGATACACCCTCTGTTTCATCTATAATATATATATTCATAAGTGATTTATCAGACCAAAGACTATTAACTTCTTCTACTAATTCAAAAGACCATATACCTACAGGACCATAGATATCATAGGGGAAATTTGTATTATCATATATTGGTTCTATACTACTAAGACCAGTTCCATCTTCTAATTTAATATGAGCTTTTTCATATGAAGTATAATCTTTTGAAACTCTTTCTATATGTAGATGTGCGCAATAGGAAGGTTCACATTCAACAGTAATATAAAAACCATATTGTTCTGGAGTACTAAATGTCAGATCAGTATAATAAGTAATAACGTATAAATTAGATGATGGTTCCCTAGGAGTACCATCAATAACACAACCAAACATATATAAGCCAATAGGTAAAGAAGGTCTTACAGAACAATGAACTAATGGATCAGATATTAAAGTATGAAGATCAATAGATTTAATCTCTTCAAGGACTTTATAGTAATATCGAGGGATATCCTGTAATCTTCGAGAGGCAAGCATAGAGAGGGTATTCATAGAATCTATAATATATATATTATTAATGTATTTATATATATGTATATACCTTTAGAATCATTAATATAAGTAAGAACATCAAAAGAAGAAAAAAGTTCAGGACGATCTTCTTTAGTATGTAATTCAATAGCTATTTTTAATATAGTAAAAGAAACAGAGGAAGTAAGTAATTCTTTAGGAATGATAATACTATATAAATTATAGAGTAATATTAATGATATATATACTGCTTATAAGTAGGAATATCTTCGAGAGACTGAGAAGGAGTATATTGAGTGATATTAGAGGATCTATAAATTAATAATATATAAAAGAATAAATTATATAAAAATTAATAAATTAAACATACTCTGGTAATAAATAAGTATCCACTTTAATTCCATTCACGTAAACAATGAATCCACTTTGACTTTGAACAGATAATTGAAGACCAACAAATGAATCATCTACAGTTATATCCTTTCTAAAATAAGTAGTAATTTCAGCATTCTTGATTTCTTTATTCTTATAGTCTTCACCCCATTCTTCTATCTTACTTTCCTTCCAAGAAGCAGAATCAACCTTTGTAGAATATTTCCAATTCATTCTTGAATCAACAAGAGATGATACTATATAAATAATTTATATTAGATTAAGAGATAAGAAAACATATAGATAGATATTAAAAGTATATTAATATATATATATATATATATATATATAAATAAGTTAAAAAATAATTATATACATATAAAAAAAGTTAAAAAAACAAAAATTACATACAGTTAAACTTAATCACTTTCTTTCCATTACCATCTTTATTCAGACTTGTTTTCACAAGAATAATTTCGTTATATGTTAACGTTATAAGGGATCCGTCAGCCCACGTAGGAGAGTTCCTATAAAAATAACAATAAAAAACAAATAATTACATGAATATACTTTGATAACAATTCTAGATTATAATCAGTATGTCCATCGATACAGACTTTATAATCAACAACTGTATCTTGAGAAGCAACAGATTCATCATTAAAAGCAAGAGTATTTCTTAAATTGGCAGAATCACCAGAATAAAGTTGAATGATTTCACCAGCATTCTTTGCATATTGTCTTTGAAGAGTAGCTTCATATTCACCATATGGGCAGGCATAAACAACTATAATAAATTAACAAAAAAGAAATTTAGAATGAAGATAAGTATATGAGATATAAGTGTACCCATAAAAATAAATGTAAAAACAAGTATCTGCTTATAGTAATTCATTTTATACTGTTACTGATAAAACAAGTAAAAATAAATATGTGTTAAACAAAAATCTTATATAGACTGTTTATACAGAATAAACATCAATAAAACTCGAGAAACCATCATGTTATTCATATAAGATATAGACCAATTGAAGGGAATATGTATATCACTGAACAGTTTTATTTATCAATAATGACACATCTATCAAATAAGGTGCCATAAAAAACACTGTTCAACGATAAATACCATACTAAAGAAGTATTTATGTATGCTTTTTCACACAAAAAAGTGAGATTTGTTTATAAAAAATGTGGAGAAAATTTATATTTAGGGTCAATTAATATTTATGAATATGGATAAAAAGGGACTCTAAAAAAGAAAAAGAAGATATCGTCGAGGACTAGCCACGATTATTCTTATAGTAGATTCTTTTATGGAAACTTGAAGCTCTTTATGAAGAAGGCAGAAAACTAAGTATTCTTAGTGTTGGTTAGTGATATCATGTATATCTAAAGAGAAATCTATGTATACAAGAAGATAACCTTCAAGAAGGTGAATGAGCGAAACAAAATTACTACTTTAGCAAATTTGTCCCGATATTCTTTAAACAATCAAATTCAATTATTTATATAATGAGATAAATAATGAAGTATATTAAAATAAAGGAAGACCTTCTTAAAAGAGTACATTTTTTTAATTGCCTTTCTAAAGTTATTTAAGTTTTTTCTAATATATACTAACTTTCCACAGATAATATTATATACTCACAATATATCTACGTGGATATCAATGTAAACTATTTTATTTTATAATTACTATTAATTACCACTAATCATTAGAGATGGACAAAACTAGCTACAAGTGTGGCTGCTACTTGTAACTACAAAGTAGCTGAAAGTAGCTGCTCAAAGTAACTACTAAATTTTAATTTTTTTCACGGGAATAAAAAGTGGTTTTTTGGGATATGATAGAGACACTATTAGGTATTTTGACGTTTTAAGAAAAATGATTGGATAAAAATGTGAATTTTGCCAATCATTTATTCTAAAAGGTCAAAAGTGCCTAGTACTGCAGTGTATTTTCCACATTTATTTTAACTCACATAAAAAATTTCATTCTTCAAAAAAAATATACTATATATACATAGTTCATTCAAACCCTATAAACATAAAAATAAACATTTATTTATTTAAAAATTATAACTAAAAACATCTGTGTTTTTTATTGTTAACAAAACCCCACAAAAAAAGAGATACCATTCTTCATGACACTATTTTTTACCACGAAATAAAAAGCAGATGAAATGATTTTTTTTGATTTAGTCTTACAATGTGTTTTCTAATAGTGTTTATCTAAAGTTTTTCATTATTCATCATCATTAAGTTGCTTTTTTATTTAAAAGATGTCTGAGTCTAATAAAGTATATATACCAATTATATTTATACTCGTTTTGTTCAGCAAAAAATTGTTTTATTCTACAATTAATCCAAAACTATATTCATTTATTATTCTAATGACGTTTAATACTAGGATGTCAATTGTTCAGATGATGTAAGACAGAATGATGGTGCAGATCAGTGCTTTGAAGAGCGTTCCAATTGGTTCACATGGCCAATGTATGTTATTAATATTTCTTGTCAATTCTATATGATTTAACATCTCACTAGGACTTTCTTTATGTCAAAAATTATCAGGAAAGGATACAAAAGATCACTTAATGAAAAAGATTTAGGCCAACCTAGTCATTTGGATAAACCAGATATACTTTATGAACGTTTTACAAAGTATTATGAAAAAGAGACAACGAAATCTAAAGAGAAACGAAGCCTTTTTATTCCCATTTTCAAAGCTACAGGTGCTAGCAAGTGGTATTTATTTTTTTATTATTAATAGTATTATAGATATGTCATACAATTGAGTTTATATTCATTTTTATCAGTATTATTTATTTATTTATAAAAATATTATGATATAGGTTTTATTCTGTTTTTTTCTTTATAATAACCATTGGACTTGCTTATATACCTACATTAATATTAAAGGAATTAGTAACTGATTTAGAAACAACTAATGAGGATTCTTATTTAGACGATCAAACACGATGGCTTTATTGTATTTTATTATTAATATCTCCTATTGTATCTGCGTATTTAACTGCTATTTCTAACATGATGATGGCAAGAGTAGGTGTTCATATGAAATCAATTGCTTCTGAAGCTATCTATAGAAAAGCTATTAATTTAAGTTCTACCGCAAAAGGTAAAACATCAACTGGTCAGTTAGTAAACATAATGAGTGCTGATACTAATATGTTACAAATGTTTTCAACTTTCTTTTTAATGTTTGTTAGTGCACCTATATATATTATTGTTACTCTTTGTATTATCGGTAATATGATTGGCTGGATTACATTAATTGCTTTAGCTATTCTTATATTTATGGTTATTATTCAAATTACTATTAGCACCTGTGCTCGAAAATTTAAAATAAAAGCCTTACATTTTGCTGATGAACGAATTAAATTACTTAATGAAATCCTTATGGGTATATATAGATTATTATTATTAATAGTATAATTGTTTGTTTTAGTTTTTAGATTTTCAATTATAAAATTGTAGTTTTAAATTTTAAACTATTATTATACTTATTATTATTATTATTATATATATATATATTTATATTATATTTGTATCCTACAATAAAAGTAATAAATCTTTTTATGATATATTTATATATAGGTATTCGTATAATTAAATACTATTGTTGGGAAAAGCCCTTTTTAAAGAAAGTCGATAAAATTCGTGAAAAGGAATTAGTTCAAGTTTGTAATATGCATATATTAATGACAATAAATGCAGAAATACTGATACAAATAGTTCCTTATATAGTTCCTTTTGTTATATTTGCATTATATTCATCAGCAACAGGTCAATCTCTTACACCATCTATGATATTCACCTTATTATCTTTATTTGATCTACTTCGAAATCCATTTCGTACAATTCCTTTTTGCTTATTACAATTCATTCAATTTAATGTTTCTTTGAAACGTATTAATAATTTCTTATCATTAGATGAAGTTGATAATAATATAGTATTACATGACCTTCTATCTACATCACAAGTTGAATATATAGATGAATTCGGAAACAAACAAATTGTTGATCATTATAATTCAAATGAAGATGCTATTGTTATTCAAGATGGTTCTTTCGCTTGGGGTGATGGAGATAATGTCTTAAAAGATATTAATTTAAAGGTATTTATTTAGTTTTTTTTGTAAATACATATTTTTTATCATATAAAACAATTTTTTTATTATTATTTTATTATTATTTTGTATAAAATATAATAATATAATATATTATAGGTTAAGAAAGGTTCATTAGTAGCTGTAGTAGGTAGAGTGGGAAGTGGTAAGACTTCATTTGTTTCTGCTCTTATTGGTGAAATGACAAAGAATAGTGGTTGTTGTATTGTTAATGGTTCTGTTTCTTTTGCTTCTCAACAAGCTTGGATGGTCAATGATACTGTTCGAGGTAATATTTTATTTGGTAAAGAATTCGAAGAAGAAAGATATAAACGTGCTTTACATGTATGCTGTATGGAAGATGATTTAAAGGTATTAAAAGGTGGTGAAATGTGTGAAATTGGTGAACGTGGTATTAATCTTTCTGGTGGTCAAAAAGCTAGAATTGGTTTAGCTCGTTGTGTATATAGTAATACTGATATAGTTATTATGGATGATCCTATTGCTGCTGTTGATGCTCATGTTGGTAAATATTTATTTAATAAATGTATTAAAACTGAACTAAATGGAAAGACTCGTATTCTTGTTACCAATGCTCTTCAATACTTACCTAAATGTGATTATATTGTATTATTAGGTGATAATACTATAGAAGCTCAAGGTACTTGGGAAGAATTGAAAGCTATGAATATTAATATATTAGATGAAATAGAAGGACATGGAAATCGTTCCAGTGATGGAACTTCTAATAGAGCAAGTATTCACCAAAATGAGAAAGAAGATAAAAAGAAAGATGAACATTCTAATGAAGGAAAACTAGTCGAAAAAGAAGAACAAGAAAAAGGAAAGATACCTTTTTCTGTATATAATTATTATTTCAAACGATTTAGTTGGGCTCTTATTGTAATAATGCTTCTATGTTTATTTATTGGTCAGTTTTTAACTGTATATTCTAATTTTTGGCTTTCTAATTGGTCAGAAGACCCATCTTGTCTCAATAATACTACTGATTCTTCTCTAGTCAGTAATACTACTACAATAATTACTGATATATGTACATCTTCAACTCAACATTATCTTTCTATTTATGGATATATTATTATTGGTATTTGTCTTTCTTTTATTATTGTTGTTGTTTGTAATGTTCCTGGTAGAATTAGAGCCAGTTTCCGTATTCATAAAGATTTAGCTACTGTTATTGTTTCTGCACCTGTTGCTTTCCATGATATTACTCCTATTGGTAGAGTATTAAATAGATTTAATAAAGATATGGATATGATCGATAATATGCTTGCTCAAACTATTATGCAAGTATTACAACAATTTTTTGTTGTATTAGGATATGTTATTCAAGTGTCTATTACTACTACTGGTATTATGATTCCTCTTTTAATTATTATTATCTTTATTTTCTTTATGTTTCAGTCCTATTTTATGAGAGCTAATACGGATGTTCAAAGACTCGAATCTGTTTCTCGTTCTCCTATATTCGAAGATTTTCAAGCTGTTCTTTCTGGTGCCCCTACTATTCGTGCTTATGGTCATCAAGAACGTTTTGTAAAACGTGTTGAAAATAGAATTTCTCTTAATAATCATCGTCTACTTATATATCAATATTGTTCTTGTTGGTTGACTTTTAGAACAGATATATTAGTTGCTTTTGTAGCTTTCTTTGTAGTTCTTCTTTCAAATAGTTTAAAAGGATTTATTTCAGCAGGCGCTTTAGGTATTGCTTTAAATGCTTCTTATGGTATGGGAAATACATTAAAACAATGGACAAAGTTTATTGCTCAATTAGAAGCTAATATGAATAGTGTTGAAAGAGTTAAGTATTATATAGATACAGTAGAACCTGAATCAAATATGATACTAGAAGATCATAGACCTCCTGAAAATTGGCCTACTGAAGGTGCTATTAAATTTGATAACTTTGAAATGAGATATAGAAATGGTCCTAAAGTATTAAAAGGTGTGAATATGGATATTCATCCTATGGAGAAAGTAGGTGTTGTAGGTAGAACAGGTGCAGGTAAAAGTAGTCTTATGGTAGGTTTATTTAGAATAAGTGAATGTTGTGGAGGTGCTATATATATGGATAATATTAAATTAGAAGATATTGGTTTAGAAGATGTTCGTCGTCATTTATGTATTATTCCTCAAGATCCTGTATTATTTAGTGCTTCTGTTCGTTTTAATTTAGATCCTTTTAATGAATCAAGTGATGAAGAGATTTGGAGAGTATTAGAAGAAGTAGAATTAAAAGAAGCTATTGATGCTTTACCTGGTAAATTAGATGGTGATGTTCATGAAGGAGGTAGTAATTTCTCTGTTGGTCAACGTCAACTTATATGTATGGCTAGAGCTTTATTAAAGAGACCTAAGGTATTAATTATGGATGAAGCTACTGCTTCTTTAGATAATGAAACTGATGGATTCTTACAAACTATGATTCGTAAACAATTTATTAATTGTACTGTATTAACTATTGCTCATCGTTTGAATACTATTATGGATAGTGACAGAGTCTGTGTCATGGATCAAGGTATTGTCGCTGAATTTGATACTCCTCTTAATCTATTAAATAATCCTAATAGTATATTCAGTGGTATGGTAGTAGCTGCTAATGATCCTAATCTTTATACTATGGTTAAAGGATATATACCTAATAATACAGAAAAGACAAAGCCTATATAAATAAATGAATTTCTTTATAATATTCAATATATATATTATATATATTATAATTATAGAGTATACTCTATATTTTTTTCTGTTTTTATTATTAAATCATATTAATTATATTATATATATATATATATATATTCTTATCTTTCTGGAAATTGTTTTAGTTGCTGTGATAGATCAATATATCTATCTTATATATTTTATGGATATGTTTTCAAATAATTGTTGTCTTTTACATATTTTTTTATAAATACATAATTGATTCTTGTAGTTATTATTTTTTGGAAAACATAAGACAAAACTATAATTATTAAAGAGAAAAGAACTCAAGTGAAAAAATCAAAAAGATGTGATGAAACAGATATTGAGTATAATAAACCACAAGAAAAAACATATTTATATGAATACAATAAAAAGGAGAAATAGATATAGTATATATAAAAGGAATACATGAATATAATGAATAGATATATATAAGATACTATATTGTTTATTCATCAGCATCCACAATACCTTGGTCACTAATACCGAAAGTAGCTTCTGCTTCAGGTAAGCAGGGACTATCTACTACTTTACATATACGACATATACCACGACCTTTACGCATCTTCAGTCTAGTATAAGGAGAATAAGAAGTAAATATATATAGATGTAAATATATAGATATATAGATGTAAATATATAGATATATATATAGATGTAAATATATAGATATATATATAGATGTAAATATAATAATATATATATAGATGTAAATATATAGATATATATATAGATGTAAATATAATAACATATATATATAAGGAGAATTATATTGATAAAAATAGATAATATTTTTATAATAATGCAATATAATATAGAACAAATCAAATGATAGAAATAAATATAAATATGACTATAGCTATAATATATCCTATAAAATAACACTTATATATAATAAATATCAACTATATATATATATACCTAGTTGTAGAAGCATGTGCTATAATATTACCACCAATAGGTTTCAAAGGATCTTTAGCGAACATTCCGCTATCTGGATTGGCTACTACTTGATTGGTAATCACAACAGCTACCCCATATTCATCAGCTAAACGCTGAAGCTGTCTTAAAAATTGGGCAAGTGATTGTTGTCTATTAGATAATTCTCCTCTTCCTGTATAATCAGTTCTAAATAATGCTGTTGCAGAATCTACTATAATCAACGAATATCTATATATATTTATATATTTATTATAAGATTTTTACAATAATATATATATATATATTTATAAAATAAAAACTTAATATATATATATATATATATATATATACTTCGATTCGGCCATCATAGCGGACGCTTGAATAAGTAATTGTATTTGATGATCACTATTATAAGCACGTGCGCATGCAACGTTATCCAATACATCTTCTCCATTTAAATTAAATCGTTCGGCTATTTGTACTAATCTTTCAGGACGAAATGTACCTTCAGTATCAATATATCTATATAAAAAATAGAAATTTATATTATATAAAATAATTATTAAATAATGTATTTAATTTTTTATATACAGTAATATATATATATATGTATGAAGTATTATATATATATATATATATATACAATGCTTTTCCTTCTGCACCTCCTTGGTCAATAGGTAATTGACTGATTACACATAATGTATGACACAACTGAGTTTTACCTGTACGAAACTCACCATATATTTCAGTAATAGATCCAGTCTCCATACCACCTATAATAAGTATTATAATAATAAATAAATAATAATATAATAAAGATAATAAAAATATAATAAATAAATAATAATATAATAAAGATAATAAATAGAATAAAGAAAAAAAATACCTCCTAAGACTTTATCAAGTTCCTTACTACCAGTTGAAATGTGTATAATATCTTCTCTTTGTTTGTTAATCTCTGTTGCCTATATTATATATTATTTATTAATTTCAAAAAATATCAAAGATTATAATTATGGTGGTAAAAATAAATGTTAATAAATACAGTCTGGAAGCCCATAGGAATAAGTTTAGAAGCAACTTGTTGAATCTTTTGAGCTTTTGCTTCACTAATACCTTTTACATCTATCAATTTTTTCATTGTGGCATAAGCAACAGATTCAACAGTGAAATAGCCTGCTTCTTGAAGTTTTTTAATATCGGTAGAATTAATACCTTGTCCTTCAAGTTTCTCGATAAGCATAGGACCACTTTCACCTTCTTCCATTTCAGTAGTTTCTTCTTGAGTTCTCTGCATATTGATTGTTAATGTGTTTAAATATATAAATAGTTATTTTAAACTTATTTGAAGATCGTATGGAAGCAATATAAAATCGCGCCAAAATAAAATAAAATGTTTTTTTATATTTTTATAAAAAGGACAGTTTCATTTTACAAGTTGGAATAAAAAGTGAAATGATTGGCTTATTCAATTGACTGAAACAACGTTTCTCTACCGTATCGGTATTTGCGATAATTCTAATAATTCTGCGCTATAAGTACTGTTTCTCATAACTTTTTATTTTGTATGATGGCTGAAATACTTATTCAGATGACTGAGCTATTTAGGTTTATTGAGTTTGATTCTCGTAATTATTTCCAAAAACATAGGTAAAAAAACGAAATAAACACAATACTTCAAAATAAAATTCAATTATTAATATATCTTACACAACTAAGTTGATGAGTGATTATAAACCTTATAAAGAAAGAGTGTCAATCTTTCGTTTACCAGAAGAACTTGTGGGTCCTGTTGACGAAGCACTTGAGAATGATTCTTCTTCTGTGAATATAGAAATTTGCTCTTATGATCCCAAACAAGATAAATATAGAAAAGCATTCTTTTATTTTCAAAATCACAAGTTTCCAGCTATTATATATAATCTTCCAAGAAATGTAGAAACATACAAAACAATAGATAAAACTCAATTTTATAAAACAAATGATATTTCTCAAATTATTGGTATTTGGGTTTATTTTTTTTTTTTCTAGATATAAAAAATATTTAAAAAAATATATATATAGTTATTCATTCATTAATATATATATATATAGAAGTCTTTATGAAAGAAAGTGATATAGATGAAAAAATGAAAAAATTTGACTATAATAATGGCTTAACACCTCCAACTCATGTATATTTATATATATATATTATTATCTACTATTTTTTTTTTCTTTTTAATTTTTTTTTTTTTTTTTTTTTTGTTGTTTTTTTTTTATTACTTTGATTTGTATTACTTACATATATATATATCATATAGGGTGCATTAAAATCATTGAATACAGCAGAACAATCTTTACAGAAATATCCAAAAGAAGAAGTATATATTATTATATTTTTTATATTACATTTTTAATATATTGAATATTATTCTATAATAATAATATATAAAAATATATAATATATATATATATATATATATATATATATTATATATAATATATAGGTAAAACAGATGGAAGATTTATTGATTCGTGGTAAAGATAATACTGTTTGTAGTACTATTGTTATGGAAGATTTAATTGAAGAAGAAGAATGTATGCAAAATTGGGGAGAGACACAAAGCTTTCTATTTGAAGATGAATCTACAAAAAAGTAATTTGATGAAATAATAATAAAAGAAAATACAAAAATTAGTTTCAAAAGAAATATTGTGATTCTTGTTGTATTACATAATATCTAGAAATATAATGCATGATTTGATTTTTTTTTTCTTTTTTGCCATATGAGATTGATTCTATCATCATTATTTATGATAGAAATAAAAGCAAATTCTAATTCAAATATATTTTTATTTTAATTCTATTTCTTTCTCAATTCACATTAAATACTTTGAGACATTTAGAATCAACAAAAATACACTCTACATAATTCTATATATATATTTAATGAAGAAAAACACAATAATGGAAAAACGATAAAAATCCCTGAAAACATAATAAAATACATGGGAAAACGAGAAATCTTTAAAAAGAGTTTCTTCATATAAATTCGTAGAAAACGTTAGAATGTCTAAGCCTATTCGTTTTGTCATCGTAGGAGATGAGATGCCATTGATTTCTGTTGGCCTTGCATCCGATAATGATAAGGGAGCTGATATCAGTCCTCATTTAAGTGAATTCTTAATTCATGCATCCTTAGATATGATCAGTGATGCTGAAGATAATACGCCAACAAATTATTTAGGTATAATAGATAAAGTGAATAATCTATGCGTCAGCGCATTTATTACACCAGGAAGTATGATTTTTATCTTAATGACCTTTTTATTTTTTCTTTTTATTATATATATTTTATATATTGTTATTATTATTATTATTATGTTTTTTTTTCCTAAGGTCATTTATGTTAATCATATTTAATGATATTAACTTATGTTTTTCTATTTCATTCTCTAGATCGTAAGTTTATGCTATTACATAAAGATCCAAGTGATGACAGTATACGACTATTTTTCAATGAAGTTTATGATTATTATGTTAGAGCTATTATGAATCCATTTTATAAACATAATGGTTTAATTCATTCTGTAGAATTTGAACGTAAAATAAGAGAAATAGCTGATAAATACCTTCGATAAAATAAAAACATAAAATAACTAAACACTATATATGGATAACAATAACACTATGATTTTATTTTGTTTTTTGATAATAAGAGATTTATATATAAATACGTTGTTGATAATAAGAATACTAGAAATATAATTATATGGAAGATTATTTAAAAAACATATATGATATACTTCATAAAAATAAGTTTAATTAGACACACATAGAGATGATAAAAAAAATAACATATACAAGTCAAAAAGAAAATAATTAACTTATATATATTAGGCCAATAATAAAGATGTAATAATGGAATTAATAATCAGATTAATAATAAAATTTTATATTTATTTTTTAGAAAAAGATGATATAAATGCAGTTAAAAATAAGAGATAGCAAAAAGTCAAAAAAAAGAAATACTATAAGATATATCTGCAAAGACAATTAAAAAATATTTAATATTTACCAAATGAATAGAAAAAGGGAAGTTATAAAGAAAAAGGAATCAAAGATATTTAATTATATATATATATTCAAAAGAACAGTTATTATTTAAAGGATAAAGAGAAAGACAGCTAAATTAATAATGATAAAAAAATGAATTTAATAGTCTATTAAATAAAAGGAATATATGATAAGAGCCATAGAATAAAGAATATGAGCAGAAAAAGCGAACACATCAAAAGAAGCAAATATAATAAGAAAAAGAAAAGAAATATATAGAAGAAGAGAGAATAACTACATAAAGAGAATAGACTGGGAAGTTAGTTTAAAAATAGAAAAACCAAAATGATAAATATATGATTTGATCAATAGAGAAGAATTGATATTTAATATGAATAAATAAGATATATATATAATATTCAAGATTAAAAGAATAGATACAATAAATATATAGATAATAAGAATATATATAACCATAGATAAATAAAATAATTCTATCATAATAATTAAGATAGAATTCAGAATAAGAATGAAGAGGAAAGAATAATATTATATAAAGAAAGGAGTTTTATAAATTGATAAGATAAAGACATTGATATAAGAGACATATAAAATAAAAAGTTATATATATAATAAAGATATGTTATGTAATAATAATACAGGTTATTCAACAATAAACTCAAATATTAGTAACATATACATATCCGATAATGAGTAAAAAATGTATATAGATGAATTAACTAAGAAAAAGAGAACTAGAAATAAATGCAATATATATTTAGAGATATATATTATAGAAAAACCAAAACTATATAAAGAGATATACAAATATTTTTTAAATGAGATAAATAAATATTTGCATTCAATAATATAAGAAAAATGTACAAATAATCAACATAAAACTATTATTGATATTATTTGTACAATCAAAAGTATATATATATTATGTGTAGATATATATAATATTTATATATGTTATATATATAGTAAACATATATAGTATATATATGTTAAATATATATAAAAAAATGCTATAGATCTTCATAAGGAGAAAAGACAGCGTTATTTTCATAAGGATCAATAATTTCAACGGGAATATAAGGGCTTCTATAACGTGGAGTATTTAAATAATATTCACGGGAATCATTGAATTTTGACTGCTTATAAAAATCAACACTTTGATTCTTAGGAAGGGGAGAACTATATATATATATAGAATATATTATACGATATAAATTGTTATTAATATATATATATATATATATATATATACAGGCGAGATTTGTTAGTAGAATATGTTTTTGTACATTTAGAAAGAGAGAAGGAAGGATGTAAATTCTTATAATACTGTTTATTCACATTATATTTAGCATCATAGCTATTTAAAAGATCATTAGAACACGTACTTTCTTGAGAATCTATTGGTTGAACATGATTGTGTCTCATAGCAGTAGTATTATAATTCACTTTTGGCTTATAAGTAGACGTATTTTCAGAAACTGAAGAGTTCGAATAATGACGTGTAGATACCACTATATATATATATATATATATAATGTATATTATATATAATGTATATTATATATATATACTGTTAGAAGAACATAAGACAGGAGTTGATGATGAACGATAACGACTTGGATCCGAAGATTCTATATATATACATAATAATGATATACATAAATATATTATACATAATAAATATTATATAATAAATATAAATATAATATAATATAATATATATAATAAAAAAATAAATATAATAAATATAATAAATATAATATATACCTGTTTGACTAGTGTGTTTAGCTGACATACTCTTACGAATCGAAGGAATTGAGGGAGAAGGAGAAATAGAATGAGAAGACTGCACATTAGAAGGGAAAGATGCTATATATATATATATATATATATTAATATTCTTGAAAAAAATAGAATAAATAAATATATACAAGATTTAAGCAAGGATTCAAAAGGTTCAGTATTCCTATAGATTTAATAGAATAATAATAAATAGTATATATGTATATACAATGAATAAGAATTAGATTCTATAACGGATTCTGAGATGACATCTATATATATAATATAATATAATATAATATATATAATATAATATAATATAATATAATATAATATAATATAATATAATATAATATAATATAATATAATATAATATAATATAATATAATATAATATAATATAATATAATATAATATAATATAATATAATATAATATAATATAATATAATATAATATAATATAATATAATATAATATAATATAATATAATATAATATAATATAATATAATATAATATAATATAATATAATATAATATAATATAATATAATATAATATAATATAATATAATAAAAGTAATATAATAAAAAATAATAAAATATAATATAATATAAATTATATTAAATATAATATAATATAATATAATATAATAATAAAACAAATATCTATATATACTTTCAGGAGACAAACAATTGATATTATTAGATAGAGGATATCGTTTATAAACATCGGAAGTAGATAAAAAGCTGATGGGAGTTTTTGAAGAATAAAGTTCTTCTTCATCATTCGAATCATCTTCTATAGGAGTAATAGACATTGATTTTCCATCTTCAATAAAAGATTTTGGATATGATTTATTATTAAGAGAAACAGTAATAATAATATGTTCATGAGATTTAGATTCTTTATTCTGTAATAAATTTGTTGGAGTAACATTCTTTGAGGATAACTGACTAGAGGAATAACAACGATTTTCAACAGAAGTTGTATCTATACTCTCATATTTACTTGGACTTTTAGAATGAATAACAGTAATATTATTATTATTAATATTCTCAAGTGAAGTCATAGAAATATCATTAGAAATATCATTAGAAATATCATTAGAAATATCATTAGAAATATCATTAGAAATATCATTAGAAATATCATTAGAAATATCATTAGAAATATCATTAGAAATATCATTAGAAATATCATTAGAAATATCATTAGAAATATCATTAGAAATATCATTAGAAATATCATTTGAAACACCATTAGAAATATCTAATGAATTATCTACATTTGAGTCAGTATTATTAGATATAATATCCTTATCTGATTGAATAGATTGATTTGATATTACTTGTGTTAAAGAAGATGATGGTAATATAGATTCATCATCTACAGTAACAGAGCAATCGGAGAGAGATTGTTTGTTTGATATAGAGGCAGTATTATCCTCTATACTAGTTACTTTATCTAAAGAATTTCGATGAAATAATGAATTCCAGAATTGTTTAAAGGGTACCCATTTCTTCTTCGACATAGCTTCAAAATCTTTTCGTTCTTCTCTATTGACGGACTCATCAGTATAAGGAGAACGAATCGATACAGAACTATATACTTTCGATCTGTAAGAATCATTTCGAGAAAACATTCCATTATAATAATCATTATTTAAAGGTTTTCCAGTATAACTACGAAGTTTTTGAATTCGTTTACTATCAGATTTATATCGTTTTCCATCAGAAACGGTTGACACACTAGATCTTCGAGATAAGGAACCTTTAGGTTTCATAAAGAAAAGCTTTATTCGCTTAAATATACCTATACATTATTGTATTTAGAAAAAATGCTTTTAAAAACAAAATTTTAAAAAAAGTAAAAAATAAGAATAGATGAGTTTCTTTTATAGTAAAAAAAAAGAAAAGTATTTAATTGAGAAATAAGCTTCATATCAAATAGCATACTAAGTTTTTCATTTTCGAAGACAAATGAACTATAACGATTTCTTCGAGACATTTGTTTTCCAGTACCTTTAATAACAGTATTAGATGGTTTGTTCACATTAGTAAGGTAAATCGAAGGTGTATGTGTATATTTAGCTGGTTTTCCTTCCTATAGAGCAAGATCGATAAAAATAGAGTATTTAAAGCATATAAGTAAATCAATTATTATTATAAGAAGATGAGATGATGCTGGAGTATATATAACACTGAAAATAGCATTATATATATACTAAGACATTACATCGTTCTTTATAGTATTCTAACTCTCTTCTAAGACTTACAATTGTTTCCATACAAGATTCGCGCTCGAATCTCATATCATCATATTTTTGCCGGCATTCTGAGACTTCTTGAGTTAATCTATAATGAACGTTAGAAATAATCACAATAATGGAGTTATAATAGTATTAATACCTGTTCATTTTGAGTTTCAATAAATATATCTCAAAATCCTTGTCTTCAAGGCTTTCTAATAAATAAAAAAAATGTATGTATTTCCAAAGAATAAGGAATGCATAGAATAATAGGGTGAAAATTTCATCAATTACCATTGTCTTCGCCTGAGGTACTACTTGCATTTGATTGGCTAATAAAAAAATGGAAGAATTATGGGAAAAAGTACTTTGATTTGAGTTTCGCTGATGCATGCGTCATATCCAACAGCCAATTATCTTGCTCAGTTTCCTATAGTAGCAAGATTGTATGAATACATTTTTTAAAGAAATACAAGTTGTTTTTGACTGTTTTGCAAAGTTGATGATATCAATGCTTTGTCCTTAAGGTTATATTCCTTGTGGGAAGTGTAATCTTTATTTTTTGAATACATATATTAAAAAGAAAAAGTGACTGAAAAAAAATAAAAGCTCAGGAGAAATGAATATTTAGAACGACAAATATTGTCATGAAGACTCTCCTATAATTGTGAATGTATTGCTATAGTATAGAATAGATCGTGTTAGAAACGCAAATATATTTTTTCGGGCATTGACGTGTTTCAGATACTTTATAAAAACCCTATCAATACCAAGTTTAGATGAAACAATAGCATAAAATAGTACGACGAAGCTCACAAGTGTCATGAAGAAGTCAAAATCGAGAACTGAATGCAAAACGAGTGGTATCTGGAATTTTTTGACGAGGCAATTTTGATTGGTGATTTATAATGAAACTACCAATAGAATGAATGGATTATATCGTGACATCATCAATTCTATGGAAAATGTCTAACGAAGCTAAATAAACCTATCAACTTTATCTCCATTTATCTGATGTGATCTATTTCTTAGTTATGAAGATATAGCATCTCAGAATTGATGTATATCCCCTCTTGTCAGTTCTGAGTTTGTACTTTAAAATAATCTATATACTTTTATTATGATGGAAATAATATAAAATCACACATTCATTTCGTGTAAAAAAAATAAAATATATGAAAGATAAATAAGTTTTTTACAAAGGTTTAAAATAACAAAAGAATGGAGTAAATAAAGAATATTAATAGAAAGGAAAGAAAAGATAAACACTTATGGAATCGATATTAGACTATCAACAATAATAATAGATAATTGTGAATTATAAAAAATCACAGTGACTTACTTGACTTTTGAATGATATAGGGTTTCCTAAAAAGGAAATGGGAACTAACAACAGTTAAATAGAAAAAAGAATCTTTTAAAAATTCATATAATTTATAAATTATAATAAATACAGGATAGTTGCAATAAGGATAGCGACTCCAAAACATAAAACATATAAAATATATGTTGTAGAACTCTTATAGTTGTTGATTAACATAAGATTTTCTTTTGAATCTAAAGAATGACTTCTCATGTTACCATGAGTAGAAGTAGTATCTATAGACTCAAAAGCATATTTTAATGTTTTACCTAGTCGAATACCAGACTTACATATTAAACGAACAGATTCCTTTTGTATATATAATAATTTCTCTTTTGAAATCGTCATATTTGGAGTCACACCTTATATAGTATTATGTTCATTATATTTATAGTATTATATTTAAAGTATTATATTTATATTATTATGTTATTTATATTTATATTATTATGTTATTTATGTTTATATTATATATATAAAATATAAAATCTTCTATATATATATATATCCTTTATAGACTTCAGGAGAGAGATCAAACGTTTCTCTTGCCCATAATTCAGGAGAAAATTGAAAGGGAATGGATTCATCCCTATATATATATATATATATATATTAGTAAATTAATAAATTCAAAAATATATATTAATAAAATATTTTTTTTAATAAATGAAATAAAAATATAAAATAGTTATGGGAATATATATATATATAAATCCTCATCTTTACAAGTATGTAATAAGTCTTTAGCAACATTCTTCAAGTAATCCACGTCTTCTTGGTTCTATATATATATATATAATAGAAGATAAGAAAGTGAATATATATAATAAATAGATTATATATATATATATATATATATATATATATATATATATACTTTGAGAGGGACTCGAAGCGATCTATAAATAGAGCCAGCTCGATCCCATATATAATGGTACGTCTCACGTGCCATAGGAATAACGTCTTCGTACGGAGAATGAATTGGAATATAATGAGCATCTATATGTATATATATATAATATATATAATTATTATAACTATTCATATATATATATATATATATACGATGAGATCCAACCAGTCCACATAATTCAGTTGTATAAAGAGTAGAGATATGAACCTATATATATATATTATTATAAATAATAAAAAATAATAATATAAATATATAATAAAAACATATAATAAAATGATTATATATATATATATAAACAGGACAGTGAACATCTCCTAAATAATGAATCAAAAAACGTGTATTAATTGCTTATATATATATAGAATATCAAAAAATAATATATATATAAAACAAAGACAGGAATAACAAAATAAAATATATATATTTGCTAAATCCGTTTCATTTCTATATTCAGCTGGTCTTTTTAAATTATCCATGACTTTAAATAAGCATTCATATAAAGCACGTATAATACTTTCAGCTTCATCTTCATAACCAGGAGTACAATCTCCGTGTAAAAAGATTTAATATATATACTCAATAATATATAAACAAAAAAATATGTTTTTTTAATTTTAAATAATAATAAATTATCCCAAAACCCATTCAATACTTAAATACACAAAAAAATTATTTTTATATATATATAAAATAACCAATAAATCATATAAAAACATCCGACAATGTACTTCCAGCTTGTTCCATGCATCGGAGCTGTTTCTTTCCATGGATCTAAACGTTTTGCAGAGTCAGCCCAACAAGCAGCATTCATTAATCCTTGATGGGTAGAATACAAAGGTAGTTTCTGAGATGCCTCACTAGAAATAATCTCGTTGATCATTTTCTCGATTTCTGGTCCTGCATAAAGAACACCAAATTCTGCAATAATCATATGAACAACATCGAACCATCCATATGCACTTTGTATTAACAACAAAAGGAATATCGCTACATATATCGATTTCATATTGTTCAAATGGTAAAATGAAAATAATTATATATTTTTCCTGAAACGGTCGCTTTTCTAAAATTTCCGAATGATTTATTTAGTTTAATTACTTTCATTTGTATCATTTTTTATAAATCTCTTATTTTCATTTAAAAATCATTTTTAAAGGAAAGATGTTCAGTCCAAAGTATTTAGAATATAAGAAAAACGTTTCTCATGATTTATATAGACCATTAGTTCGATACCTTTCCATTATACCATCATTTGTAATTATTGCTTTGTTTATAACAATATTCATATCTTATTTTGACAATATTTTGCTTCCTGATTATCAAAAAATCAACTTTTCCTGGAATATATCATCACTTCTATTCATTTTGAAACATATCCCATTCAACTTTTGTTTCTTTTTGAGTTTTTATTCCTATATCAAGTGCATTTTCACAAGTATATTTGTTTTTTTACAATTCATAACTTTATTAAACTATGTAATCTTCATAATATAGATCCGGGACGAGTAGATGAAGAAGTGAATCATGAATTATCAAAGAGATTACCTTCATCTTCTGTTGTTCGTCATTGTTTCTATTGTAATATCGATAAATTTCCTCGTATCCATCATTGTAGTGTTTGTAATGTATGTTTTTAATTCCATTTCTTTGTTTATAAGTACTTGTTTTGCATTTAGATGTGTGTAACGAATATGGATCATCACTGTGTATGGCTCTGCAACTGTATTGGCCATTATAACAAGAAATTTTTCAATCTTTTTCTTTTTTATGCTACTCTTGGCAGTCTTTTCTTTTTTCTTTTTGCATCTCAAATTGTTTATCATCATTTCCAAAAAAGAGTGTATGGCGTTCTTCCTCCTATGCTTATGATTGGGTATGTGTTTATATATATATATATTTCATCTATTTTTTTTTAATAAATCGTATTTTTAAGAAATAAATGTTTTTTTTTAAATATTGCTATTTTATTTATTATCTTAAAACATTTTATATATATTATTCTATAATTGATATAGATATTCATATATATATATATTTGTTTTTAATTATCTATTTCTTTTTCTTTTCTTTTTGTCTTTATTCCTATATATATATAGTTTATGTTTAAGTATTTCATTCTGTTTAACTCTTATATTTTTTGGTGGGTTTCACATTTATTTAATTCTCAATAATATTACAACATTAGAAGTGAATACTTATTTATTTTCACGGGAACGGGGTATTAATCCATATGATTTAGGATGGAAGAAAAACTGGTGTTTTATTATGGGAAAGAATCCTTGGCTAGTATATATATATATATATATAGTTATATATTATTTTTTTATTTGTATGTTATATATTTTATTATTAATTATTAATTATAAAAGTATATTATTTACTTATTTTTTACTAATTATTTTGAATTATATATTATATATATATATAATATATATAGTGGTTGTTACCCGTAGCAAATACGCCTCCATTTTCATGGGAATTACGTCATGATTTTGTTCCTTACGAATCGGATATAGAGCAACAGGATTCCTCTTTTTATGAAGAAGAAGAAGAAGCAGAAGAAGAAGAAAATAGTAATAATCATAGACAACACAATATTGTATATATATATATATATATTTATTTATTCTTTTCATCTATTGATGTTATTCATTAATATTCATTTATTCTTTTATATGGATTGATTTCTTTAGTATTTTTTTTTTAATGATTATATATAATTATAATATGATATTATGACAATAGAATAACTATAAACAATTGCTATATATATTAATCATAAACATTATTATATAGGAATATAATATTCCTTTTCAATCAAATATCCTAAAATATTCAAATGAAGAATGTGCACGTCTTTTACCTCCTGTTTAAAGAATAATTTATTATTTTATTGTGTATTTTTATTTATTAATCTTTTCTTCTTCTTTAGATTTGATTTTTATGTTTTTCCATTATTATTATAAATTAATACATATATATTTTAAATTTCATATATAATACTTTAGAATTATAATTATTATTATTGTATATTTTTAAAGGCTATATACAGATATATCAAAGTTCGTTATATAAACACTGTGATGCAGTTTTTATTTATTTTTTAATTTTTTTGTGTTTACATTTTTATTTATATTTTTTAAATATTTCTCATCATTATACAATTGTATCCTTTTATTTACTCAAATAATAAAAGTCATCTGCCATTTGTCATCTATTCTTTTAAAAATAATTTTTGATTGTTTCTTTTTTTTTCACTATAAGTTTATGTTATGTATATACATTTATACTATTATTCTTATCTCCAATTTACAAAATATCAATTAATAATAAATAAAATTCACTTTAAAGAACTGACTTTTTCTTACAACTTTTCTTTCTTATATTATTATTATTTACTTACGTCAATTAATATGTTGTGTCCTTTATGTAATGCAAAAGAAGCTTGTGTACAATGTTGTGGAATGAATTTTTGTGCATATGATTATTTTTGTTCTCAACATGTAGATCATCCTGAAAAAGCAATTATTATAGATCAACAGACTTACTCTAAAGACTTCCAACTTATGTCTAAATTAATGAGTAATTTAAAAGATCAAATTATTCATGAATTGAATAACGCTGAAGGAATAGAAGATAATACTATGGAATCAGGTTCCCAAAGACATACCATAAATGACTTAACTGGAACATATTCTGTTCCTGATCATCCTATGACTGAAGATGATCAAATTCATAATAAATCAGAAATACCATTAAAGAGTATTATTTATGAATTCTTTCTTATTATGTATAGAGTCTCAACAGTCTCAATTGGAAGATCTTGATTTGTCTATTCCAGAAAATATACGTAAAAAGGTATCTATCATATTATATAGATGATATAACACATATATAAATAGTTTTTGAATAATTTAAATGATTGTTTATATGACCGATATCAACAGATTTATGGAACCATTGATGAAATGCAATTGGCTTATATTCAAGATCTTGTTTTTTCAATCAGTGAAGAAATAGAAATGACGGCATTTGTTTTTTGTGGTGATTCAACGGATGATGATTATCGTTATTTAATGAGAAATCTTATATATAATATAGAAATCACACCCAAAATTGAATATATAAAACAAATAATTGAAAAAGTATGTTATTACATGTATAATGATATATAGAATTATTTAATTTATATTATTTATTTATATGATGAATTATATATATATATATATAGAAATTGTCTCCACAAGAACTTATTCAAAAGGATCAATCTGATTGGGTAATTCAATCGTCTACAAAACGACCACTTGAAGAAAATTTGGAGTATATATATATATATAATTAAATAATTAAATAATTAAATAATTAAATAATTAAATAATTAATATTCTATGAATTGTTCTATCCTAATAACATAATTATTATTAATAAATATTATTTTATATAGGAATAGAGGATATATAAAATTGGTAGCAACTTGTCCGAAATGTGGTCATGCTACATATATGAAAGTATTAAGAGGAAATATATCTTCTGGAATGAAAGGTGAGATTTGGGGTAGTAAAGACATGCCTTCATTAGTTACAGAATATATATGTGATCATTGTGATTATAGATTAGTACAAGAAGAATAAATAAGTAGTATTTATAGAGATTCTATTATGTAGTTGTATATACATTGTTGAATATATAAAATACTTAAAAACAAATACAATAGTCAATAGTAATGAAAACAATTAAATTAAAAAAAAAAGAATGTAAATTATATAAGTAGATTATTGTTTAGTTATTTGTTTTTCTGTATTATTATTTCTCTCTTTCATTTTGGTCACCGCTAGTTCACATAATGACTTTAAATTCTTTTTTAGAAACTGTTCATATATAAAGAAATATTCTTCTCCTTTTATATCTATTAGTATAGTATTAAAGAAGTATATAAAAATGAAAAAAATAAAGTATAGTAATAAGGATATATATATTTGTAATAGAAAGTAGAATATCGATAGATAATGGATCATCACTTGTGTTCTATATATATATATATATATAATGTGATTTTTAGATTAGTTTCAAATGATATTATGGATAATAATATTGTATAAATGAATATATATATATACGATAATATAATCCAGTTGATAAACGATGTAATTATAAAGCAGTAGATCTACAGAAGAAGAAGTAGAATTGTTTGTTTCTGAAGTATATAAGAGAAGACATGATTCATAAATCACTGTACATAATAATTCCCTATATATATAAGTCAGTATGAATGAAATTTCAAGAAGAGCTATTAAAATATATATATATATATATAAATACTTTTCAAGTATAGATTCCAAAGAAGTCATGGAATAGTGTGCAATACGGTCAATGCATTTCTCACGAATGATTGGATCTTTGTCATGTGACTTGACAACTAAGATGGGGAGCATGGAAATAAAATCATTTTGCATTTCAATTAGTAATGAAATACATTCACGACGTATATTACTATATATATAGTTATAAATATAGTTATATAATATTGTGACTCTATAGATCTATTCCATGTTAATGAATAAGGTATAAAAAATATATATATTCTCTTTGCATATATTATGTATAGTTACATAGTTATATAGTTATATACACATCAGGTTCTCGTTGAATAACTTCTTCCATTAATTGACACACTCGTGTTCGCCATTTAGATATAGTATCATTATCTATATATATATATATATATATATATATATATATATATAGATAATAAAAACTTTATAATAGAATTCGGATTATTATTAAGAAATAATATATATATATATATACTACTAAGTTTAGTATTAATATTAATAATGGGAGCAACAGTCTGAAACGATATTTGTAGCGCTATATAATAATAATAATACGTATAATAATAATAGTAAGTATAATAATAATATGTAGATATACATTCAGATATTACCCATCTGTTTTTATTCTGTATAGAAGAATGACTCCAGTTGTTTATATGTATTTTTTCATTCTCTTTTTCCTCTTGATAAACACGTTTCATAGGAATATCAAAAGAATGAATATTCCCGCGATTATCTTCAAAATTAGAATTTAGATGAGTATTTTCTATAGTATCCACAGGAGTAATAACTGATACCATATTATTATTATTATTATTATTATTATTATTATTATTATTATTATTATTATTATTATTATTATTATTATTATTATCTTGGATTTGTTTACATATTTTCTGAATTTGGTGAATAGCTTCAAGTCTAACTTTCCCGTGGGAATCCGAGAGAAGTATATGTTGTCCAAGTAGAGGAAGAGAAAGAGAAGGAGGAAAAATAGAACTACATACAGAACACATATATAGACGTTCTATAGAGAGATATATGATAATATTATTCCATGAAAATATTATTATATATATTTATTAGTTAATACAATCTCAATATTTATATAAGTTTATAAATAAAATAAGAAAATGTTGTTTTTACATAAAAAAATGAAATAAATAAAATGATAACATAATAAAGAGAAGAATTATATACTTGTGTATGTAGCTGTTGAATATATAGTTCTATATATATATTTTGCATATAGACGCGGTGGTCGTGATATATGTGTATCATTATCATACCATGATATACTAGAGGAGAAAGTATACATATATAAATATATAAATTTATATTACATATAAAAAATGTAAAAGAAGAAAATTAAATAATATAAATAATGAGAGTCAATATAATTGATAATAATGTTATAATAATACAACCATAAATGTTATTTAGTATATATATATACTTATCAATGGATATGATAGCTTTTAAAATAGCAAGAAATGTATTAAAAAGACTAGATTGTTTTTCTGCTTTTGTATATAAAGAGAAAAAATGATGAAGAAGAGAAACTGTCTATAGAGAATTTAATATGTATAGAGAATAATAATTTTAATTATTATAAATATAGATAATAATAATAATAATAAATATAATAATAATGATAATAATAAATATTATAATAAATATTATAATAAATATTATAATAAATATAATAATGATAATAATAAATATAATAATAAATATAATAATAAATATATACTCCATCTTTACTTGCTTC
The DNA here is from genome assembly GCA_039096225.1 of Blastocystis sp. Blastoise. Classification (NCBI taxonomy): domain Eukaryota; class Bigyra; order Opalinata; family Blastocystidae; genus Blastocystis; species Blastocystis sp. Blastoise. Next base: position 422,308 of record JBBPEB010000029.1, read on the forward strand.
AGGAGATATTTTATAAAGAATATAGAATATATTTGGCATAAATATATTGATATAATCACATAAGGAAACAACATCAATCTATAAAATAAGAATAGGAATATATAGAGTATACTTACAAGAATATCAATCATATTCAAATAATACATAACAATATATATATAATCATAAGAGAGAAACATACATCTTTATATTGATAACCTTGAATATAACCAATAATAAACATAATAATAGAAATAACGGCCATATATCGTTGTTTAGAAATATTACTATTTGAATCCGTTCCTTGTAGAGTGATATGTATATTATAGATAGATTCTTGAGTATCACAAGTGAGATAAGAAAGAAGAAGAGAAGTAGTAGTAGTAGACAATAAGGAAAGAGGAGTAAGAAGAAGAGAAAGGAAAAGATAAAATGTACATATATATTGAGAAGAACAAAGATAGGTATGAAGTTCTGTTGATATTGTTGATAATAAGTATATACAGATTTCTAATATACCTAATTATATAATAAATAATAATTATTTAATGAATCATAATATTTGTAATATATACAAGATTGAGTATAATAATAGATCATGCATTCAAGTTGCTCTTCATTTCGAAACACTTCATAAGGGGGTATATATATAGATATAATTGCTTTTAATGTTGAGATATCTGCTGTTTCTAAGATTAATGAATTCTCTCGTATTTTTTTCAGAAAAAGCATATGAAAACTATTGATGACTTCCAAAATATTGGCATACTTCTATACTATTCTGTCTATATATAAAACAAACACAAAAAAATTACTTTTTCAGGTATTTGAGACATATCTTTCTTCGATTTTGATGTTCTAGAATCTAAATTGAACAAAATAAAAAAAATAGTCTATCAAATAATACTGGCATCCAATTTTTGTTTTCTAGTTCTCTTTAAATTTGATTTATTTTCATATTCCATTTCTTGATAAACAATTGAAGCTGAGTATATTTCACTAAATGAGTATGAGTAATGAAAAAATAGAGAAATACAATTGAAAATGGTGAATGCATTGAATATATTGAATGAATTGATTCTGGTTTGATGAATTCAAGTTATTCATGATATTGTCCATCCATTCATGAATCGTTTGAACAACTGTTTGTGGGTTTAATTCATAATCAGTGAGTGTAAAGTTGCTATCAAGCATGACTTCATATAGTATAATATATCAAAGAAAGATATTAGATGATGTTAATGCGTCTATGGACATTTATAATGAGCAAATCCAAAAAAAACAAATAAAGTGTTTTAAATAAAGAAGAGGGAACGTTTCTGATTGGCTAATACTGTGAAATTTCCAGAAGTTTCTTGATAAATTTTTTAAGCGAACGATTGCAAGTGTCGACTTTAATATATATTAGAAAACTACTAAAAAGGGCAAAATAACATGAATGGTCTGAAATAGTCAAAATTATTTTTTGTTATTGCAACCATTTCTTTTTTATCACAACTTTTCAAGGTTTTGACAAAATCAGTGTATATATTCCCTCAAACTATTTAGAAACAGAATGCTTGTTCCCAAGAGAAATCGTGTTTTAATCTACTCTTACCTCTTCCAAGGTATGCTAACGAATAACATATAAACCACCATTCCTTACTACTTTTACTTGATGATCTATAGAAGGTTGTATTGTTATCAAGGATAACGTTGCTTGCAACAGATCCTTCGGTAAGGACGAAAAGGGTCAAGACCAAGTCGTTCCCAATATTGAAGTTATTAAGGTATTACAATCCCTCTGGTCTAGAGAATATGTCAAGAAAACTTATTCTTGGTGCCATTTCTATTACTTCTTAACTGATGCTGGTATTGAATACTTAAGAAATTATCTTCATCTTACCGCTGATGTCGTCCCTGCTACCCTTAAGAAGCAAGCTCCCGTCCGTCCATTTATATTTATATATATTTTTTTAAATATTTTCTCTATTCATATAATATTTATATATCGTTTTATGTATCTATAGCCGTCCCGATCGTGAAGAAAGACCCCGTAATTATTTTACATTTATAATTTGATTCAACTCAACAATTTATATTTTTATCATATAATCATATATATATATATATTTTATAGGTCGTGATGGTGAAAGAAGAAACTTCGTATGTTTTTATATTCATTATATATATTTTATTATATATAAATGGTGTTATATACTAATTTAATATTATTATAATATTCTTTTCTTATAAATTTATTTATATATAGCGTAGCAACAGAAACTTCCGTGAACGTAGACCTGCTGCTGAAAAACCAGTCGAAGCTACTCAAGCTTAAGAAGCACGATTTCTAAAGCTTCTCCTATGAGAGGGAAACATTTATTTATGTCTTTTGTTATTATTATTTTTATTCAATGGAATCATTTGAAATACGAATACAATACTATTATAGAATTTATTTATTTATTATTATTTTAATTATTAGAACAAAACAAAGAAATATGGAATACATAAACAAAACATATAAAATACATAAGAGACTGAGAACAAATAAACCAAAAGAAAAAGTAATAAAGCTTAGTTTTCTTCTTCAGTATCTTTATTGAACTTTTTTTCTTTACGAATAATCTTAAGAGCTTTAATTTTTCTTGTTTGCATATGAGTCATATCTTGTTTCTCCATATGAACTCTACCTAACTTATCACCAAGAGGATTATGAGATACATTCTTGACTTTCTTAGGTTTAATAGTTCTAGGTATTTTAAGACTATCTCTCTTAAGTTCTTTAGAAGCCATATGTTTACGTCGAAGTTCAAAATCAATAGCAGGACCTTGTTCTAAGAGTTCGATACGAGGAAGAGAACTACCACTCTTCTTTAATAATGGAACTATATATATATATATGTTTAATAATTATAAACATAGTTGGATTCATAAGAATGTAATAGAGAAACATAAAGTAATATAATTAATAAATAATTATTAAATAATATATATATATTAAATAATATATATATATATATAATACTGTATATATAAATGATAAAGTTAATAAATAGAATAGAATATACCATAGACTCTTAAGAAGAAAGAAGGTGTTTCACCGTTATCAGGGAAAGTAGCAGAACAAACAATAACTTCATCTAAACCTGAAAGAGAAATCTTATCAATCTGTTCACCTCTAAAGAAATCTAATAATAAATTCTTTAATAATTTATAATCTTCATTATATTCCCAAATATCTCCTTGGAAGATAAAACATGGTTTATGACCTACTAAAGCCTATATATAGAATTATTATTATATTATTATGATTATAATTATGATTATGATTATATAATTAACAACATTAAAACAATATTAAAAAAAATAAATATATAAAAGCTTACTTTTTGTCCTTTAAAAGATTCAATAGATTTATAATTAGTAACACCAAGTTCAAACATATCTAATAATTGAAAGTTAAATAATCTACCTAATACAATATTATTAGGTCTTTTCTTAGAATCAGAAGCTAATCCAAAAAGAGAACAATCATTTTTTTGAGCTAAAAATTCAACAGAATTAGCATCATCAAAGGGATGAATTTCATTCTTTTTAACCATTAACTTTGAATGAGGAGCCTTCAAACGAGCCTAGAAACATATATATATGTAACATAATTATATATAATTTATTTAATTATTTATATAAACGCAAATAGAAAATATATAAATTGATACATTTTATAAAACAACAATAAATAGAATATAAATTATAGGCATACAAGATCCTTAAGAACATCTACAATATATTTTGAAGCAGTTGTAGTCTTTAAAAGCATAGCGGTCTTAGGATTTTCGTTAATCTTAGGAGCTCTGTTTTCTAAATATCTTTTAGCATGACCTCTTACTTGTTTCTGCTTAGGTTGTTTCTTTCCTTTCTTCTGAGTTTTAGAAACTTTCTTACCACCAACAGGAGGAGTAGCAATTACCAATCTTCCCTTACTATCCTTTGTATTTATATTCTTAGGAACCTTACGCTCCTTTTTTTCTTTTATTTTAATTAAAGCCATGACTCTATAATGAAGTAATCAAGAAGAAAAATAATATGGACAAAAATTATGGAACAAGCCTCTAAACAGAAATTCATGGTTATCAATGAATTATCACTGAGTATTTTTTATCAATTATTTCTCTATATTTTATTTCGTTTCTTATTATGATTCAAGAAATTCTAACTATATTTTTATTATTATTTCTAAATAAATGATCTGATTGAGAAAAATAATGGAAAAGATATATTAAAAAAATAAATGAAATTCTTTTGTGCTCAGATTTATTACTTTTAAGCATTTCTACAAGTATGTATAATGAACTATATAATCATTCCAACTTATACAATATATTATCTATCTATTTAAAGAGTATAACGTTTTTATTCTACTGTTTTTATAGATATTTTTTATGAAAAAATTGCTTAAAATAAATTAGAATATGAGTGGATCTGTAGAACAATTATAAAAAATATATATTTAAAAAAATTTAAAAGAATTATCACATTCTACTTGTACTACGTTTTTATGGATTACGAAATATATTTAAATATATAGAAATTGTTCCAGATATTGTTTCATTAATTAGATAAATTCGTGTATATATTTGAATTGGAATTCTTGCAGTTATGGATGATGAAAGTAAATATAAGAATTGCATTCTATTCAAAAAAAATAGCAAGCCGATCTTATAGTTCATGAAACTTGGATAAGTCTTTGTTTGTAGGCATATCTTGAAAATTGACATTTCTCAGTTACGTGTTATTCATGGTCATTTCTCAAATATAAATATGTAAAGTGATAATGAATTAATAAAAGAATTGAATAAATTTATGATTTTAAATGATCATAAAGAAAATGGAGAATGGCTCTAAATGGAGAAATAAATTCGTTTGTTTCTTTTGTTTCATTCTTCATGTTAAATTAATAATGATTGGTATATTATTCATTCTGCTTGAAAGACGATACTCCTTGTAATTTTATTCATTTTCGCAGAAAAACATTATTTTCTCAGGCATTTTTATATAAACACAAACATGGCCCAATCATATGAAGGATCTATATAAGTGGATTTCACTGGCTAATTTTTTCCATTTTTTAAATCCATTCCTTTTTATGTAACTTTAATTTTTATTTTTTAAGGATTTTCCTATATAAAGAAATAAGTTTTATATGATATAGATTTACTATTTAAAATGAATATTTTCAAAAAGATCGATGTTCGCTTAACTCATATTTATCTTTTTGTCTTTTGTTATGGATTAGCCATTTCTCTTGTTTTACCAATCGTTCCGTATCTTGGGAAAGAACTTCATGGAACTAATACAGAAGTTGGCTATATGTTTACTGGATATGCTATTGGATCATTACTGAGTTCCTATATTAATGGATTATTAAGTGATAAGTTAGGAAGAAAACCAATTCTTCTGATCTGTACCGGAGGGCAATTTATATTTAGTATAATTCAATATTTTATTGGTAATATTCACTTGCTCATTGGTATACGAACAGCTATGGGATGTCTCGATTGTTTCTTCACCATCGTTCAAGCGTATTATTATAATTCATATACTTTTCGTTTAATATTAAATCTTATTTTATTTTATATTTTAGTTGTATTGCTGATATAACAATAATTAAAAAGAGATCTCAACGCCTTGCTGAAGTAGATGGTATGTATTGTGCTTTTTAATTTATTCATTTAATTATATATATATTTATTTATTGTTATTTGTTATGTATATATTTATATATGTTAAGTATTAATATTTTTTATGTATATATGTTAAGTATTAATATTTTTATGTATTAATATATGTTATTTATTAATATATGTTATTTATTAATATATGTTATTTATTAATATATGTTATGTGTTTATAAATGTTATGTATGAATATATGTTATGTATATATTATTATACTTATTATATAGGAACTCAGGCGTGTGGTTATATCCTTGGATCTTTTCTTGGAGGTGTGTTTAGTATTATTAATCTTAGAATACCATTGTATGTTGTAATACTATTAATATTTATTATATATCACACAAATGTATATTCTATATACTATTAAATTTATTATGTATATATATATATATTTATTATATAGAATGATTTCTGCTATTATGTTTGGAACATGTTTTATATATATATTTATCACTTTAAAAGAGTCGTCTCCCACGGTTATTCAGAAGAAAGAATTAAAACAACAATTATATATTACAAAACAACAAGGAAATTGTATTTTTTATATTTATTATATGTTATTATTATGCTATTTATTCTATTTATCGTGATTATTCTATTTATAATATTGATTGTTTTAATTATTTATGTATTACTACATAATGTTTATTCTATTTACTATATATTATTATTATTATTATTTAGCTATTATTATTATATTATGTTTATTCTATTTAGCATATATTATTATTATAATTATTTATTTATTATTATTATATAATGTTTATTCTATTTACTATATATTATTATTATAATTATTTATTTATTATTATTATATAATGTTTATTCTATTTATTATAGTACAAGAAATTAAGAAGCAAGAAGAGATACTAAAGAACTTTTATAAATGTATTTATATATATATATATATATATATATAACTATATATATAGATGGTAGTACAGATGGTGATGCTTCTAAATTTAAATGGTCCATATTTATTGTATATATAACTATATATATATAATTATATTACTGTTTTTATTCATAGAATAAATCACTATATTACAATTATTATTCATATAACAAATAATATATCTATATATAGGTTTGCTCGTTAATAGTTCAATTTGGTAATATGTTTATTTATAGTGGAATTGAAAGTATGTACTCTGTTTTTGCAGAAGAAAAATTTGGAATGACTGCAATGCAATTTAGGTATATATATAACTATATATATAACTATATATTAGCTTATCTATTTTTTTAGTTAACATTTGTTTTTAAATAATAATAGTATGCTTATTATATATATATATAGTACATTGACTTCTATAATATCTTTACTAAATGCCATTCAACAAACATTTCTATTTACATTTATTCTCAAGATCTTCCCTATCTCCATGCCTGTTCTTGCTATTATTTCCGCGGGAATTGAAATTTTTGGTTTATTATTAACATCATTTGCACCTACATTACTGTTATCTTCTGTGGGGGTTCTTCTAACGGTCGGGGGGTTCGGATTTATATCACCTGTTGCTCCTTCTGTTCTTTCTGTATATATATATATATATATATATATATATATATATATATATATAATTATATTTTATATTATTTTATATAGTTCATGTATGTATTCCATTATTATATATTTTTAATATATTTATTACATATATTGCTAATTATTTAATGAGTATATATATTCCCCTATATAGACGGAATGTCCGCCTCACCTTCAAGGTCTTGCCATGAGTTATATAGTACTCTCCGGTCAAGGATCTTATGCTATTGCTCCTACTGTTGTTACTTCTATATTAAATATACATAGAGATTTAGGATATTCTTCTTGTTCTATACTTTCTATTGTTATTATTATTTCTATGATTATTGTACATATGCAGCCAGGAGGAAAGCTAGTAGGAAGAGAAGAACGTCAGAGTCCTTCATTAGAAATAGTAAAAGAAATGAAAGAAATAGATAAATTAGATGAATGTATTTCTATAGATAATGAAGAGATAGAAGAACAGTTGGGAATTCAAGAAGTGATTGAAATTGGGTATGAAGATGATTCGTCGAATTTTTCGAATTCTAATTGTAGTAATAATAATGATATTGATAATAATAATGAAAATAGTGATAGAATGAAGAAAGAACGAAGTGGATCTATTATTCGTTATATTGGTACAAATGACGAAGCTATATCTATCGATGACGTATTGATCGTCTATGATGATGCGATATGCGTCAGAGATGACGAAGAGAATCATTCCTATAATGATATATATAAAGATATAAATAGAATAAGAAGTAATAGTACAGATCAATATATAGATAGTAATATGAAAGATATATATACTAAAGAAAATGCTATTATTGACAGAGATAATAATAATAATAATAATAATAATAATAATAATAATAATAATAATAATAATAATAATAATAATAATAATAATAATAATAATAATAATAATAATAATAATAATAATAATAATAATAATAATAATAATAATAATAATAATAATAATAATAATAATAATAATAATAATAATAATAATAATAATAATAATAAATTATGCGTAGAGACTTATAATATAATCATTAATAATGAAGAGAATAATAGTATATCTCCCATCATCAATAGTAATACTATAGATAATAAAGAGATCTCTCTAAATATAAATAAGAATAGCCATGAAATGACGATTCCTATATCTATTGATAATACTCATTCTGCTTCAAAATCTATTTCTATTACTAAATCATTATCCGAGAATAATCAGTCATTTTCTTTGAATAATTCCTCAATAAATAAATCTAGATTCACTTCTCCAAAAAGTTTTTCTTCTTCTAATAATCTTTCTCCTTCTAATAATCTTTCTCCTTCTAATAATCGTACTTCTTCTAATAATCGTACTTCTTCTAATAATCTTTCTTCTTCTAATAATCTTTCTCCTTCTTCTAATAATCTTTCTTTAATAACTATTAATATTGATGAAGAACAAGATGTTGATCAATGTATAATAAATTCAAATAACACAGAAATACAATCAAATGTGTCTTCTAATACTATAGATACTTCCTCTTCTCTTTCAATATATATGAATAATGAAATAAATGAAAAGAACAAAAACTGAATATAAAACAATACTCATTTTTTTTAACTTTTAAGAAAGCGTTCATATAAATAATAAATCACTTTATTTTATAAAATAAAAAGCATATACTCAAAGTTTAATATATTTCTAATAATTGTTATTCACTCTGAAGACATTGTTTCCTATTTATATTTATACTTTTTAAATCATTTTTTAAATATTATAATAGTTTCGTTCAAATAATAACATTCACATAAACTTATTATTAATAATAAAAAAAGAACTTTTCCAAGACGTATTTTTGAATATTTTTTATATATTATCTTGCAAAATAATATAAACATTTATTATTGGTTTTATATGACAATAAATATACCGTACAAATAATCCAAAAGCTAATTATTGAGAAAAAAATAAAAAACTGTTGTAACACATTTAAACGTATTTTATACTTCATATTCAATATAGACACTATTTTCTAAATTTGAATAATATATTTTAAATCGATATATATATCATAACAAACCTGATGGACCTAGATAATGTATATTTTACATCTTTATTCTATTCTAGAATAATCCTTATATGAAAATCAAAGAAAAGGAATCTTTTGGATCATTATTTTAATTGTTCTTCGAAATGAATAGAATCTAAAAAACAAAAACGTTTATTTCTTGGGATACTTTCAGTGAAAATAAATGAAAAAGAAGTTCGTTATTATTCTAAAAGAACTCGGTCAACTTCTTTTATGGAAATTTTTTTTCATATTTTTTTATTCATTATACAGTTTATATACAATGTCTCACGAAGCTGCTGAAGTATTTATATATTTTAAGATTGTTTTAAATCCATATAGGCTATTAAAGAAAGAGGTAATCAAAGATTACGAGATGGCAATTACTCTTCTGCTGAATTATTATATACAGAAGCTATTGATTTAGAACCATCTAATGCAAAGTATTACAGTAATCGTTGTACAGCTAGAATTCATTTAAAGAAATTTGACGAAGCGTTAGAGGATGCTGAGAATATTATTAAGAATGATCCTAATTGGATTAAAGGATATATTCAAAAAGGTTCTGTATTAATGACTTTACATCGTTATGATGAAGCTATTAGTACATTCGAAAAAGCGAATCAGATTGAGCCTAATAATGAAACTGCAAAATCACTCTATGAAAAAGTTAAATCAATGGTATATATTATTTATTGTGTATTTTATATTTTTATTTTTATTTTTGTATTATTTTTAATTATTTTTATATTATTTTTATATTATTTTTATATAGAAGGAAACTACTTCATCTGATTCTACCAATCTACGTCATTTTCTTATTGGTACAAAGGAGAACACCGTACAAACAATTGTGAATGCGTCAAGAATCATCATTCTTATTCTATTTGTATATTATTATTATTATTATTATTATTATTATTATTATTATTATTATTATTATTATTATTATTATTATTATTATATAGATATCTTTATTACTTCCAATATTTAAATTTCAGAGATCACCAACTATATACCCAATTATATTATTCTTTTATATTATAATTACTATTGCTTCTGTTCTTTATGCTTATGGTAACATTCAATTTAATATGACTTATCTTACACGTGTCATGAGGGATGGTCACGTGATGTATGTTTATTATCTCCTTCTGTTTATCACTTTTAAACGTACTCCTCTTGCCTTATTCCCTGTATATATATATTATTATTATTATTATTATTATTATTTATATTATTATTATTATTATTATTATTATTATTATTATTATTATCTACATTATTATTATTATCTACATTATTATTATTATTATTATTATTATTATTATTATTATTATTATTATTATTATTATTATAGATTATATTATCTGAAAGTCGCTATTTGTTAACGTGGTTTATTCGACTTTTGTCCTATATTTCTGTTAGTACTTCTAACAAATTAATAGAAGTTTTATCATCTATTGTTCCGCGATTACTTCAAGTACCTAATTTTAATTCTCTCTCTGATAATGAGAAATGGTCCTGTGTATATACATATACTTCTACTCTTTGTTGTCTCTGGGAAATCATCATGATTGTTCCAATAACCGCGGGAATATTCAAGGGAATAAGAGGCATAATGCTAGTAGTAATTTATATTAATTATTTAATGAGCAGATCTATTCAAGATGCATATATGACGGTATATATATATATATATTATTATTATTATTATTATTATTATTATTATTATTATTATTATTATTATTATTATTATTATTATTATTATTATTATTATTATTATTATATAGAATGCTATGCGTACGATTGATGCAGCCATCACTACTTTGGTTTCCAGATTACCTGCTTTTATTCGTATATTATATATATATATATTAAAATGTTGTATAAATAATACTAATATATTAATAAAAATATATAAATAATGCTAATATATATAATATAATATATAGGTAATATATATTATAAGATGCGTACAGTTATTGTTCGTATGTATACACAACGCCGTGGATATTAAGATATACATATATGTATTTATATGTATCTATTATTTATATAATTGTCGTTTTATCTACTTTCTATGAGTTTTCAATAACCTAAAATAATAATATATATATGTTTATATATGTTAACACTTTTCCTCTTTTTTTATTATAACCGTAACCAAAGTTACATTAAAAATAGTTTTCTTTTAGTTATTTATGTGTTTAGTTATTATTATGTTATTATTATATGAAATCATGAATACAAATCATATATTACAACTATTTATATTATGAGCAAAACTAAAATGATATGAAAGTGATGTTTTTATTATAAAATATATATATATATCTAAAAAAAAATTAAATAAATGTTCTATATATTAATAATAATATAAAAATATATAAAATTATAATTAATTTCCTCTTGGTTTTAATACGGATATATACCAAGGATTCTTCACAATATAACAGAATGTATATATAAGGAAAAGAGTAATAAATACTAAAACAGCAGTATTAATATATTCTCCTTTATTTTCTTTACCAGGCTATATATATATGTTATATATATATTATTATTATTATTATATAAATTATATATACTTTAGCTCCAAATTCAATGAGATATAATACAGCCATACAACAAGCAATATCTATATATATATATATAAGTTATGATTATTATGATTATTATTATGATTATTATGATTATTATATATATATACTTAGTACACCCGTAATAAGTCCTTCTAGGACGAATTGTCCCTGGCCATTTCTACTGAATACTTCGCATCCCTGTTGAGTACAATACATAAATGGAGGCTCTTTAATAATATCATAGATAAGACCTGACACTGCAAGGGCATATCTATTTATATAGTTATATACATAGTTATATATATAGTTATATACATAGTTATATATATAGAGAGAAATAAAATGTTATTTCATATATATATATCATTATTTAAAAACATTGTAATAATATTAATTTTAAATATATATATATATATAATAATGAATAATATATACACCATTAAGCAAAGAACTAAATAATAGAATTTATGGCCCACAATCTTATATATATTTTCAGCTTTAAATAAATAGAGATAAGCAGCCAAAGGGAGCCCAAATATAAATACACAACTGATAATAACCTGAGGCCAAGGGAAACGATATATAGGTATATATATATATATATATATATATAATATTATTAGTATTATTGAATAAACTAATAATAATAATAATAATATCTCAAATAATAATAATATCTCAAATAAGAATAATAATAGATGTATTTATAAAACATTATATATATATATATATATATATATATATACATTAAGAGCCAATTTACTACGAATAAAAGAGGCATAATGTTCTGCTCTTAAGGCGCCTTCGACGTTGTGATTCATCATATTATCTTCAGGAAGCTATATATATATATATAGAATATAAAAGATTGAATATAGAATATATATAATAAATACTATATAATAAATACTATATAATATAATTTATTTATAATAATAAAAATATAAAATAAAAAATATAAATATACTTTCTTATTAATATGAAGAGTACGAGGAATAAAAGCAAAGTTAGGAATACTTTCAAATTCATGATATTTAAATACACGAGGAGCATTCTCATGTAATACACGAATAAATAAAATATTATTTTCAGGATTTTCCATTTTATCATAGCAAGAAGCTAATAAATTAAATTCGGTGTTTGAGTTTCTACAAGTACCACAATGATAACGAGAAGATAAAACAGTATAAAGAACAAACGCATCAAAATCTCTTCTTTGTCTTAAAATATATTCTTGATATTGATCATCATTTAATGTGACAATACCATTCTTTTTTAATTTACTCAAAGTTTCAAAATTTGAAGAAGCAGTAGCTTGACATAAAATTAAGCTTGCAATTATAAACAAAGAAAGACGAAACATGGTTCTATAGATAGTTTATAAATAGAACATCTATAAAATAAAACAAACGTACATTATATCTTCTCTTGTAGATACGATAACAACGATATAATCTATCAATAGTCTTTTAATAAAAACATATCACATTCTTTAATGATTTTCATGGGAAATTGAAAAGAGACAAAAACACAGCGATTCTTGCAGACTAGAAGTTCATGAAGAATCCCACGGGAATACACGTCGAACAAGAAGAATTTTCGTTTTCTCTCAAGAATTCAGCGAGTTCTTATTCTTTTTTCTGTTTCTTTAATTATTATTTCTGTTTATATCAATTTCATTTTCTATTTTACTGTTTATAATACCTTGTTGATTTAAAAAAATAAAATGTCATCGGAATACGAAACATCTCAATCAAATGAGAAAGAAGAAGATAAAGAGAATCTTCTCGAGTGTAACATATGTTATGAAAATGCACATAAACCTGTTTTGACACCTTGTGGACACATTTTCTGGTAAATTCTTAGTTTTTATTCATTTTATAATACTTTTAATATCTCATAGTTGGCCTTGTTTATATGAAGTAGGATAATTATGACTAAATTTTGATCTAAATTTATATTTAGTGGCTTAATTATGGTCATCAAACTTGTCCTGTTTGTAAAGGAGCTATTTCTAAAGAATCTCTTATTCCTATATATGGGAAGGGATCTGATCATAAGGATCCAAGAGATGAAGCTATTCCTGAACGACCTGAAGGACATCGAGCTCCACCACCTCCACAAGTATCTATTACATTTAATAATATATTTTTGTTTTTTTATTATTATTATGTATATTTTATTCGTTTTTAATTATATTTATATTATTCGTTTATAATTATATTTATTTTAAGCTAATAAAATATTTTTTTTTTCTATATATATACTCATGTTTCATATAGAATAATTTCTTTAATTTTGATACATTTGGTAATTTGGGTAATGCTTTTTTCCCGGGATATGCTGCCGCCAATGTAGGTGGTGTTAATATTATGTTTGGTGGTACTCTTGGTCTTATTCCTTTACTTATTAATGGAGTTTATGTATATTTATTATATATTTATTATTATTATTATTTTTCATTTAAATTGATATTATTTTTATTATATATATATTTATATATACATATTCTATATAGTCACTTGCAAGAACATTTATGAGTATATATATTCTATATATATTAATTATTTTACAAATGAATATAATAATATATATTTATATATATGTATATATAATGATATGTATAGCATCACAAAATACTACTGCTGCTCCAGGTAGAAATAATAATCCTCTCTGGGAAAATAATAATAATACAAATAATGCAAATAATAATAATAATCTAAATAATAATGAGGGTACTATGCAGAATAGAGAGCAAATAACGCAGATTATTATTGTGATTGTTCTCTTCTTCCTATTATCTTGGTTCATTCAATAAAAATGTATACTTTTGAAACAATTATTGCTTGTATTATTATTTATGTTTTCTTTTTTGTTGTGTGTCAATATTAGTTCTTTATTTTAAAAGTAGTTATATTATTTAATTATGTTGTTTTATAAAAATTTTAATAATTAAAAAAAATCTAACCATAAAAATATACAAGAAGAATAAAAGACAACAAAGTAATATAAAATAATAATGTCTAATGATTTTTGATAATTCCCGATAAATTTATTCATACAAATTAACTAATTCATTCATCCATGTATATATGAAATGTAGAAGTAGTTATATATATATTTATAATTCTTGTTTAGCAAGAGCTTCCTTAACATCAGAACCACGAGGAAGATTAACAAATAAATCCTTTCTCTTTTCAATTTGTTCAACAGTCTGTTTAAGATCTTCTTTCTTTGTAGGAATAGGAACTTGAATAGAATTGAACATATCAAGAGTTTCAAAAGTATGTTGAAGAACAACCTTCTTAGTAGAAGCAACAGTCTTCTTAGCCTTCTTCACTTTAGTAACTATATATATATAATATAACATTTAGTAATAATCATAAAAAAAGTATTATAGATAAAAATAAAAAAGATAATAAAAAAGATAATAATAATAATAATAATAATAATAATAATAATAATAATAATAATAATAATAATAATAATAATAATAATAAATCTATATACCACTTCCAAAGAAGTCTTCATCTTGCTTTTTGAATAACTTAAGATCCTTAGCTTTTTCTTCTTTAGATTTATCTTCCTTAGTTTCAGAAGTCTTCTTAGCTTCATTAGCATGAGTATTTTCACCAATATAAGCCTTACAATAAGTAAGAAGACGATCACAAACATTAATTTCCTTTTCAAAAGGAGGTAATTTAGCTAATTCAGCTTCAACAGCAGCTTGTTTGGCTTGTTGTTCTCTCTCATATTGTCTATCTTCAAGAATATGTTTAGCATCTCTTTGCTTATAGATATTACCAATATTACCATAGTAAAGCTCTTCATTCTTTTTAAATTCTTCAAAAGCTTGTTTCTTTTCAGCATATTTATTATCAACTTCTTTCTTAATTTCATCTTTCTTAGCATAAATAGCCTTAACGGGATCTTCTTCATTAGTCTTAGAAGCATCGAGAATCTATAGAATAATAATAATAATAATAATAATAATAAACATAATAAACATAATAAACATAATAATAATATATATATATACATCTTGAAGAGATTTCATATTAGCCGATAATTCATCAAGAGTAGCTTTAGTTTCATTGATTTTAGTATATAATTCTTTCATTTCATCACGAATCTTTTGAATATCACCACGAACATCCTTAAACTTAGAAGCTTCATTGAGTTGCTTCTATATATATATATGAATAAATATAATAATAATAATATATATATAACTATAATAACATTCAATATAAACATAATAATAATCAACATACTCTAAGTTCAGAAATCTTCTTATTAATATTCTTTTCTTCATTAAGATTAACAGATTCAGTAGCTATATATAAATAAATATTATAATTAAAAAAAAAGAAAAATAACAAATAGTATAATTTCTAAAAAAAAAATAATAATAATAATACTTACAAAGTTTAAATTCTAAATCACTAATTCTTTCTTCAATAGCTTCAGGCTTAAGAGTAGACTTTTCTCTTTGAGCTTTATCTAAAGCATCTAATTGAGTAAGCTTAGCTTTCTTGGCATTAACAGTATCAAATAAAGATTTTTTAGTCTTAAGGGCTTCACTGAATTTAGCTCTAAGAGAAGATAAATCAGCAATAGTAGCATATCTACCTTCTTTCTTAGATTTACGTTCAGTAAGAATAGCTTCAACATCTTTTTGAAGATCATCAGATTTCTTTCTTAAATCAGCAATTTGATCATCAATCTTCTTTTGAGCTCTAGCTAAATCTTCCTTAACAGGTTTGTTATACTTAGGATAAGGAGTATCAACAATCTTTTGGAGTTCTTCGTCAGAAAGAGCAAGTAAATCTTCTTTCTTATAAGTAACTCTATTACGATGTTGCTTCTTGGAAGCATCAGCAGCTTCAGCAACAACTTCAGTAGTTTCAGGAGCTACTTCAGTAGCTTCAGGAGCTACTTCAGCAGTTTCAGGAACTTCAACAACAGCAGGAGTTTCAACGGGAGCAGAAACTTCAACTTCAGCAGGAACAGGAACACTTTCAGTAACAGTAGGAACGTCAGACACTAAAATTTACAAAAAATGAATTAGACATAACGTTTATAAAAATTTTTAGATTTCAATATTATTCATGAAATATCTTGTTATTTTATATATATACTTATAACCGGGAACACAAGAATATTAACAAAGAACAGAACGAAATTATATAAAATGCATGACAATAAAAAAGTCATTATTATTTCGTGAACATTTGACCCTATTTCACATTTGGATTTGGGTTTTTCTACAGGAGCTCTTTTCATAATTATGGCACTTATATTTCCAAAAGATCTAATAATTTTCTATTTTGTTTTTCTCACTTAGACATTTTTTCATGATTATTTTTGCTAGAGGGACTGTACTTCAGTTTCATTTCCTTTTCTGTATTTCACTGAACATATATATTATTACATCTATTCTTAACAAATCTAATCAGTATCTAGATTATATCAAAACTTAACTAGTATTTAAGTGAAAATCATTATATTTTGATACTATAATTCTATTATTAAATTTGTTTCTTTTTTAAAATCTATTACTGAATCTTCGAAAAGCGAAATAATTAAAAATGATTCACAACAAAAACAAAAAATGACATAAAAATTGTTGTTTTTCAGAAAAAACATTTTAGAGATATAAGGAATGTTAACTTATAAGTCATACATTATACTTAATAAGTTTTACTTACAATACAAGCTTGTATATAATATATCAACCACACAGATATCATTTATTTCTATTTTATTATATCTATCATTCTATTATATTCGTGAGTACATTATTCAATCAAAATAAAAAATAATATACTAATTTAAAAATGAAGTTATTGTGAAGACTATGAAATATTTAAATTACAGTGAATGAGCAAGAGATATTCGCGGGTTTTAAAAATGAGAAATTTGTGATTTTTCTTAAAACAATTTCAAGTTCAGAGAATAGCTAACTCGGGTTGTTTCTGAATAATTATTAATATATTATAATAAAAAGTTATTTCAAAGAGTAATGGAAGCTGAAGGACCATTTGTTGAAACAGAAATTATTTTTGAAGTCTGTTTACTTCCCTCCGATCTCACAAATCTTATGGATGGTGTAAAGAAGAGTCTTTATTCCCAACTCATGAAATATTGTGAAGAAGTTCATGGAGTTCTTATATCTATGAGTAAAATAAACATTATCAATCAAAGTTCTGCAATCGTTGATGAATCCCCTTATCTTCGTTTCAATGTTCAAGCTAAGGTTGTTGCATTCCAACCTAAACGTGGAATGATTTTATCTGGTATCGTAAATAAGGTATATTGTTTTATTTATTATGTTTGATATTTATTTTTTAATTATATTATATTTATTTTATTATGTTTATTATATTTATTCCTATTATACAGACTACTGCAAACACTATTGGTTTACTAGTTTATGGTGTTTTCAATGCTTCTATTCCTGAAGACTTATTAAGCGAAAATTATAAATATGATATTAATAAAGAACAATGGTATTTATAATATTATATATATTAATAATAATAATAGTAATATATATATATATATATATATATAGGTTATATGATGAAGATGTTGTTGAAGTAGGAAATAGTATTCCATTCAGAGTTGAAAGGTATATATATAAATATAATCAATATAATAAAATACAATCAATATATTTATAAATAAAATCAATATAATAAAATACAATCAATATATTTATAAATACAATCAATATAATAAAATACAATCAATATATATATAAATAAAATCAATATAATAAAATACAATCAATATATATATATTATTTTTATTTCCTTAATGCTATATATAATTTTATCTCTAAAATAGATTAAATGAGACTATTGGCATCTTAAATATTACAGGAAGTGTAAAGGAATAAATAATATAACTCTATTTGTACAACTATTCTACTATTATTTCTCCTCTATGTATGTATTTTTTTCTTACAATCGTATATGTTTCTATTTATTATGTCGTTCTGTGTGTATATTTTAAAGCTGTTTTGTTATTCTTTTAATAAGAGTTATAACTACTTTTTTATATCTAATTAAATCAAATATAAGTTTTTCCTATTCATATTTCTCATTCAATTACTCTCTATTTATAAAGTTGTTCTTATCATCCAAACAGTATATACATAGCTACTATTTTTTTTAATCTATTCAAAAATTATACAAAGATAGTCACTTATTGATTTATATAATAATAAAGAGATATACATATATACTTTGAACAAAACTATGGAATAATTGTATATGGACGTAAAAACATTGAAAAATAAAATTTTAAAAAAAATTAACAATATACACAAAAAAAACAGAATATATACTTGAAAAACACTTTTAAAAATATCATAATATATCTATATTATCATATATTATAAATAGAACTATTTTAGAAAATATATATACAAATAACAAATAATAAAAAGCATATTAATTTATTGTTGAATCCCCCAAACTTCATAATCATCAACAATAAAATGATTATCAACATCGGCCTTGTCGGTATTCACAAATAATGAATATTTCTGAGAAGTGTTGAAAACAGCTGAGCAATCTCCACGGCAATACGATTTATTATTACGATGGCAATCATCACGTATACTAATATCATTTCCAATTATTTGTGGTCCTATCGCTTTATCACAACCTATTCCATAACTCTTATCACTTGCATAATACTCATATTTAGTAGGAGGAATACCATGTTCATTACTTAAAGTAAATAAAAACTCTTTTGAATATGGCTTGAAACCTATAAAATATATATAACTATATATTCTATATTTGATAGTGTGAATAATATATATATATATAATCTTTATAAATTCTTATTATCTTTATAAATTAATAGAATCTTTATAAATTTATAGAATCTTTATAATTATCTAAATATATACCACTTTCACAATCCCAACTTTGATCTGTATATCCTCCAAATATATTAATACATTTATTATGACCTATATGTTTAACTAGAGTTACTGTTTCTCCTTTATTATCACATAATTCATGGAATTTCTGAACAGAATAATCGTGATCAGAAGCTCTATATAGAATTATTATAGAATTATAATTAGCATATTACTATATTATTATATTATTATTTATAAAATAACAATAAAAAATTAAAAAAATATATCATAAACACAACAATAATGAAATAAATATATCTTATAAATACCTGTATAAAAGCTTCCATTTCTTTTCGCAACCTAACCATTGAATTAATGGAGTTTCCATGATTTTTGTTTCAATAATATTTGAATTTAGGAAAGATCGAGTCTTAAATGATATTTCTTCTTGAACTAATGATTTTCCTTTTTCACCAAATAAATCAAACATTTCTGATTCAAGTAATGTTTTATCTATTGTCTGTATAGAATCTTTAGGAATATTGATTATATTATTCTTTATATATTGGTAAATATAATCAATATATTTATATTCTTTATTGATATAAAGAATATCATCATCAGAGTTATAATCAACAAATCCATTTTTATACTTCATAACATAATTATCCCACAAATCATTACTTTTCATATACTTACAAAGCAAAGGAGCGTTCTGATTATTCACAAGAAAATGAACATCGTCACCAATGACATATTGCTTGCTAGTAATACTTCTTCTTTCACGAGCTACAGTAAGAGAAGCAGGAAGTGGTAAGCCACAAAATTCAAATAAATCAATAAATTCTAACTGATCATGATAATCATGATTACTAAAATCAATTTGTTTTCCATTAACGCAATCCAACAAATAGTAAGCTAAAGCATCACTTCCAGTATAATCCATATATATTGATCCATCAGTTGTTCTACAGTCATCATTATATTGTTCTAATATATACGAACCTTCTAATGTTTCAAGAACACCTTTTGAAAGTTGAAATACAGGACCTGAACTTGTAAAACGAATATATTCAATTCCAGTATCTGTAGAATCACGTACAACTCTATTATTCTCACCCTTAGAAGGAGTATCTGGTTTTGTATCAGGTTTTATAGAAACTGATGGAGATTCCAAAGGAGTGCCGTTTTCACTTTCAATACAATCATTTGCAATATTACGTATAAGACGTGTTATAGATGCTCCAGAATGAATTCCAAGAGACAATACAGAGCTAAATACTGAGACAATATCACGCATTAGTTCTTCGTACACAAAAATATCATCTTTAAATCGATTAAATCGATCCAAATCAAACATTACTTTCTGCTTGACCATTTTGAATAATCTAAACAATAGAATGTAATTAATTTAATTGAAAGAAAGTACTAAAAAACAATTCTCAACATTTTTTTAAAAACGAATTTTCAGTATTTCAAAAAGATATCCCAACGATTCTACTTGTAAATTTTTTCTTGCATTTAAAGTACTATTATCTACTATTGGACGGTTCAGTTTGTTCTGAAATGCAATGTTTTCTTGCATGTACTAAGAGAACAGCATGATGCTTCGTATTTTTAAATAAGTATTTTTCGTGAAATGTTCTTTTGGTGTCATTCATGTGTTACCTATCACAGTTTTTATTTTGTACGTATGTGTTTGTTGATATGGTCTGTTCCTTTTTGCTTTATTCATAATATCTTTTGGAATGAAACTTAAATTATTTGTAGACTGTTTTTTATTATATTTTTTTATCTACCGAATAGATGATATTGATCAAGTATTTACTTGGTCTTGTAATTGAACTCTAAGACAAAAATAATTTTAATTCCATTTTGAATAGGATAGATATAATAGTATTTTTATAAACGTATATATATTGCAAAAACGAAAATATTCAAATAGTTATTTTAATTATAAAAAAAAATAAAGAATCTTAAATATAAATAAAGCAATAAAAATAAATACATTATAAAAGTAAATATATAGTTATTATTCGATATTTGCATCATTCAGATCTAGTTCATCATCAATATCTTCATTATATATATTCTCTGCCATATTCCATACTTGTAATACATTATCTTCAGCAACTGAGGCCACGCACATTGCATCCTATATATATATATATAATAAGAATGGGCTATATATATATAATGTGATATATATATAGAATAAAATAGAATAATAATACGTGATATATATATATATATATATACCGAAGGGTTCCAAGATACTTCACTAATCTTACTAGTGTGTCCCCCGTGAATAAATAGCAATTCTGGCGGACCATCTACAGCCTCTTCAGGCGTCTGCTCTCTTCCTATCTATATATATATATATATATATATATATATATATATATATATATATATATATATATATTAAGTATATATTATTATTAATATTAAATAGACTTATATATATATATATATATATATACTCTGGATAGATCCCAGACAATGCATCTTCTATCTTCTCCTGCAGACATACATATATAGGGGTATTTCGGGTTCCATTGAGTAGTATATATGGCATCAGAATGACCTTCAAGGACATGCAGAGGGTGAGAGAAATTACGAGTATCCCAGAGACGCAAGGTAGTATCACTACTACCTATATATATATGTATAGACAGATAGATAGATAGATAAAGTTATAAATTAAAATATAGAAAAATACATAATATAATTATATAGATATAGAATGATAAATTAATATATATATATATATATATATAATATAATTATATAGATATAGAATGATAAATTAATATATATATATATATATATATATATATATATATACCAGTAAGACAGAGATGTTCATCAAAGGGATTAAACGCAACGGTATTCACTTCTTTGGTATGGGCTTGAACTCTAAACATAGGGGAGTATAAATAAATAAATATATATATATATATATATATATATATATAGGTAGAAATCTAACTTATTCCAAAAACATCACAATTGTAATAGATATTATTATATATCTTTAAAAGTCATTATTATTATTATTATATTATTATTATTTATATATACTGTTTTACGAATGTATCTTCACGAATATCGGCAATATATAAGTATTTATCATCCCCTACCGAGGCAAATATATCCTTATGAATCGGATGCCAACAAACGTCCTAGGGGAGGAATATTATTATATATTATTATTATTATTATTTATATATATATATAACTATAAAAACAAAAGAATAATGAATATATATATATATATATATATATATACTTCGACAACATCTGTGTGATAATTAAATTTTCGAACAGGGTCAAGCATTCCCGCGGTATTTCGAGCCGTATTATTAGTATCCCAATAGCATACCTAATAATAAATATTATAATAAATATTATAATAAGTATAATAATAACAGTCAAGTTAAAAAGAGACTAATGCAAAAAAACAAAAAATATATATATATATATATATATATATATATATATATATATATATATATATATATATATATATATATATATACAACATGATCATCAGATCCACTTAATAAAAGCCCTTTCTCAAGAGACGACCAAGCCAAACCATATCTATATATATATATATATATAGAATAATAAGTATAATAAGTATAATTATAGAATAACACTAAAAATCAATAATAATAATATATAAGTTAATAACACACAAATAACAAATAATAATATATAAATAGGTTAATAACACACAAATAATAAATAGCAAATAACATATATATATATACCCTTCCGCAGTATGTCCGGCACATCGTATTTGAGGGTTCACTTCGTTGTCCCGCGGGACTGAGGGGTGTTTTGTACGGTCGAATATATGGACTTCTCCTGAAGGTGTCTTTGTAGCTATAAGAAATGGGTCTTGAGGCATAAAACGAGCTTTATTTATATATAATATATAATATATATAATATAATATATAATAAAAATTGTAATATCTATTAAATAAAAAAAAACTAATATATCAATAGAATCTTTAAAAAAAAATTGAATAGTATAAAAAATTATATATACTTATTAACTTCTCCTTGATGATTGATTTTGATAGAAATATCTATTTTACCTGAAATACCAGAATAACCACCAGCTTCTATATATAGAATAAATACATATATATATATATATAGAATATCAATAAAAAATCATTAAAAATAATTACCTCCATTTTCTTCATCATAATTGTGTATATCAATTTCTGTTTCAGGAAGAGGTAGTCTGACATTCGCAATCATCAAATAATTTTGATCATTACCTGATGTATGTGTACCTAATAAAATTTCATGATCAATATAATCCTTATTTTCTGTTATTTCAGCTTTAGGTAACCATTGAACAGTAAGACTTGGCCATTCTAAGGCGTGAGTTAAAATCAAATCATACAGAAATGGAGTGTTCTTCTTCCATATTTTATATTCTTCGCTAATCACTTTATCGTCTGTAACATTCTCAACACTATCTGTTTCTACAAGAAATCAACTTTATATATAATTATTATCATACCAGGATCTATATCCATGTTGTTCAAACAGTCTAACAATGAAATGATAAAAAAAGAGGCAAAAATTGAAAAAGTGTCTAAAAAACGAAACTGAGCAAGGAATAAATAAGGGAAATTATTTCAAATGTTTGTTTTTCACATAATATGATTAACACATCATAATATATTCATTTCAAAATATATTTTAAAGATAACTAATCATTTTTATCACATTATGAAGATTATTATTATAATTTCTGGGGATCACTTTTTTCATGATCTCCATTTTGGTTTTCATATATTAAAACAAGTTTTTGATTCGTTGCACAATTATTAGAAACATTAAAATAATAGTGATTATATAGTAATTTTTAAAAATGAATTAAATGTGTGACTATTTTTTTTCATTTATAGTATCAAAATTTAATAGTCTTATTTCATTAATTTCGGACAATATAACAATATTTAAAAAATAATGATAATTGTCAATTAAATCTCAAGAATTCCACACAATGTCTTCAATAGGCATTTTAAGTATTTTAATCACGTATCCAATAGTTCTAGTCTATCAACAACAGTTTCTTTCTAAAAATATATATCTTCTCTCCGAGTTAACATTTTCTATCTCTGTAGAATATGACCAAGCATGTACCAGATGTTTAGGGAATTGTATGCTCTACTGTATCCATGTATGAAGAAGTAAAATAATACGATAGAAAATTTAAAAAAATAAAATGAAACTTTAAATAAGATAGAAATAAATGTACTGATGATACAATATATTAGTGAACGATAAAATGAAGTTTTTAAATGAGAACTATGTGCATAGAAAAAAATTAAAATAATTTCTTTTTAAAAAAATATAAAAAAATGAAGTTGTTATCACCGATGGATCTATAAGTAAATAGAATAAAAAACAAAAGGAAGAAGGTCTAATAGGGTTAAAAAATAGAAAAAATAAATTATTGTTGTGTATTCATGATTATTTACAAAAAAATAAAAAATAATTTATCTGGAAAGAAAGCAAAAAGTTGGGAAAAGACAAATATTTCCGTGGAAATAAAAATACCGCAGAAAAATGAGTGGTTGCTGTATTAAAATAAAAGGTATAAAAGTTGAGAATGATTGTATTGGAAATCTCTATACAAAAATAAGGTATAATAACCAGTGGTTCAAAGCGTTTAGTGATTATAGCTTTTCCATGAAACATAACGATTTCAAAAAACATGGCGCATCACTTTACTATTCTCTTTTCTTTTCCTTTGAAAAAAAGTTGATATACCAATAATTTATTGATTACCTTTTCCATTTGCTATAAACAATATGGCTGACAACGCTGTTACTGTTCGTACTCACAAGTTTATGCGCAACCCTCTCTTAAAGAGACGTCAAATGGTTGTTGAAGTTCTTCACCCTAATGTAGCTAGTGTCTCCAAGGAAGATATCAAGAAACACATTGCTAAAATGTACAAAGTCAAGGACTCCAAATCTATCATTCTCTTTGGTTTCCAAGTTGCTTTCGGTGGTGGTAAATCTAAGGGTTTTGGACTTATTTATGATTCCGTCGAAGATTGCAAGAAATTCGAACGTAAATACCGTCTTGCTAGATTTGGACTTGATGAACTCAAGAAACAATCTCGTAAGATGATCAAGGAAAACAAGAACCGTCAGAAGAAGGTTTGGGGTACTGGCCGTCGTGCTGCTGCCCATAAGGCTAGAAAGGCTGATGAAGAATAAACATAAAGTATTATTTGTATGCAGCTCATGGAAATTACTTGGTAATGTAATAATCTTTAATGTTTAGTTGTATTGCCTTTTATTTTTTTCTTATTAAAAACTTTTGTAGATCAGGTTTCTTCTTCATATACTACAGTGGTCTATTTCATGTCTTCTACTTATTATTCTATACAACATTATGATATTTAGAACTGTTTTCTTTTATTATTATTATTTTAATTTTTGAACGAAACAAATTATTTTATTACATAAGAGTGTATTATTCGCTATTTTACATTATACTATTGACATTATTTGTTTCAGAGGAGGGTAATTCTTCTAGAATTTGACTTGTGACCCTTTTGACATCTTTAAAGAATCTATATATCATGCAATAGTTTATATAGGAAAGAAAATGCATACTTAATATTATCAGGAAAGTTTAGAATCATTTTTGCGAACAGAACATCAATGAGAGGTGTTATTTTATCTTTTCGTATTCCAATTTCAAAAGACATTTTGATCATATAAATAATAGTAGTAAATAAAATAGAGTTGACTTTATGTCTAGTATAATGTGTGAATATTTCTTCTGAGATATTTGTAGTATTGATATTTTGTTCTTGAAGATAATGTTTTTCATAAGTATCAATCATATTTGTAGAGAGACTAACTAGTTCGTTTATCTGTTCTTCAAGTGGCTTTTCTTTCTATATAGAATAGTATATATTGTGTAATGAAATATTATAAGGCAATAGTAGAAAACATAGGTAGTGTATATAATAATAATATATTGAATAATAAATAATAATATATTGAATAATAAATAATAATATATTGAATAATAAATAATAATGTATTGAATAATAAATAATAATATATTGAATAATAAATAATAATGTATTGAATAATAAATAATAATGTATTGAATAATAAATAATAATGTATTGAATATTAAATAATAATGTATTGAATAATAAATAATAATGTATTGAATAATAAATAATATATGATATCATTTATATATACAAGCATGATTTGAATAGATTGAATAGGATATTGTAAAGAAGCTAATGACTCGTTAGTCGTTTTAAGATTATCACGAAGCCATATATAAGTAGAAGAAGTTTTAATAGAATAAGACTATATATATATTTATAATACTTACTAGCAAAATTATATATATACGAAGAAAAAAGTTAAAATATGATATATAAAAATATAATACAGTATTGATTTATAACATAATATCTAAAATATTATTTTTGTAATATTTTAAATAAAATCAGAATATATATATATATCATTTATATATCATTTATATACATTTTGTTTGTATACATTACAAAGAGTAGATAATTCTTTAAGTAATATATTTTTTCTTTCTAATAGAATTCCATAGAGTTCCATCAAGTTATAATCAGAATTCGATAGATCAGGAGAGATAGAAGAATCAAATAACTTGGAATTTGGAATAGGACTATCTATATATATATATATATATATATATATATATATATTATTTATAAGGAAGAATTATATAAATGAGATAAACAGGATTTGAATATATATATATATATATATATATACAAAATTGTTCAAATAATTGTGGTTGTATATAAGAAGGAAATCCATTGACCTAATAATATTAATATATATATATGTATATATATGTATATATACAGCTACATCCCATATGTTTAATAAATGTGTACCGTCTTGTAGTGAATCAAAAAGTATTAATAATTGCCAGGAATTGAGACTATAACTCAGTATACTTCCTTTGGCGATGTATTTATATATAGGATGAAGAGCTATTATGTATATAGTGTTATTATTATTATATAGAGTGTATTATTATTATTATATAGAGTGTATTATTATTATTATTATTATATATAGTGTTATTATTATTATTATATATAGTGTTATTATTATTATTATATAGAATGCTATTATTATTATTTATATAGAGTGTATTTTTATTATTATATAAAGTAACTATACTTAATATATATATATAAATATAGTCATTATTATAATAGTATATATATATATATACCATAAACAGTAGTTCCAATAGAAAAAGGAGCCAGTTTATCGAATGACATTCCATTCCTTTTTGTTACAGAAGTGTTCTATATATATAATATATATATAATATATATACATGATTTAGTTGTGTATAAATAGTATATTTCCTATATTCAGCGAGTGACCTCCTTTCAGAGGCAATAAATGCTGCACTAAATCGCCTTACAGCACCCATTTTATGGCGAATATGAGCCCATTCTCGACGGGTATGTTTTGTGGACTAAAAGAAATATAGGAATAAATATAATAATAAATAAAATAAATATAATAATAAATATAATAATAAATATAATAATAAATATAATAATAAATATAATAATAAATATAATAATAAATATAATAATAAATATATAAATATAATAATAAAAACAGTTATAAAAATACTAATAAAAGACCTAAAACATATAAATATAAAAATCTTATATACAGAAATATTAAGTTGTTTTAAAAGCATGGAAAATTCATTGAAGAGAAAATATTGTCTATCTATGGTACTATAGAAGAATTCATGATACATCCATAATCTTGATTTCCCACGTAAAAAGTTAGATAAACGAAGAATAGCAGATTTGGCATTGATCTATAAGAATGCTTATAAATAGGAATAATGAACAAAATCAATATATTTAGCAAATCAATAGTATAACAAGCATGTCTGTTGAGAATATAAATATAATAAAATTAAGATAAGAATACTTTAGAACAATGAGCATTTTCATTATACGTATCAATTTCTTTTATTGTATTGTATACAGATCTATTTTATTTGTTTAGATATAAATAAGTGATTATAAAGAATAAAATATACTCATTAAGTCGATGATTGAACAAAGCCTTTGTTGCTATTCTCTATAAATAAGCGTAAACATAGACACAGATATACTAAGTGATATGAACTATAATATACATATGGATTATCCATGATTGAAGAGCTTTATGAAAAAGAATCACTAATGTTTAAAAGAAAAAGATTCCCGTGAATTCAATACGAGGTTTTTCTTGATTGTCGTGGTCTCTCCGGTTCATCTGTTCATTCGCATTTTGGGGGAAAACCAAATAATTCTCATAATTATTTTTTATTAAACTATTTTTTGTATATTATTCTATAAAAGAGGAGCCTAATGTCTTTATTCAGAAGTTTTATTAATATATATCAGACACTCTCCTATAAATTCATGTTCTCATTGTTCCCCAGACCTGCTCTTGCAATGAGTCCTGCTATTAATAGTCTTCCTCAGTTCAATGAACCTAGTGTTATGGATATTCTGAAGGATGGATTCCTTCTTGCTGCTCCTAAAAGAAGAAGGTCAATTGCCGTTAACAGAGAACGAAGAAACTCCTATCACATCCAAGAAAAAACTGAAGTCATCATATGCCCTAAATGTGGTAACATGAAACTACGACATCATGTATGCAAAGAATGTATGAATGCTGGCAGAATAGGTGGTACTCGTGAATATTAATGGATCCAATAACGTTTCTCAATAAATAAAAACTTTTAAATATATATTTTGTGTGATTTATTATTGTTTTGTATATTATCTTTTTATATGATATCAACAATCGTAATCTGAACAAAATAATAAAAAGAAACATAATTAATTAATAAATGACTTTTAATTCTTGACCTTCCATAGTTTTATAGTTCTATCATCACTACAAGATAAGAATATATTATGATCATCATGTATATTCCATCTTAAACAATTAATATCAAATTCATGTAATTGTTGAGATTGAATAAATTGTAATTCATTCTCTTTTTTTGTAAATAAATATACTTTATTTTCTTCACCTCCTATTTATATATATAGAATTATATTATTTTTATATAGTTAATTATAAAAAAAATATTATAATTTATAAGAATTTATTTTATTATAAATATGTATATATAATTTATAGTATTAGTATATATATACCCGTAATAAGATATTGTTGATTATAATCAACAGAGTAAAGAGCAAAATTTGTATACCCACTGTATAATAAACCTAAATAATCATCACCTATATAATTATAATGATTATTATTATTATTCTATGATTATAATGATTATTATTGTTATTATAATTAAATAATAAAGTTTTAAATAAAGTGTTATATGTATATATATATATATATATATATATATATATATATACCATCTTTTCTCCAAAGAACAATATTTCCACTTCCATCAACAGAAACAAAAGAATCTTCATTCTCATCTGCTATATATATATATATATATAATAATAAAAACATTATAATATAATATACTATAAACATTATAATATAATATACTATAAACATTATAATATATATATATATATATACGATTTATAAATGTAATTCCCCAAATAGTGTTTTTATGTACAGTCAAATTATGTTTACAAACATATTCATATCCTTCTTCTTCCCATATCTATAGTAATAAGTAGAATAAGTATAATAAGTATAATAAGTAGAAAAAGTATAATAAGCATAATAAGTAGAATAAATATAATAAGTATACTAAGTATAATAAACATATTTCTTTTAATATTTATGACAAACATAGCAACAATAATAAACATAATATAATAACATAATAAGTATAATATCACATAATACCTTGATGGTATTATCATAGGAACAACTGTATAATCGATTTAATGTCGGATGCCATTTAACAAACTTTATATCCTATATATATTATTTAATTATATATTTATATTATTAATAATAAATTATAAATGTATAATATGTAAAAAAAAATATATAAATATATATATATAACTATGAAAATAAATATAGAATTTCTAAACGTAAAAAAATGAGAGAAGAAGAAAAAAAAATATATATATACTTGTGTATGTCCTAGAAGCATATTATAACAATCCATTTGCTCACTATCTTCATCTTCATAACCCCATATCATTATATTACGATCTCTTTATAATAATAATAATAATAATAATAATAATAATAATAATAATAATAATAATAATAATAATAATAATAATAATAATAATAATAATAATAATAATAATAATAATAATAATAATAATAATAATAATAATTATAATAATAATAATAATAAAATTCATAAAAAATAATCAATTAATTTAGATAATTCAAAATAAACAATTTACCGTGAACAACTAGCCAGAAGATCACCACTTGGTTTCCAATCAACATGTTTGACTTCACTTGAATGACCTTCAAGTGTATGACTATATTTGAATGTCTTTCCATCATACTTCCAGATAATAATTGTTGAATCAAAACTACAACTGGCTAATGATTTTCCATCTGGAGAATATTCAACACAACGAACGGTTTTCTTATGTTCTCCAACTAAAGTAGAATAAAGAATCCATTTTCCATCAACCTTTTTCCATATTCGAATCGTTCTATCACTTCCACATGACGCTATCTCATCTCTCGTTGGACACCAAGAGGCATACCAAACTTCAGAATTATGTCCCTCTAATGTATCTATAAGTTCTAACTCAACCATCAGTTGTAAAATATAGAATTACAAAGTAATATTGATGATTATAATTAAAAAATAAGTTCTTTCCAAAACAAAAATTGTTCTTTCTTTCTTTTGACTCCAAAAATAAAAGATATTTCAAGTATTTCTTTCTTTTATTATATAGATTACTCTCGTATTCATATCACAAAAATATATCTAGGTTCTTGTGAATGCCTAAGAAACGGTATAATCAATCGATTCCCAATGACGGGTCTTTTACTGCTGAAGACTTCATTAAACGAACTTTTGTAAGCCACAGTGAAACTCAACACTATATTCCAAGAAAAAAAACATCGATTGTTCCTACCATTATAAAAAAAGAACAATTTGTAAAAGCAAAGTATATTCTAAAATACTCTTATTGCTGATATAAAACATAGTTTCCGGTTTATTCTTAATAAGGATGTTGTTGAAGAACAATATGTGACTAACGCTGATTGTCAAGTGTCCTGGGACGATGTTAAATATGTAGAATATGCTATGCCAAAGGATACTTGCTGTCCAATATGCTTAGACAAACCTCATGTTCCAAGAATTGGACGTTGTGGACATATTTACTGGTATATATATATTAAATTAATAGATATTTATCAACTATGTAATTATAAACTTATATTTATGAATCTAATAATAATATAAATCATAATACATGTCAATTATTCATTTTCTTCTAGTTATGTATGTATTCTTGCTTGTTTTAATCATGATAATGGCTATTCGTGTAAATGCCCTATATGTGGTGAAATCATTGCTGAAAAATCGATTAAACCAGTATTATTAACAGAAGAACATACCCAATATAAAGAAGGAAATATGATATCATTTCTATTACTAGAACGTAACTTAACTATATGCTGTCCTCTACCTCTAAAATCATTTTTAAAAGAACGTATTCTTTCACATCATCTACCTTATTATAGTATATATAATTATATATATATATATGTAGATTTGTTATTTATGCTGTTTTATATATATCTTAGTTTATTATTATATTTTTAATTATTATATTTTAAGAATTATAACTTTATTTAATATATATTCATTTATTCAATCATAATCATATATTTCTCATATATATACCTTATATATATAAATAATCTCGAAAACCTATATATATCACATTTTTATAAACCTATATAAATTACAATAATAAACTTATATACATTCATTACTATTTTAATCTATATTTTTCTTTCTCAAGGTGATTATGACAGTCGTTTTTGTATATATACATTAGAAGATACCTATATAAATAAAAAGATATCTATAAACAATCAGAAAGATATTATGGAACAGAAAGAATCTATGGAATGTATAGGAGAAACATTATATATGCCTATAGTAAATACTATTATAGATACTCTTTGTATATATACAGATATCAAGAAAGAAGAAGAAGAGTTACAATTATTAGAAACTAAAATGAAAAATATACATAAACTCAATAAAGAAGCAAATAATCGCGGGAAAAGTAATGATAATAGCAAGAAAGATAATAATAATAATAATATTCATATATCTGAATTTGACAAGAATTCTATTCCTTTTGTCCCTCAAAGTTCCTCTATTTCTCCAGTTTCTCCAGTTTCTCAGTCTCCTGTTGTGACATCCAATTATAATTTAGAAATAAGTGCGTCACATGATACTATAAATAGTATTCCAGTGGTATGTAATAATGATTCGTGGAATGATTCCGAAACATGTGCCTCTCTTGCAACATGTATTGATATTGATAAAGCAGATGAATATATTCTTAAGAACTATATACATAATGAAATAACAGATCTCTATAAACCAGAAGATACTCTATATAAAGATATACAGAATAACCACGGGAATGAATCGAATCCTATTGAGAATCAGAATGTATATTCTAAAGAAAATAATAATAATAATAATAATAATAATAATAATAAAGATAATGATAACGAAGATAATAATAATAATTCAAATAATAATTCAAATAATAATTCAAATAATAATAATAATAATAATAATAATAATAATAATCCTTTCAAGGACACTCCTTCGTCTCTCTATTTCTATCAAGAGAAAACAGGGGCGTTATATATATTACATCCTATTAATATGAAAATGTTATTATCTCAATATAAAGACTATTCTAATTTCCCTAAAGTACTAAATGGAAAGATACTACAAATAGACAGGGAAATCATTACGTCAGGAACACAAAAACACTATTCAATACTGCGTCATCTTCCTAAATTATCTGAAGTTTGTATAGTTGAAATCGATATGAATAAATTTATTAATCGTAATATATATAAACAATTTGAAAATGAATTAAAAGATCGTGAATCTCTACGAAGAAGAAGAAGAAGAATTCAAAAAGAAATAGAAAAACAAATTGAAGTATATATATATATTTTTTTTTTCTTATATATATTTTTGTATATATATATTTTATTTATTGAAACTTTTCTTATATATAGTTATATATATTTTTGTTCATGATTATCTAGTTTCTTTTTATAAATAATATAAAATACTATGATATATATATATATATATAGGAGGAGCCGTTATATATCCCTCAAGTGACGCCTATAGTGTCATCAGAAGTGACTAATCCTGAAAAGTTAAAGGAATATGTATATAATTGGCCAACTTTAGATGCGTCATCGCAGAGAGAGGGAAAGAAAAAATTAATTCCTGTGAATAATAATAATAACATAGAAAATACTATAGATATTGATAATAGTAATGATGATAATAATGTTGATAATAATAATATACATGTAGGTCATGAGAATAGAAAGAGTAATATGAATAGAAATAATAATTGTAAGAAGAATTCAACTGTTACGGACGTTACGAATTATGGGGAGGAACTCTCAGAAGAACAACAAGTCGAACTTGATCGAATTCTATCCCTGTCTCTGTCAGATAATATATATAATGATATAACATTAAATACAAATAAAGTTGTCAATTCTAAAGATGTATATATATAATTATTATTATGATTATTATATATATATATATATATATATATATATTATTTATATATAGTGGTCATTTAAACATATAGTTAAAAATGGTTATTTCCCAGAATTAAATTCAGATATAGACTCTACTACTACTTCAATTACTACTTCCACTAATATATCTACTACTACTTCTATTCCTAAGAAATCAGAAGAAAAACTAAAACAAAATAAAAAAATAAAAACAAATCAATTAAATGCATGGGGGCAACCTGCTGTGATTCCCGCGGGAAAGTCTAATTTAAAAATAGAAGAAGAATCTATAGATGATAAACCACCAACAACATTTAACTTAGCAAATATGATTATAAACGCAAATAATAATAATAATAATAAAATGAATCGCACTGTAAACTCGAAGAGTAAGAAAAATAAAAATAAAAATCAAGTTTTATTTTCTATTTAATATATATATGTTTTTATGTGTATTCAATTTATTATCTAGATTATTATTATATTAAATTCAACTATATGTTTATGCTGTTTTGTTATTCTCATTCATTATTACAAATAGAATAATATTATTAATGTTCTTAATTTAGTTCATGTAGCGTACAGCGCCTTACACACTTTTAGTATTATTGACTTTGTTATTAACATTTATAATATTAAAATAACATCAAAAAGCATTTTTGAAAAAACAAAATTCTTGGCTAAAAAAATAGGGTCGCCACGAAGACTCTCTTGGAGTACAAGTTTCTCAAAAGAGCCAGTTCCTAGGGTACTTTTAGGCGCAGATGGCGTAGGAAGAACACTTCTGGGGTAGGCAATGGCGAACCCTAGCTTATCTCCATCTCTAGCGTTCGCCAAACTGTACTTTGAGTACAGTCTGTACTCCAAGAGAGTTTCTATCTACGCCTTCTGCGCCTAAAAGTACCCTAGGAACTGGCTCTTTTGAGAAACTTGTACTCCAAGAGAGTCTTCGTGGCGACCCTGCCTTGTATATGACCTAGTTGAAAAAACCTAGTTTTTATCACATGATATAGAACTAGGTTTTGTAGAGATGTATTGAAGAAAAATGACATATTTTTAAATTTATTTCATATATGAATTTCGTTGTATCTATTGTTACATTCCTTAAAGGAGGTATTCATGGTCAATATGATAATGTAAGTTCTTTTCTTGATGAATTGATCAATAGTATGGAACAAAGATGTAATGAAATCTTAGAAATAAATGATGCTTCTGTTCGTTATCAAGTTGTTCAATATAGTAATTATGGTGATAAAGTACCTCTTGTTTCAAGTGGAATGAGTCAATTAAATGATTTCTCCTATAAAGTATCTAATGAAAAACAAAAAACAGGAAATGGTAGTTGTAGAGAGTGTCAATCAACTTGTAAAGATGTGAATGGTGGTTTAATAGAAGCATTAAAAGAAATTGATAAATTACCTGGTTGTACTCATATATTATTTGTATGTGGTCGAGATCCTATGCATAATTTATTAAAAGATTGTAGATTAGTATATCCCTATAGAGGAATTGATTTGAATGAACAATATCATACGATCTGTGAAACTATTGTTAAACGTAATGTTAAAGTACATTTTATGCCTGTATTATCTAAAGATATATTATTAAGTGCTAATAAATTAAGAGAAGTAATTAGTAATAATGTTTTTGATGGTAGAAGAGTTGAAGGTAATAATTATATATTTGATGAAGATTATATAGTAGAATCAAGAGATAATACTTTTGATTTACAATTACTTGAACAGATGAAAAACAAATTTGATCAAATACTAATTGATGAATTCACAAAAAGTCTTCAATCTATGTAATTTTGTATTTTTTTTTGTTATATATATATATATTTATTTTATATTTTTGATTGTCTATATACATAATTTGTATTATTTTTATTTATTATATATTTTCTATTTATTTATTTAATAATATTATACATGAGTTTTGTTTTTAAAATAGTTTATCATTGATAATACTCAGTGTAATTTTTTTATAAACAGTTTTATTAAATACTTCTCTTGTTAATTCAAAATTTATTATACAGAAATTAGGATTATGTATAATATATATATATAAATACTATGAAGGCTTTTTATGTCAAAACAGTTTTTTCTTATGTATATTTATTATGATCCAGATCATGGAAAATATAATTAGATAATTGAGAATAGATATATACACAACTAGAAAAAGTTATGAATATATTATTATATTATGAATAAAATAATAAATAATAAATTATTTTGTTGTAGTTCAACTAGTTAAGAGTTTCATTTTTATTATGATAATATTGATCATATAGTTATATTTATTAATTATA
This sequence comes from Blastocystis sp. Blastoise, assembly GCA_039096225.1. Lineage (NCBI taxonomy): Eukaryota > Bigyra > Opalinata > Blastocystidae > Blastocystis > Blastocystis sp. Blastoise. The sequence continues at coordinate 459,209 of JBBPEB010000029.1, forward strand.
TTGATGATCATAGAACAGTCAATAGATTTGATGGATATATATATGTAAGAAATGGAAACAATAACAATATAGACTAAAAAAATATTTTGTATATATAAATTATTATAGAAAATATTTATCAAAAATAAAAGATAAAGAATAATAGTAGCTCATTTTCTTATTTTATATATATTTTAAGTATCTAAAAATATATTATGAAATAATAATAGATATTTGTATTTACATAATATTTCTATAGAAGAAGATTAATATATATATAAAATTAAACAGTTTTTTATGATATATAAAAATATTTATCATACAAATTAATCAATATAAGAATATATTGATCCTTATTAAATATAAAAAGTGTAAAGTGATCAGATATTCAATTTGATGACTCAATTGTTTGTGGTAAAAAAATGTCTGAAAATGATAATGAATAAAAACAGAAGAGTGATAGTAGTAATAAATAGTTATATGAAGACCATGAAAAATGGAAATACTCATTATATAAAATATTGGAAATAAAAAATATTAGGTTTTATAAAGATAAAATGGAAGTCCTCAAAATGATTAATTATTGTTTAAGAATAGCTATTTTGTTTGTTTCGTCATTTTTTAATTAATTAAATTCTTATTTTCTGTACTTATGATTACATCATATTATATAACTTTGGTTACAATTATCTTGTTTTATTATATAATTTAATTAAGTATAATACTGAGTGTATGAAATAGACAAGTTATATGTATCAATAAGTAGACTCTATATAATCTATTTATATATTTAACAGATTTATTCCGTTAAAAAGGATTTAATTGGTAGATAATTATTTATATGAAGAATTGAGTGATAATTATATTGTTTGGTAATGAAAGACTTAATCTTTTTGAACAAATTATTATAATAATAGTAAATAATTTGAAAATAGTTATAGTGATTCTTTTCTACATAAATAGGAAAATTCCATAAATACATTTATATATATGAATCAAATAGAAATATATATATACTTATGATAATAAACTTGAAGGAAAGAGTCAAATAAATAAATTTATAAAAATAATGAAAATAAAGATACTTGTAATATTAGAATAGAAGCATAGAAAAAGTACATTAAATAGTATTTACTAAAAGTATAAATCAAAGATATTATTTCTCATATAGTTCAATTAATATACAATAATCTATTTAAATAATACTTTGAAATAAATATAACTTTGATAGACATATGTAGGGATAATTCTGAATACAATAAGATGCTTATTAAAGAAAGTATATGATTTTAATGTGATTTCATTTCAAAATAGAAGAATATAGATCTAATAATATCTTTTACATAAGCATAGATTCATAATTTGACTTTTGAAGACATTCAAACGAATAGATTATGATATAAGTATGATCATCTATCTCAATTTGAACTATAAAATGAATAATTTTTAGTTATTTGATATTTGCTATACCTATATATATTATTTTAATAATGTAGAAATGTATATACTTAATTTTTACAATTTAATGGGGAAAATTAGAATTATTCTTGATAGTTTTAAGTAAATATGCATTCAAGACTTGAATATGAGCATATGTTGAATTTCTATTTGAAGAAATAATTAATAATAAGGCGTAAATAATGAATAATGAGTTGTTTCTGAAAAAATAAAAAATAAAAAGACCTGAAAATGACTGAAAAAAGAATCATGGATATAAATGAAAAAGTGGTTCAACTTTTGTTTATTTTCACAAAAAATATTCATAAAAAGTAGCAAGTTTTATTCTTTGCTTATCTCAATGAATCATTCATATATAGTATTGATTTCAACATATTTTTGAGTATTTATTAATTATTCATATAAAAAGTATCTTTTAAGCATAAGAGTATATTATTATTTTATCATTTTAGTTGAATTCAAGTGATGCCAACAAGTGATTTTCAATTAACTGATGATAAATGTATTTAAATATGAAAATCAATATTTTAGTATATTTTTAAATTTGTTTACATTTCAAGATGAAACGAAATTATGGATTTCTAAAGAATTTATTGAGAAATATCCTCAATTTCCCTTTTATGATATTATTCAACACTCTGATAAATATGAAGATAATAGTTATTATATAGATATACCTTCTTCTCCTATGAATAAAGTGGTTGTTTTTTTAATGAAAGAAAACATGGATATTGATTCATTAAATTTGAAAGATAGTTATGATATATATAGAATACTTATTGAGTATTCAGTTAAGATTGATAATGACATAAAAAGTTATTTATTAATACATATTAAGGAACTATTTTATAAATATTTAGATGACAATAATTATGATATATGTAGATATGGAAATGATTGCATAAAACCATGTATGTCTATGGAATTATTCAATTTAAAAGAGAAAGAAATACGTTCTAATGGTATATATATATATATATATATATATATATATAGGATTATTTACACCTCAAAGAAAAGAAGAATTATTATATTATTCTCTTCTTTTTAAAATGATGAATATTACTAAAGTTGAAATTACATGTAAATATATTTAATATGATATAAATAATATTATATATATAGATGATTATTCTTCGAATATTCCATTAGAATATATATGTCCATCGTGTATAAAAGATATATTCCCTTCATTAAAAGAATTCACAATAAATGGTATATATATAATTTTATAATAATAAATATATATATAGTAACAACGCATTATAAGGAAACTGAACTATTATTAAATCCAAATAGTGATGAATATATAATGGAATATAATCGCTTATTTTATAAATATGATTATGAAATAGAGAATCTTGAAGAATATGAATATTATACTGAATCAGAGATGAATGAATATAATAAGATTTCTTCTTTAGATCTTAATAAATTTTATTATTCCCATGAATTGATTGATTCCTATAGTGAAAGAAGAGAAAACTATCAATTACCAAAATTATATAAATATGTTATTAATGAAGATATATACACAAATGATTATTCGAATGTTGAAATAAGTACGACAGAAGATAAATATAGATTATATGATATAGTCAGAATTAAATATGATGGTATATATATATTTTAAAATCATATAATTTATTATAATTATATATAGATAAAACAAATGATAAAACATTCATGTAAATAATATTATTATTTTATATTATCCATTTATACTATATATTTGTGATAGTATTAATCAAGTATCTTCTAAACATGGTATATCTCAGTTATTACTTCTTCCTTCTTATTTGTGTATTTCCAATATTAGTTTTAATGCAGGTAAATAAATATATATATAATAAACTATATAAATTGTTTTAGATATAAATTATCAAAGTGATTCTATGGTTTTTATGAGATTATTTGAAGAAGGTGTTTTTGATTCTTTAACATCACTAAATGCTCGATGTAATATTATTTTTCATATTATTATTCTTAATATTATCATTCTATAAAGGTCAGAAATTAATTAATGAAATTGATGAGAATATATTCAACAAAATAATGACAACTCATATATTTCCTAATGTTACTGAACTCATCTATGATAATTATGATGATATTGATGATAGTGATAATGATGATTATAATGATGGTATATATATATATATATATATATATATATATATATATATATAGAATCTTTCCAATTATCTTTAATAAAAAAAGAATGCTTCCCAAAATTACATATTATCACTTACGACATTACAATAAGTATATTAATATATTAATAAATAAATTATTATTCTTAATTTAGCTACAAAGAATTTTGATTCTTTATTTCCTGTTAATTTAATGTCTATGATTGATACTATTCGTATACATTATATTGTTGATAGTTATGAAAAAGAGGAAATAGCTCTTCGTTTAGATGAATTAGTTTATACTCATTCAATTATTATTGATATAACTAATATATGTAAATGTGGTATATATATATATATACACTTATGATTATAATACTATCTATATAATTAATTATATTTGTTTTCTTTTTATATAGATGATTGGATGAATTATTTCCCGCATCTAAGAGAGTTAATTAAGAAAAATCTTATTATCTTTGATTATCTTTATATTGATTCTTCTCGTTCTGAAAATATCAAATTATTAGATTCTATTGAAGATTATAAGCAAAATATTGATAGTCTAAATATAACATTCAAGAGTATTATTAATTTATATAATAAATATGTGGTTAGCATATTATAATAATAATATTTATTCATATATAGGTGATCGTCATGATAAAATTGATAAAAGAAATGCATTAGAAAGATTTTTGAAGAGTTATTTATTAGAACATTTAAATCAGTTAAATATATGGTGTATATATATATATATATATTATATTATATTATGTATTAATATTTATAGTTTATGAGAATATAAGTATAGAATATTTAACATGGATCTCAACTCTATTTAATGATAATAAGTTTAATAATATTCATCAAGTTAAAATTCATTTATATTATATCAATGAGGACTCATCATCTGTATATTTAACTGCCTATGAAAATATAGTAGAGAAATTAATTTCTAAGGCTTCTAATGTTGATATATACTGTAATTATTTATATATATAATTATTATGTGTAATGATGATTTATTTTATGATTTTTTACTATTATTATTATTAGTTTGTTACATGTCTTTTATAAATCGATTAATTCCTAAAGGTTGTTTCCATAATACAATTCGAGTAATTCTATGTATATCTAATGAATATATATTATGTTTGAATTATAATATATTATATTTTATCATATCATTATAATAAATATTAATTTAGATATTAATGATATACCAGATGATAATTTTTGTAAACTCTATACTAAAGATAACTTCCCTCAATTAAAATCTATCAAGTTTTGTACATATATTATTAATAATATTTTATATTATTAATCATATATATTTATATCTTATCATTATTTAAAAATTAATTTTATTAAAAAATATGTATATATATAGATAAAGATGATAAGGAATGGTGGAGTTCTTTTATTAAAATATTTTGTGAATATATGAATAATAATAACTTTCCCTCAGCAAGTATTTTTCGATTAAGTAGTATATTATAAATAAAATGATTCTATTCATATTCATGAATATCGTTATTCTATAGAATGGTACGATGATAATTATGATGATTATGTTTATGATCCTAGTAATTATCTTTTCCGATGTAAATATGATAGTAATTCATTTATAGATACAATTATTGGTACTCATGGTATATATATGTATATCATATCATATCATATCATATTATGCATATATATAGATGAAAAGATGAGTAAATTTGAGATAGAAACGTTATTTGATTGTATAAATGAAAATAAAACTCAAAATATAAGAAGTTTAAAATTATGTATACAAATATTCTATATTCTATATTCATTCTTTAGATATTTATGATGAAGAGCAATTAATAAAACTAATCAATTTTATTACTAATGGAAAATTTCCAAAATTGAAAGAGTTTTTTTTTATTATCAGTATATATATATAGCTATTATTACCGCTATCATATTATATAGATTATCATATTTCATATGAACAAATTGATATATATAATCAACAATTAAAGGATTTACTATTCATTCAGGAAAATCAAGTAAATTATACACTCGACAAAATATAATAAATTCTTTATGTATATAATTCTTTATAACTTATATGATTACTTTTTTGATAATTTTTTTTTTATTATTATTTCATTTATTAACGTTTTTATAAAGTTTATATATATTATTTTATTAATATATTTTCTTGTTTTATTTTTAAATATAAAAAAACTACTGATTCAAAAAAAAATATAAATTTTTGTAATATATTTAAATGATTAGATTATAGAATACTATTTAGTGTTTATTATATATTTAATTTTTTGTGTTCATAAAGAATCAACTTTATAAATATTTCTGCAGAATTATAATTATTAAAAGGATATCTTCATGTATAATTAAAACTGTTTTTAACGTTGTTTTTAAAAATAGATTAAAATTCGACTCTTGATAAACAAATTAATTAATATAATAAGAAAATCAATAAGTTTTTTACAATTTATTTTGCTTACTATTTTGCATATAAGATTTTTCTATTTAAGAACAGTTAGTTAGCAAGTGTTATAAGATAATTAAACAGATTATTTACTCCATATTTTTTATTTTCAATATAGATAATAGTTTATAATGAAGTATTAGTACATAAATAATTAAATTGAAATACTAATGAATCAAATCATAACTGTATTAATATATGTATTGTTAATAAAATATATTTTAATTAAAATACAACGAGAATAATCATATTGGTGTTTTAATTCTTATTAAGATTATTATATATATAATATTCTTTAAATATAGAATATTAAAAGAGAATTATACACAGATTATAGGTAAAATAAAATCATATATTAATTATTCATGTTTGCATATATTAATAGACAACCGACATATATATAATACATATTCTATTATCAATATAACTTTGAAGAGAATATCAAAAATAGTTTTATTCATCATATATATATAATTTAGTATCTATACGAATATGATAATTTGGATATCTTAATCAATTATTTTATAAATATATAGACAATAAAATAGTATAAACATAAAATGGCAGAATAATTAGAAGGAAATAGAAAATAAAGGAAGACTTTTGTATCTAAACACTAAAGAAGAGATTTTATTTGAGGAATAGAAACATATTGTGTAAATATGATATAAAAATAATTAATAAAGTATCAAATTCAGTCAGAAATCGGCAATGATTAAAAAACAATATATATTTATTCATTTCTAAATAAGTAACGATTAGTATATATAAATATGTATACAAATGAAAATAAAAATAGATATGTATCTGTTTAAAATAAGAGACTTATTAATCATAATGAAAAATAATTAAAAGATATATACTAATTAAGCATCTCATTCTGTCTCTAGCATCTTCTTGATTTCATATTAGTATTTAATTACCTATTTAAAGTAATATGTGAAGTGAAGATCCACAATGAATTACCTATTTTAAGGAATCCTTAGTAGATTCTTGTAGATCCTATTAATTAATAATCATTTAAAATAATAGTTTTCATTTTAATTGAATAATAAGAGAATAATAAAGAATCAAAAGATATATATTTAAAGAACAAAATAAACAGGGGAAAATAAATAATTTATTTAATTAGCATTATTTCATTAATGGTGAAAGAAAAGGTGTTATTTGATATTGATAAATTCAATAAATTGAAGGAGGATATCAATGTATATGAAGAATTGATGAAAGATGTTGTTAATGTATTTGGATCAGTAATGAATCTTGGTATACATTCTGGAATATCAATTAATAGAATTATAAAACATATTGGAGATGATTATATTGAAAATAAATCTAAATTAGCTTGTGGTATTTCATTTTTTGATGATTTTCCTGAAGAAACTGTTGAAAATAATTATAGAAATAAGCGTAAATATCCTGATGAATGTGATGAAGATATAGATTTCATTAGATTTACGAATAATGGCCCTGTATTTCAAATATCGAAATCTGTTTTAGATACTTTGAAAGGTTCTTTTATAGATGATCAACGTGAAGAAGAAAAAAGAACGAATGATGGAACTGCATTTCTTGATTATAGAGGTAATGATATTTTTATTTACTATTTAATAGATTATTTGAATGGAAAGAAAGTAGATTTTAATTCTTTTTCTTATGAAGAACAATTAGAATTATTGAATTTATTTGAATTTTGTGGATTAGTGATTCCTATAGATTTGGTTGCTTGTAGAGAAAGAAGAGACCGAAAGATGAAGAAATATGAAGAAGGAGATGAAATAGAATTGATTATTAATGGAAATAAGAGTGATATTATTAAAGAATATTTGATAAAGAATGGATTATGGAATAATTATGTTAAGAATTATAATAATAGATTTATTGATTATAAACCTGTAGATGATAGTTTATATATGAATAAACATTATGAATATATTGAATATATTACTCAATATATAAATAATGGATATATAGATATAGAAGAAGATAAGATAAGTGATATTAATAAAGAATTATTAGAGAAAGAAATGGTTGAATTATTTGGTGATAAAGGAAGAGAAGCTGCTAAAGAAGCAATGATTCCAGGATGGTTCAAGCAATCAACTATTATTGATGAAGAACTTGAGAGATCATTAGTGAATTGGCTTGGTAAAGAAAAGAAATGGAAATTGTTATTTAGAGCAAGTGAACATGACTACTTAGCAAGTGAATTCCATAAGTATTGTGATAATAAAGGAGAGACAGTCACTATAATTAAGCATATAGGCCATAATAATCATATTAATATATTTGGAGGATATACAGATCAAAGTTGGGCTGGTTCAAATAGTATATTTATTTTTTATTAATTATTCAATATGATTTATATAGGTTTTAAATCTTATTCTAAAGAATTTCTATTTACATTAAGTAATGAACATGGCATTCCTCCTACTAAATATGATTATACAAATAGTGATATAAGTGCAGGTATATATTGTAGTTCTTCTTATAGTCCTGTATTTGGAGGTTGTTCTGATATAACTATATGTGATGAATGTCATAGTAATACCAATTCATTTTGTAATGCAACACGCTATGAAGAGATGAATACTCCTCAAAAAAAATCATTATTTGTGAATACTAATAATGCTAATTCTAGAAATGATTTTACAGTAGAAGATTATGAAGTCTGGGGAAGAACTTAATATATATAGTTGCATAGATATATTCACAATACTTTTTTTTTATATACATTCATTTATATATATACTTTGTTTTATATCCATTATAATATTTGTTATATATGCTTTTTTTCTTTTATTTTTAATCATCATATTTTATATAATATAGTCTATTAATGAATATTTAAAATCACTATTATTGAATAGTTTAGAATGAATAAAAAATTTAAAACTACAAAATAACATTTCTATACAAAAAAATATTATAAATAATTGTATATAATATTTTTTGTAAACAACAAATATAACTACAATAAATTTCTTTACAAAACATCGATTAACAACATAATAAACCCATAAATAAACAGCATATATATAAATATTATTTATAATTTAATAATCATCATCTTGTAAACGGCATTGAATAATTTCACAATAAAATAAATGAGTATCATTATAAGATTGTAATAATGTCACTTCTTCATTGAAATCAAATGATGCTATATATATTATAAATTATATATTAAAAAAATACAGTATAAATATATTTTGATTTTCTTCAAGAATGGAAATGTATCCTTTACTACTAACTGTACAATATTTGTTAAAACTGAACAATTTGAGATAACTAAAAAAATAATATGTATATATTACAAACATATATATAAATCATAATAAAAATACATATTTCTAAGTATTGAATATTCTTTGAATACTTTGAGTTTAATTGATTATATATATAGTTTTCATAGGAATGAATAGAGTTACCAAAACAGCAAATATCTTTACACATAATAATAGAAGTAATTGGTTTATGTAAATAGAAAGAAAAGGATGGAAATGACTCAAGTAAATGAATATCAATAGTGTTATCACCAACTATAGAATAGGAAAATCATGATGAATTCTAGTTACTATTATATATAACTTATTAATATAAATAATAATTGTAAATTGAAAAAAATGTAAAATATATATATAAATAGAATAATTAATTCAATTAGAATATATATACACATTAGTTTAATTGATATTTTGAACGTATTAAGATTCTGAAAAGAAGAAGAAGAAGCATTTTTGAATGAATCAATAAATGTATATATATGAGTAACATCAAACGAAATAGAACCTAAATAGTGTTTTATATAATAATAATATAGTTAATTAATTGAAATAATTAAATACATATATATATATAGTTTAGTATATAATTATTAGATTTATATAATTAAAAAACAAGAATAGCATAAATATAGATATAAAATTGATTAATAATATTATAAGAACACTATAATACTATAGTATAAAATAGAATATAGTCTATATACAAGGACATAGAATAGATACTATTTTCAAGTTATTTAATTGTCTTTTATCAAGTTCATTAAATAGAGTAAGACTTAAACTCTCTATAGTATCATCTATATATATAAACAGTAATTATAGAATAGATATTAACAAATATCTTATACTAAAATAAAGATATAATTCTTGTAAATTAGACCATAAAGGAAGTTGTATAGTATCCTTTGAAAATAATAAATATTTTGCTAGAATAGAATCTATATATAAATTATAAGTAATATTTTGAATAAGAATATAAATAATATTTTTACCTGAAATATATATATATTGAATATTATTTGTAAATAATGAAAAGAATTTATAAAAAACATCATTAATTTCCTTTATATATTGTAAATTAGGTGTTTCAAATAATGAAAAATAAGCTTGATGTTTATCTATATATATAATCAATATTCATTGTTTATAATTTTAATATATATACCTATTGTTAATTTATTCACAGTAGTATAATTACATGTTGATAAGAATGACAAATATTCATTATAATACTCATTTATTTTTTCATCTATAATATCAATTACTATATATATATATAAAGAAAAGAATAATAAATGATTACAGTGAATAGATATTGCTTCTAAATGATCGCAATTGATTCGTTCATATATATATTCCATCCTGTGTAATATAGAATAATCTGTACTATTAGCTTCTATATATATATATTAAATAATAAAGTTTTTAATATTGAATATTTTATTATAAATAGATTATTTCAATACAAAATATATTATTTTAATATAAATAATATATATAAAATAAATATATACCGACATCAATGAATTTAGAAGGATATAAGTTCAAATCAATAAGTGAATAATCACTGAGACTTTCAGATATATCATCAACTATAAAAATAAATAATATAGAATAATTTTATATATATAACAATATACAATCAAAATAAACCTCATAATCAATTAATAATCCCGAATATAATACTCTTTTCATTAATTCATCAAATTTATCAATTATTATATATGCTAAATATTATTATTATTATAAATACTATTCACAATTATGATCATATATATATATATATATACATTGAATAGTAATATCATGATGTTTCTTCACTTGAAAAATGGTTTCTAATGATTCTACATTTATAGGAAATGTATTCTTATATAAGTTTGAATGTTTTATATATATTATATCTATTAATTCTAAAAGTGAATAGGGTACTAAATATTTGGCTAATCTAGATTGAATATCGTACGGACAACAACAATAATAGTTACTAAGATCATATATAGATAACTTTGGGAAATGAGTTTTTGTAAAGAAATGAAGTAATTCGATTTGAAATTCGATATCACATTGATCTGTATGATCACCTATATATAGAAAATATATAATTATAAATATAATGTTTATATACCATTAATTTCTAGAGTTGTAACATTATCAAAAATATGTGTGCTTATAATCTCTTGAATTAAATTTTGATATTTTGAATAGAATTTACTTTGAATATCTAAATATATATAGATTTAATATAAACAGTATTATTATTATAACAATATATAAATATACAATTAAGAATATTAAATATATAAATATGATCAAATATTCCATTCTTTAATGCTCTTAAAAGTGGGTGCATTTCTAGATTTATTATTTCTTTTTGTCTTGCTATATATAATAATAATAAGAAGAAATAGAATTCTATATATATACATTTTGTTTTTATTTCTTGTATTTGTTTACATATAGGCATATTAAGTATATAATTAAAGATTTCATAACATTCATCACTTAAATATCTATATACATTTATATACTTAAATTATTGTTACAAAACAAAAAAGATTAAAAATAGAATTATAAATAATAGTGTCTATATTATTACTCTAAAATGGGATGCAAAATATCACGAACTATATATATATATTAATAAGATATATATAGATATAATTTACTATTTTCATTATTTATATAATAGAAAATATAGCTAATTGTTTTCTTCTTCTTTTTAATATCAGCATCATTTTTCTCTAATTCTTTTTGTTTCTCATTATATTCACGGGAATAATCATCATCAATCTCATAATATAAATATGATTTTTCTTCTTCTTTCAAAGAGTGTATTTCATTATTTGTATTTAAAGGTATAATTTCTTCTTTATTATCTTCTTTATTATCATCTTTATTCATAAATGAATGATTGAAAGCCATTTCTTCATGTTCATTTTTATAGTTTTCAAACGATTCAGGGTAATGTTGTGAATAATAACTACGACTATACTCATTATAATGATACTCATTATTGTCATATTCTTTAGAATCTATTTGTATAGTCTGTTTCTGAGGATAATAAGACACTATATATATATATATATATAAAATACTATATTACATATTCATACCATTTATTTTATATTGATTCATAGAAGGAAATAGCTCATGTAAATTGGAGGGATATATATATTCATAAGGAATTCTATCATCAAAATCATCTATATATATATTAATATATATTATAATATATATATACATTGTAAAATAACTGTTGTAACTTTAAAAATCTCAAATAATTTTGAATATTTTTGAAATAATAAGTTTCTTTCTTCTGTAAATATATCTATAAAAATAAAGAAATGAAAAGAATTCAACAATATACTATTAATAGTTAATTCCTTTTCTTTATCGAATTCAAATAAATCACCATAATTACTATATATATAACACATATAACATATATATATTACATTTCACATTCATTTTGTTCAATGATTTTTTGCATACTTAAAATCAAATAATCATATATTTTCATTTGATATTCAAGAAATGAACTAGCAAAGAAATGTTTTAATCCAGAATATATATCTAATATATCTGTAAGTGACAAAGTATCCAGAGATAATTCGTTTTCCATATATAATACAATTCTATCAATATGAAGAGTAGGAGAATCAACAAAATATGCATCTTCATCTTTCAAATAATTTGCTTTATTTAAATAGATTAATGAAAGCAATGATTCGGGATAATGATTAAGAAATGACACTGAAATCTTAATTCTAGTCTCATCTTGAAAGATAAAATCAACTATATTATATATGCATAGTTCATATATAATAAAATAATAAGAAGAATACCTAGTTTTTCTTGATCACACTTAATTTCATTTATTATTTCTGACATATTTTTTATATTGAATCCAATATGCTATTTTAACGAATTCTAACAAATAATTAACTGATAAAACGTAAAAGAAAATGAATTATGCTTAATAATAATGTTGAAAAAAATAACGTGGAAAATAGATAGATATCCTGTCAAAAACAGTAATTACACAAAAAAATATTTTTTATTTTTTGTTTTTAAATTCTGAAAAACCAATGCAACACGAATTTCATATTTGTTCTGAAATTTTCTGAATCGAAAAAAGGTAATTTGTTCTTTTACGTGGTTATTCTTTAAAGTAGTTTTATCTCTACATTTAACTAGTATTAAGTATAAGTATGATTGCTTTTTGTTTTTTAGTTATTAGGATTAATTGGATAATTTGTTTTCTTTAGAGTTTACTATGAACCAAGATCAATTTGCTGCCCTTATTGACTGTTTTGATCATTGTAATGCTATAGACAAGAAGATAAGGTAATTAGTATATCAAGCTATAGTTAGCTATGGGATTATAGAGATGAAGCTGAACATGCGTTAGAAGATAGCCAAGAAACAGAAGGATTTACTATAATGCTATTAAACATCCTTGGTATAGAGACTGTTTCCAAACAAATCAGGTATGATAGTATCTGTGACTTTCATGTTTTTAATAAATTATTGAAATTTTGTTTAGATATCAAATCGCTATTTACTTTAAGAATTGTGTAAAGAAATTCTGGAAACAAAGCAATGTAAATATGGATAATTAAAAATAATTTTTTATAAATGCTATTTTTGTTTAATTATATATATATATAGGATCATTATACTATTCCTGAATCCGAAAAGCTTCAAATTCGTAATTCTATTATTAATGCTGTTGTTTCTTCTGATGATTATATATCAAAATTACTTTCTGATTGTATATATATAAATAATTATTCATTAATGTTTTTTTAAATAACAATATAATTTTATTGCTATTGTTATTGTTGTATATATATTATTAATGCTTGAAAATAATAATAGAATTTTGTTGCTATATAATTAAATATATTATATATTAGTACATTTATTTATTATATGTATACTAATTTTTTTATAGTTGCTTAATTTTGTTTATATATAAATATATTTTTAATTCTTTTTATTCTATTTTGTATATTGTTTATTATTTATCGTCATATATTTTTATAATACATATTCATTTAAATATATAATTATATATATATATAGCAATATCTATAATAGCTGAAGAGGATTTTCCTCAACGTTGGGAATCTGTATATAGTCAGTTATTAGAGAAAGTTGACAGTGGAAATATTATTAGTCTCCGTAGAATCTTAGAATGTGCGAATAATATCATTAGACATTATTCGGGTAAAGCAGAAGTTGATGAAGTATATATACATATTAATTAGATATGATTTATTTATTTAAATAATATCTATTTAAAAAATTATTATTATATATTAGTTATTTAATGTGTATTATATATATAGAATTTATACCCTGTTCGTTTATGTTTAGATCAATTTGGTATTCATTTATTTGATATTTGGAAAGCACTCAATTCTATTATTGATGACACAAGTATATATATATATATATAATTATATAATTATTAGTATAATAATTCATTTGATTATTGTTATATATAAGTATATTTATCTATTTAAAATAATTTATTAATTATTATAAAATATTTATAATATAATATACTATATATACTATATAGGAGATCCTTCAATGTTAGGTATATTATTAGATTGTTTATCTTATATTGCTTCTATCTATTCTTCTCTCTGTTGGTTTGACCTTCCTGATATATTCGAAGATCAACTAGAAGAATGGATGAATGAATTTATAAAATACTTATCTAGAGACTTTGATATTATAGGTATATATATATAGATGATGATGATTATTATTATTATTATTATTATGATTATGATTATGATTATTATTTTAATTATTATATATATATAGAAAGTGGTTATGAAGAAGGTCCAGTTGAAAGATTGAAGGCAAGTATCATTGAAATTATGTCTACGTATATATATACATATACATATATATATAATAAGTGAAATATAATAATACCAAAGCTCAAAATACTAATAAACATAGTATTTATATATATGTATATATAGAATAGAGAGTAGAAATAACTTATTATTTCTTCCATATGCTAAGACTATAACTGAAAAAGTCTGGAATATATTAAGTGATGCTAAATATAAAGAAGAAGATCGATATAATACTATATATAAAAATGGATTAACTTATCTTGCTTCTGTATATATATATATAACTAATAATAATAATAATAATAATAATAATAATAATAATAATAATAATAATATATATATATATATATATAGATGTCTAAGCTTCCTTCGAATCAGTCCTTGTTTACTGGTGAAAGTCTTCAGATTATTATACAGAATATTATTATTCCTTGTTTATTATTTACTGATGATGATATGAATAACTATGAAGACATGCCTTATGAATATATTCAAAATGAACTAGAAGTATATATATATATATATATATATATATATATATATATATATTATTTATATTATTTATATATATTATATTTTTATTATATATTATTTATGTTATTTATATATTATTATTAGTATTTAAAATTACTATATATTTATATATAACATTTTTTTAATATATTAATATATAACAAATTTTATTTATATAATCCCCTCCTAATCCCCCATAATCCCCCATAGGATGCTAACGGCAATAGTCGTAAACGAGCGTGCCATGATGTATTATATTCTATGAGACAATTCTATAATGAACAAGTATATATATACATATATAAAATTACTTTTTTATACTTATTATTATTTCTATTATATTCATTATGCCTATTATTATAGATATATTTATTATTTATTATTATTATATTTATTATATATAGTTAATTATGATATCCATGCAAACAATGTCTCCTTTCTTGGCGCTATCGAATCCCTCCCAATGGCGGGAAAAAGAAGCATGCCTCTCTCTATTTATGTATATATCTTCTGGTTTCCAAACAGCTATGCAAGGCATCAAAGATTATAATAAGGATGTGAATATTAATGAATTCTTTACTTTATATATTATTCCAGAATTAGCAGTATTTATTTATTATTATTATTATTATATTTATTATTATTATTATTACATATATTATTATATATATATATGTATGTATATATTATTATATTTATTAATATATATATATAGAAAGCTGATGGTACTTGTCCGCCTGTGCTATTAACACGTTGCCTCTATTTATGTTTACTATATAGAAATGTATTAGATACTTCTCTTCTGAATCCTATTTTCAGCTATTTACTGAATATTCTTCAGTTCACATCTCCTTCAAATCATCTTTTGGCTGCTATTACTATCGAGAAATATCTTTCTATTAAAAATTGTATATATATATATAGAATACATGTATTTATGTATAGATACAAATATTTATTTATAATATATTCATTTTATTATTGTTTTTTTATCTATATATATAGTATCTATTACTATTTTTGTCTACACTATATTATTATTATTTTATCATATATATATATATATATAGTACAGAATCGTTCACAAAGTTTCTTTTCTTCTTCTTCTTTCTCTTCTCTCTCTACTACTGTTAATACATTATGCTGCTACATACAAGAGGGTAATGCATCCCTAATGCATCAATATTATCTACGTACTCTTACAGCTATTGTTACTATATGTAAAGAACAATTTCTTCCTCTCCTCCCCGCCACAGTTTCTATCCTCTCCACCGCTGTCTCGGCTTCTGCCGCTATTAGTGATTCTCCTAATCCTGTATATACTCATTATTTATTTGAATGTATTGGAGCACTGATGCGTATAACTATATCTATTAATCCAACGATGTTAAATACTTTTGAAGACTATTTTATTCAACCTTTTACTAATGTATATATATATATATATCATTATTACTATTATATTTCTATTTTTCAATGCTTATTATTATGTTTATTATATATATAGATGATTCAAGATGCAAATAATGATTGTGTGTCTTATGTTATTCAAATATTATCATATGTATTATTATTATTATTATTATTATTATTCATATTCATATTCATATTATTATTATTATTATTATTATTATTATTATTATTATATGTATATATATATAGATGTTTGAATTACATGGAACTACTTCAGTAAATGAACAATATGTATATTAATAATAATAATATACAATATCATATATATATATATATATATATATAGGCTCTTATACTTCCTGTGCTGTTAGCAGAACCCCTCTGGAATGTTAACGGCAACGTAACACCTCTAATTCGATTTATAAGAGCTTATTGTCGTTATATGCCTTCGTTAATTACCGCGAATATTCTCTCCATTTTAACGTTATTCAGAAATTTAATTGGTAAAGCAGCCACACGATGGGATGGATTTGATTTGCTGGAAGGAATTGTGTTCTTTTTACCGTTAGATTCGTACAAACAATATTTAACAACAATTTGGCAAATTTTAATTACATTATCTCAAGTATAAATATTTAAAATATTTATTGTTGAATACATATATAAATTATATATAAGTATTCTTTTGTTTATATTATAGTATATATATATATATATATATATATATATATATATATATATATATATATATATATATATATATATATATATATATATATATAGAAGCTTTCTATTCTTCGTGGTCGTTTTTATATTATATATATATTTGCGTTATTTTCAGCTCTTTATGGACCTGAATATGCCTCTATATTATTGAGAAATAACCACGGGGAAGAGAAATTTTTAGCTTTTCTTAAGACTGTTTCAAAAGGAATTATATATCCTTCTAGTCCAACGCAACATAAGATTCTTGTAGCAGGTCTTTGTCGTGTATTCTTAGAAGATCCTCAAATGAAGTCGATAACCGCGGGAGACACCGTTTGTTTCAGCCTAACAGCTCTTCTCTGTAGTATTAGCAGTTCCGTGGGAATTCAGAGTAGTCTTGATCAAGAAGAAACACAAGATGATTTTGAAGTATATATATATATATATGTGTAAATAATAATTAATATATTAATTATTATTATTTTATTATTATTATTATTATTATTATTATTATTATTATTAATAAAGGCTCAACGTTCCTTTACATCTTATCATGGATTAAAATCAATTTCTATTCCTGATTATGATCCTATTCCCGCGATTATTGACTATCAATCCTATTTTAGAGATTGTTATAAAACATTTAATTCTGCTTATTCTGGTATATATAATAATTATTCTAAATATATACTTACTATTTACCTATATTAAATAATATATATAATGCTATATATATACATATATATATAGAGTGTTGTTCAACATATCTTCAAGATGTATCGTTTAATTCATATAACCGTGAAAATATGGAATATATTACTAATTATAATTTAATGTAAAAAATTATAAAATCTTTTTTTTGCTATTCTACTTTTTTTCTTGGTATTTTCTTGTCTTTATCTTATGTTTTGTTATATATATATATATATTCTATACATGAAACTTTATTACTATCAGATCATTTTTAAAGTGTTTGTATTGGTTATTTATGTTCAAAACTTGTTCCACCAATGAAAAGAGACTGACTTTAGCTACTTGGATAATTGTGTTTTTTAACTCGAGATTTTTTTCCAAACAAGATATATTTATTCTTATCTATTTTTCTTTAAAAATCTCCTGTTTCAAGTATTTCAATATATAAAAAAACAACCAAACAAATATATATGTTATTAAAGATAAAACTTATGCATAATAAAACACATTATGAAGAAACGAATGAAATAAAAAGAATTAAAAGATAAAAATAAAAATAAATATAAATTTTTAATAATAATTAATTATACATTTACACTAAAATTTTATAAATATTTATTTTTGTGTTTAATAAAGAATAACAAAAGGTTAATAGAAAAGAGAATAATAGTAAAAAAGACAAAGGATATAATATACAAGAGATATAATTAAAAATTATTTATAGAAAATTTAATGAAATAATAGAAAATAAAATATATATACATTGAAAAGAAGACTTGGCATAATAAAAAGAAAAAATATATATAAAAGTAATGAAAAATAAAAAGTTGGTAAAAGAGAAAATGGTAAAAATAAAAAATAATACCTAATATTTAAATTCATAATAATGAATAGAATAAAGAATATTATATAAACTACAAAAGAAATGAAAAGATGAATGTAAAAATAAAATAAAATAAATATAGAAAAAAAATTAATAAATTTTTATTCATAAAGTTGAATAAAATAAAAGAAACAGGGTAATAATATGAATTTATAAACAGAATAATAATGAAGAGAGGAAGTGAAAGAATAATAATAAAATAAATAATTATAAAGAAAAGCAAATTATTTCTACTAATAAATAGAAATTATATAATTAATATTTACTATTAATAAAAAGAATATATATATAAATATATATATAAAATAACTAGGAAAAGGTTCAGCAATATTTACTTATATAGATAAACAATGAAAAGAGGATCAAAAGAAACAAGGAAATTATACATATATATAACATAATAAATAAATTTAAAAAAATTCACTCTTAGAAAATTACCTAAAAGATATATATAATAAAAATATAATAAAGAAAAAATATAATAAAGAAAAAAAAAATAATAAGAAAAATAAAATAAAAAAAAATATTATAGAGAATAATATTTATTAACCTCTTAATCTTCTAGAATTAATTATACCATTAATAGATGAAGAAATGGATAAGGATTGTAAATAATAAAATATAGTTTCTTTATCTATATGATATAATAAATATTTCTTTTCAAAAGAGTTAATAAAATTATTTAATGTATTCTCATAGGTATCTAAAAGTTCAATAGTATATCGAAGTGTAGTAGTAGGTATATTATTAATAATAACAGTAGAATGAGAAGATAAATGTAAGTTTTTAATAGGAACAGTAGAACCCGCTAAAATACCTCTATATAAAGTAATATAACTTTCATAAGTTAAGTTATTATGATGAATTCCTTCTAATTCTATATTTATAATAAAAGCAGGTTTTGGAATACATTTCATAATCATTATAGGTATAGATATATAATTAATACCATGTTGAATACAGAAATAAGAATGATAATATAAAGAAGAATCTTCAGAAGGACAATAATAAGGAGAGAATTCATTAACATTAAAATGTATAGAATCATCATTAGGTAATGTACAAGAACTTGAAGGTGATATATATGAATGAATAGTCGATATATAAGATGGAGTTAGTTTATAAGTAGTTTTTACGAGCGATACTAAAGATTGAATATATCCATATTGTAATGTAGATAGACTTGTAGAATTATATAATTGCTCATTAATACCATAAAATACATGAATATAAGAATAATCTTTTAACTATAGAAGAATAAATAAATAAATAAATAATTTATAGGTATATCAAGAATAATACATAAAAGTTAATCTATAATAAAAAATATAATAAAAAATATAACAATATATATAACAATATAAATAATAATATAAATAATAATAATAAATAAAAGTTAATCTATAATAAAAAATATAATAATATAAATAATAAATTTATAATAATATATATAATAAAAAACTAATTTAAAATATATACAACAGTAGATTCATCATGATTTGTTGCTAACATTAAATGAAACAATTCATAAGCATATTGTTTAATAAAAACACGACTAGAAGTATATAATAAAGTAAAAGTATCAACTTCAGGGGTTATTATTTGTACTACATAATCTATATGTTGGAATACTGTTCCCATAATAGCTAACGGCTTAGGATCTATAGAAGAATGATTATTATTCAAAAAAAAAAAATAAATAATAAATAAATAATAAATAAATAAAAAATAAATAATAAAACAAATAATAATAATAAACATAACATACAACACATTTCATTATTTATATTTTCGTTCCAAATACCGCCATTTCCAACAGATTCACATTTATCTCTAGAATAACCAAAATGATTATCATCCGTACAATTATCCAATCCAAATGCTCCAGGTAATGTACTGGGATATGTGAATTGACCAATAGAACGTTCAGAACAAACGGGGTCAGGTAGAATACATTCATTATTATATATAAAATAACCTTCAGAACAAGGTTTACAATCAATATTATTACCATCTTTAGAAATAATAACACCATTTATACATATTTCGCATATATTATCAGTATTTAAATAAGTATTTCCAGTACAATAAAGTTCATTCTTAGTACAATTACTAGTATCTATATCACCCCATATAAAATTATCTAAACATAAACGTGTTTGATTTCCTATATAACCCAAAGGACAAGAAATAGTTGCATTTTCACCTGGTTTCACTTGATACCATAGATTATCATCAGATTGACAATATTGTTGACCAACAGTAATATATATAGAGCCAGTATATATTTCATCATTATGTTTAAATGATAATGTATATAATGTACGAGGAGAGGGAGTAGTAGGTATACCATATAATGATTGTGTTTCAATATCAAATGATAATCCTTCAGGAAGAGATGGAGTACTAGTAACAGCAGTAGAAACAGAATCCATAGAATAATATATTAAATAAGACTCATTTTCATTCATATAAAGATCGTCATTTCTAAAGAATATTTCATTAGGTTGTCTTTTAATACAAGTATCAGAACCTTCTATATCACCAAGTGTTGTTTCAGTACATGTACGTGTAGCATCACTATAATAACCTTTTTCACATATTCTATTAGAATTCTTACCATCATAAGCAAATGTCCATTCATTTCCATCACTACAAAAATCTTTTTTATTTACATATTGATAACTAATTTCATTCATTAAATTAAATTGTCCTGAAACCCAATTATTAGGAAGAATAGTACTATCATTAAAACATTCTGTGATACGTATACGATAACGATTATATAATTGATCATTATAAAACTTAGAATATTGATAAGATACAAGGCTAGTTGTAGAATAAGTATATATATAAGTCCATTCTTGATTATTTCTAGTATCATCATCATTATTATTATTACCTTCAATAATAAAAGAAGAAGGAGAAAATGAATTGCCATATTCTTTAGCATAAGAATTATAAACAATTTGATTAATCATTTCTTTTCTTCTATCATTATAAGCATAAGTATAAACAGTATTAACACAAGTATGATTTACTAATACATAGGTATCATAATCTCTATCTAAAAGAGAATTTAATGTACTTTCATTTATTATATCACCATTAACAGTAATATCTTTACTAAACATTCGAGGAACATCGGAATATAAAAGATCAACAGATACTCTAAACTTATTGGATAACTGAGGAATAGTGTTTCCTCTATGTACTTCTATAGAAACAATATTATCTCCAAGTAAAAATACATTACTATGAAAACCAATATTAACAGAAGTAATAAATGAAATATAATCAGTATATTCTCTTACAGCTAAAGTAGTATGTAAAATATCTATATCTTTTTCTAAATTAATTCTTCTAACTTCTACACCATTTAAATATATAACCATACCAGCATATGTTGATGCTGTTATTTGAATACCAGCATAATTAGGATAAGCAGGATCAATACTATAATGTATTCTATAATATTGAGTAATACTATCTTCTGGTATAGAAGGAAAAGATAAAGAAGAATTACTAGAAGACCAAACAGGTTCATTAAATAAATTAGTATTCCAATGTTTAGGTGGTTCTTTATTATCATAAGCATAAATCATAGGTTCAAAAACAGAATCTGAAAGAAGTGATATATATATTAATACAGAATCAGAATCTATACTAGTAATTGAATTAATATATTCATTATTTATATATGTAGAACAATTAAAAGTTTCTAGACTATAATCCGTGACAGTTGCATCAAACATATATTCTTCAGTAGCTAAACATACAGTATAACTTTCTTGATTATAATAATAAAAACGGTAATATTCATAACTATCACTAAACGAATGTATATTAATAAGAAAATCTGTATTAGAATCAGCAGAGCAAGTAACACGAACAAGGGAATGACCATGTTGTCTACAAATTGCAGAGTTTAATACTAAATTATAAGTATATTGATTATTATAAATATCATATGCAGTTATTGTATATAGAGAAGAAGATAAAGATTCTACAAGAAAACCAGTAATAGTACCAGTATTACTATCTATTTTTAAATAAGAAGGAAGAGAAGGTGAAGCACTAAAACGAGAATAATATTCATGATTATCAAAGGTAATTGTAACATCAGTATTAATATATATAGAAACAGGATTTGTTGTAGATAATGATGGTATTAAATCATATTCTAAATTATCTACAAAAAAAGAGATTTCAGCCATTTCATAAAAACCATCTGGAACATTTTCATAATTATTTAAAAAATCAAATCGAAGTCCATAATAAGCTTCAGTATGATATTTAAACATAAAACATTCTTTATAAGATGTTTGAGAGAAAAAGGCATTTTCTACAGAACTAACAAGATATTCTTGGTTATTTTGATCTAATGCATATATATTCCAAGAAACAGGTGTTGATGATGAAATTGATTGAATTGAAATACAATATCTAGTCATATATAAATAATTTTTAATAAATTGAATAGTAAAAGTAGGTGGTTCTAGTTCATCTGCTGCTAATTCTATTGGTTGACTTATAGATAAATCAAATAATGCATCAAGTGAAGAAGTATCTTCAAAATTAGAAGAAAGAATAGTAGGGGTAACAGCATAAGGAATAGATGTATCTACTAAAATCATAAAATTACCATCAAATGCAATATTATGATTTGGAATATTATTATAGATTAAGACAGATATAGTAATAGTATCTGAATCACTAAAAAATGACAAAGGACCCGTTGTTGAAGCAGTATCAACAGAATCAATAGTAGTAGTACTTGTATAACCATCTTTAAAGCCAGTTTTATATACTTGATGATCATTTATATAAATCATAATATTATCTTCAGTATTAAATGCAAATAGCCATGCTTTTTGATCTATAATAGTAGGTGTATCTATTGTTTTACGGTATATAGTATATACATCTGAAGAAGTAGGAAGAGGAGTAGAAGTAGAAATAACAGTATTCCAAGTAGAATCATCAACAATAGATCCATACCATTCTGTAGGTATATCCATATATGTATTATATTTCCATTCTGCATGATAACCAATAGAAGTAATTAAACTAATAGAATAAGTTTCAGGAGATTGAAAAATAGTTTTAAGTGTAGAACTAAATAATTTTTGTAAACCTACATAAGCGGTAACAGTAACAGATGATTGTGAAGACCATAATTTATTTTCTACTTGTCCTAATTCTAATTTTATTAATGTAGATGTAACACAATATTCATAAGTTTTAGTCGTAAATGTATTTTGTTGAATAGTATCTAATAAATTATCATTTTCATCATATAATTTAACATATTCTTCTACAACATAAGAAGTACTTCTGGTAATAGTAAAATAAATAGACTTTGTAGTATCGCAAGTATCTTTTATAGAAACTTCAAGAGATCGACGTAAATAGGAAGTTTGAGGTAAAGTTATAGTAGTATCAGATACATAAGGAGTATTAATCAATTGAATACGAGAAATAGAAAGAGAAGAAGAAGAAGGTGTTGTACATAATAATTTATAAGATTGAAAATATTGTTTATTAGAAGGAATATAAATAGTATAAAATATAGAAGATGTAGAAATAATTAAATTATTTTGTTGATCAATTTCTATCCATTCATTATTACTATTTAAACCATATAAAACTAAAGTATTTGAAGAAGAAGTAGAAGAAGCTTGTATACGATATCCATTCACCCAAATAGAAGATTTTGAAATAGTATTAAAATATAAAATAAGAGATGTGTTATTAGTATTAGTATTTAATATACTAGTATTAGGAATAGAAGATATATTATATTGACTAATAGAAGGTACGACTGTGTAAGAATCATCATTTAAAGAAGATAATTGAACAGCTAATGGCTCCATTATAGGAATATAAGCTATAGAGAAATAGCATTAAATATTATTATTTTTAATTTTTTTTTAATTTAGTTTTTAAAAAGTTAATAAATAATATATATATATATATATATATATATATATATATACGTATAGTATCTAATCCATAACTATAAACTTCAAAGAAAAACGGAGAATCTGATTGGTCAGAGTACATATGTACTTCAACGGCAAGAATTAACTGCTCCATATTTTGGTAATACATATTTTTATGTAATAATACTCTATATATATATATATAAGATTAAAAAAAGTTTAAAAGTTTAAAATATATATATATATATACTGTTTAAAAGAAGGATTTTTAGCAAATACTAAAGATTTAGTAGTGGAATCAACATTAGTTCTATATATATATATATATATATATATAGCGAATATAAAAAATAATATATATATATTAGCGAATAGTAAAAAAAACAATATATAAATAAATATAATAAATAAAAAATAATACATATAAATAAATATATATATATACGTTGGTAATCCGTAACGAAAAGCTTCAATTCCATTAGCATATAGAATAAATCCATAATTAGTTTTTATACTAATTTGATAAAGAGAAGTAAGAGGAGCAGACAAAACTTGTTTAAAATAATGAGTTGTGATAGATTGATTTATATTTATAGTAGAGTTATAAGGAATACCCCAAGTTTCTGTTGCATCGGATTTCCATGTGTTCATTAATTGACTATCCTCTGACATATACCAATTCTTAGACGACTCAAGTATCTCAGAAACTATATTAAATACAAAATATTAATCGATATACATTAAAAAATACTTAAAATAATTAAAAATAAATAAAAAACATTAAAAAAAAAAACAATAACAACAAAAGGTTTCAATGAAAAAGCAAGGAATCATAGTAAAAGATAAAGAATATAAACATACTTGATATATCCTGTCTAGGTAAGAAAGAAAACAAGTTAGTTTCATCAACAATAAAAAGAACCAGCTGATTATACACTACACGAATAAAAGACCCTTTACGCCAGCTGCTTGTAGGTCTATATATAAAGTATATACTTCATCTTCAAACGTTTCTATATCATTTTATTGATATAAAACACATAGGGATTGAACAGAAAAACATACATTGCATTAATCTTTAAGAAATATTGCTTGTTCTCAATCATACAGACGGTGGAATGATGTAGAACTCCAGAATAAGTCATATTCTTATCAGTATCTACAATCTTTGACACACTATTTGGATATTTACTAATTATATTATAGTAATTCTTAACGGGAACCGATGTGTAGTAGCTTTCTATTTCTATTTCTTGTTCTTGTTCATCACAATGAGCCATACCTAGAGAATCATTATATAAATCTTAGTTTTCATTCATAAGCTTACAGGCACTTAATAATATCGTTATGACTAATAAAAATAAAGCTTTCATCGTTATTTCTTTGAATTTGATTTTTGTTTTAAAAAGAAAATTTTTAATTTTGAACCAATTTTAATTCTTCATTTTTCTCATTTTTAGGTTTTTCTTCATTCAGGAAAATTATTGGAACAATGAAGTACTGCGGATTTTATTGGATATGGTGATTTCTAATCCAATAAGACCCGCCAATTTTGTTTTACTTTCTTTTATTGGGAAAGTGAATTTACAAAAACTCACCCATAAAGAATTAGTTATTTCTAAAAGTAAATTAACTTTACGATAGTAATATTTATTTTTCATTAAATTCTTCATTCACAAAGAAGAACAAAATATGTTTTTCAACAAACAGAATCTCAATGTGCTGGCTTATGGATCTTTTAGTTATCTTGTGTAAGAATCTACTTAACAGCTTTTAAGATTTCATAACGTAAAGAGACTAATAGAAAATGGTCATTCTAAAATATTGTAAGAATTCACGAAATAATTTTTTTTTATTTAGAAGAATCTTTATTTTTTTTTTAAATATATTTATTCATTTTCTTGTATTATATGCTTTTTATAATATAGTGAGAAGTTGAGAAAGTTCAAATTTGAGTTTGGTCTCTGTATTTCTAACACTTCACTATGGACATTTTTTCAGGTTTCTGTCAAAAGGTCCAACGACTTTTTTGTTTTGGTTTCCCCAGTGGTGAGCAGTGAAAATTTTTAAATATGTAGCTGACAAAAGGTTATTTGATTTTTCTGTTTGGTTTCCCCAGTGGTGGAGCAGTGAAAAAATTTTAAAGGGTAGCTGACAAAAGGTCCAACGACTTTTTTGCTTTGGTTTCCCCAGTGGTGAGCAGTGAAATTTTTTGTCAGAGTTTCAGTGATTTTATAAAATCGAAAAGCAGTGCAAAAGTATGACGCACCTTAAAACAATAATTGGCGAATAAAAATGGTTTTAAATATTCTCTATTTTTTCATTTATTGGCTTTTTTTATTCTTTTTGTGGTGTAATAATAAACGATATAACAAAACAAACAAATTAAATATTATCAAATAATCATAAAAACAAATAATAGAAAACAATAATAATAAATATATAAAAAAAAGATAATAAAACATATAATAAATAATATAATAAAATATATATAATATTTAATTTATAATATTTCAACCAGGACAGTTTCAGTCTTTAATTTGCATTTAAGCCTAACCAACCTATATAAAGAGATGATATTAGTTAAGTATTACTAATAATAATATATATATAACATTTTAAAATAATAATAAAATAAAAAATATATACCTTTTCTAATCATTACAAGACAGGCAAGGAATCAAAGACAAAGAACCATCCTATAAAAGATATATGATAAATAGTATAATGAATAAAACAATATAATTAAATATATATATATACTTTTTATAAACCATTCTCTCCAATTAACAACAACGACAGCAACGGAACCCCTGGAAACCTATATAAAGATAGAGTAAGTTATATAATATAATAATATATAATAAAGTAAATTAATATAGAATAATAAAATATAAATATATACATTAATGCTATATAAATATAAAGTGGGGTTAGTTATATAATATGTAATAGATAATATAGATGATATATACCTTCTTTTAACATTGATTCCTTCCATTCTAGACCTAAAGAACCCATCTATAAGAGAGCCACGACCACACACAAGAAGGACCAGAACGTTTAAGGAGACCAGCAAGTGTCAAAACACCAAGCAGAGACAGCTACTATAGAAAATGAATGAATAGAGTAGAAAAAATAAAATATAAAGAAACAGCAAACACCTACCATCATAATAGTATCATATATAATAAAATAAAAATAAAATTTAATAATATATCATATTAATCATATAAGATATAATAAAATAAATATGTGATAAGTCATGTAGCATTTTGTTTTGTTATAAAAGGGTGTAATAGGAATTTAGAAGATATAGCTGAAATAATGAAAATAAACATGAATAATCTCATATCTACTAAATATAGAGAATCTTCATCATAAGAAAAATGAATGGTTAAGAATAAAAGAGAAAGAAAAATTTTATTTCTATGAGGAAAATGGATATTGTTATTGTTATTTTCAATTTATCATAATTATCATAAGTAATACAAAAATTGTTTTATTTTAAAGAATTATATAGTTATTTATCATTATATCATTTTATAATCAGTTTTGACTATGGAAGAGTGATTTTTATCCTTAATTGTCAAAATTATTTTTAGTATCACTCAGTAAGTATAAGTCTTTTAAAAAATAAATATAGGTTACAATACAGACTTATAGAGAAGACTCTGAAACTTCTATTTCCAGAATAAAAGTCATTTATATAATCCAGAATGATTGCCTGAATCATTATTTAAAGAATCAGTTTTATCACATATCTTCAATAAAATTATAAAATAAAGAAAATGAAGATAAAAAGGTCTAGAGTCGAAAAATGTTATGAAATATTATCTTTTTAATGTATTTGTCCCGATTTTTTATTAATCTGTTATCATAATATGACAAAGAGAGTGGTAAAAACATTTTAAAAGTGAATTAAAGCAATAATTGGAATCAAGTTAAAGTCTTCTAATACCTTTAAATAGACTTGAAATACATAGAGTAAGCATTTTTTCATGCAAATAGTGTTTTTCATTTAAATAATATCAAAAACAAATCAAAATAGTATTTTATAATTACTCAGCAAGAACTTTTTCTAGTATTCAAGGACTTACTATTATCAAATATACGTATAAACAAACAAAAATCATATTTTATATATTTTTAGTTGAATAGTCGGAGTCGTGTTGATAGTTTATTATAAAACAAATGCAAAAATCACTTTTTTGTCAAAAAAAGTCTTATATCGATATATAGTTTTATTCATAATTTATTTATTGTCTACAAACTCTGTGTATTCATTTTAAGTGATTTTTAGTAAAACTAAAATTATTTGAAATACATATTCTAATTTCGAAAATGACAAAAACATATTATATTACATATTTAGTGTTTAAATGAAGTTTAAAAGTTATTAAAATATCAATTAGTTAAAAAATATAAAATATTGAGAATCTCCATTTTTATGACTTGTCTTAAATCACGTTAAAGGTGTATAATTGAATAGTTGCATTGATTATTTGTATGATTCTAGTAATATTTTCTAAGAATTTTGTTTTTTAACAAGAATAAATTCTTAATTTATTGTTTATCAACTTAAAAATGTATTTAAATGATTATTTTCTTGTGTAAAAGGGTATAGTGGTTATATGAAAAAAAAATTACGCAGAATCATTTGATAATATAATTTTGAAAAATGAGAATTATTATTTTGAACTAAACTAATTTTTCACATATACTCATTATAAAACGACTTGAATAATCTTTTGAGAAGATTATTTTGTTTTATAATACACTTAAGAAGTAATTGAATGTTATTGTGTCTCTTTTTGTTAAAAAGATTATTTTGAATGCTATTTTTGATTGATCTATATATTATCAATGCATTCAATGATGAAATAAATACATATGTAAAGAAAAAATAGTAATTGATCTAATTTATCTTCATCTATTTGAATAGATAATTTTTGAAAAAATTAATATAATATAATTATTGATACCTATATATAAAGAATTAGTTATGTAATTGACCTTAAGACAGGAATTGAACCTGTTTTCTATCATAAACTGATAGATACTTACCAATATAAGCTTAAGGATAATATAGAATAAAAATACATAAATGAAAGTAAAATAGTAGGAATAATGAGTCAGTATGATGTGTAAGGATATATTTATATATGTATAAGTGAAAAAGGATGCTAGAAGAAGGGAAAAGAAGTAAAAAAGAATAAAAGAGAAAGAAATATAAAGTAAATGAGATAGGGTCTTTAATTATTGAGATTAATAAAAAAAATGAAAAATAATTTATAATAAATGACAAAGATAGATATATAGAGATCTATAATAATAAGGAATGCAGAAGAGAAGAGGATTAGAGGATAAAGAATAAGAAGAAGATAAGGAAGATAAGGAAGAAGATAAGGAAGATAAGGAAGAATAAGAAGAAGATAAGGAAGAAGATAAGGAAGATAAGGAAGAATAAGAAGAAGATAAGGAAGAATAAGAAGAAGAAAAGAAGAATAGGAAGAAGATAAGGAAGATAAGGAAGAAGAAGAAAAGAAGAATAGGAAGAAGATAAGGAAGAAGAAGAAGAATAGGAAGAAGAATAAGAAGATAAGGAAGAATAAGAAGAATAAGAAGATAAGGAAGATAAGGAAGAAGAAGAAGAAGATAAGGAAGAAGAAGAAAAGAAGAATAGGAAGAAGAAAAAGAAAAGAAGAATAGGAAGAAGATAAGGAAGAAGAAGAAGAATAGGAAGAAGAATAAGAAGATAAGGAAGATAAGGAAGAATAAGAAGAAGATAAGGAAGAAGAAGAAAAGAAGAATAGGAAGAAGATAAGGAAGAAGAAGAAGAATAGGAAGAAGAATAAGAAGATAAGGAAGATAAGGAAGAATAAGAAGAAGGAAATGAATAATGACAACAAGAAGATGAAGAATAAATAGAATAATGATAAGAAAGAATAAATAGATTAATAAGAGAACAAGAGGATGAATGTGAAGAAGAGACAAGGAAGGAGGTGAAAAAAAGAAAGAAAAGTAAGATAAAGAATAGGAAGAAGATATACAAGAAAATGAAGAAGAAGAGAAAGAAAAGAAAAGAAGAATAAACAAGAAACATATATAGAGAAACAGAAAGATATAAAGAAATAAAAGAGATAGATAGATAGATAGATAGATAGAGAGAAAAAAAATACAAAGATATAAATAGATAGATACACTAATAGATGAATAGAAAGAAAGAAGAAAAGAGAGACATAAAGAAGAAATTAGATAGAAAGAGATAGAATTCTATATAGAATGAGAGATATACAAAAGAAATCAAATGAAATAGAGAATAAGATAAAAATAGATACAAGAATAAAGATAAAAAGAGAAATAGAGGAGTAGGGAAGGTGTATAAAAAAGAAAGAATATAAAGATAGGTAGAGAGGAATTGAGAAGGATAGAGAAGGAGGAGGAAAACAGATAGAATTGGAAGACGAAGAAAAGAAGATGAGACGAAGAAGGGAGAAAAAAGGAGCAGGAAGTGAATATCAAGAAAGATAAATTTATATAGAAAAAAATTAGAAAGAAAAATACATACAAAGAAAACGATAGGGAATGATAGAGAGAATTATAATTTGAATGACATAGAGAGAAGGAGAGACAAAGCAAGATAAAGAAGTATAATAGAAAAAACAAAGAAGAAAAAAAGAAGAATAAAAAAAAAGAAAAGATAGAACAATAGTATATGAGAGAAGAAAGAGACAGAAAGAAAACGGGAAATAGGGTAGAGACATAGAAGGTAATAAAATATATAGAAGGGGAGAGGGGATTGAGATAAATAAATAGATAGATATATAGATAGATAGATAGATAGATAGATAGATAGATAGATAGATAGATAGATAGATAGATAGATAGATAGATAGAGATAGAAGAATACCGAAAGATATAGAGAAGGAGATAAATATTAATAAAAAGGAAAATATGGATAGAGAGGAGATAGAATCAAACAGAGAAGGAGAAGTAGATAAAAGTCGATTGAGGGAAGAGAGAAGTAGATTAAAATAAAAACAAATAGCAAGAGTTAAAAGGAAGAAGGGAAGAATATAGAATGATTTGAAGAATGAGATGTATATAGAAGTGAATAGAAGGAAATAGAGAAGGAGAAGTAGATAGAAAAGATTAAAAATAGAAGGAGATAGAAAGATAAGAGAATGATATAGATACAATAGAATGAGATAGAGAAGATAAAGTAGATAGAAATGGATAGAAATAAGAAAAATAAATAGGATAAGAGAGAAAGAGAGATAAAAGGATATAAAAGGATATAGAAGGAGAGAAAACGGATTGAGATGTAGTAAGATGGAAGGATGTAGATGGAAATAGAGAAGTAGATAGAAGATGATGGAGAATAAAGAGGAGATAGAAGAGGAGATAGAAGGAGAAAAAGAAGAAGAGGAAGTAAATTAAGTTAGAAGGAGATATAATAAGATAGAGAAGTAGATATACGTAGATATAAGGAAATATACGAAGATATAAGTAGATAAGAGAAAATAGAAGGAAATAGAGAATGAGATTGAGACACATAAATGAGGTAGAATGAGATAGATAAGGATAGAGAAATATGAAGAGAAATATAGGAATACAGAGAGATAGAATGATGTTGAAAGAGAAAGAAAAGGAAAGACTGAAGATTGAGACAGAAGGAGTAGCTGAGATAAAAGGAAGATAGAGAAGGAAATTGAAAGATGAAGGAAGAAGGAGAGAAGATGAAAGAAGAAGAATATAGAAGAAGATAGAGAATGAGATAATAGGGATAGAAAGAGAAAAATAGGAAAAAAAGATGGTTAGAAGAAAATAGAAAAGGAGAAAGAAGGAGAGATAGAAGGAGAAATAGAAGGATATAAAAGAGATTAAGAAAGAAGTTAGAGACAAGAAGATATAGATATATAGAAAGAAATAAAAGGATTAAATAGAAGATTAAGATAGAAGAAAAGAGACAAAATAGAAGTAGATATAACAATATAGAGAATGAAAGGATAGAAATAAAAATAGAAAATAGATAACTAGAACATAAGAATATATAATAATAGAGAGAAGGAGAGAGAGAAAAAAAAGTAGATATAAAGTGGAAAAGGAGACATAGAAGGAAATATAAAAGGAAACAAGAAGGTAGAAAGAGACATATAAGATAAAATAGACAGGGACAGAGAGAAATAAATGGAAAAAGAATAAGGATAAAGATGGATACGAGAATAGAGAGGGAGAGAAGGAAGATTGAGATAGAATTATACAGAAAGAGGAGAGAAGGAAGATAAAGAAGGAAAATAGGGCAGTAAAAAAAAGGGAATCAGAAGGAGGAGAGAAGAAGTATGAGAAGAATAGAAAGAAGGAAGAGGAGGAAGGCAAATAATAGAAGAGAACTATATATATAATAAATAGTGATATAAATATAAATAAGAAGATGAAGATCTGAAAAAAGCAAAGAATTATATGGAGAAGAAGAAGAAGAAGAAGAGGAAGAGGAAGAAAAGGAGGGTATACACTAATACATGTCGAGGAAAAAGAAGTATAGAATAAGGAGAAGAGGATAACAGGATAAAAGAAAAAGACATAACGAAATACAATGTAAATAGAATAGTGATTAAGAAAGAGTAATGAAAGAGTGATATAAAAGGGAAGCGAAGATAAGAGAGAGGTATAATTAAAAAAAAGAAAAATAAAGGAATTTAGATAGAAGAAAAAATAAAAGAAAAATGAAGATCTGAGGAAGATAATGAATCAAAGGGAGAGACAAGGATATAGGCTGGAGACAAGGTATAGGAAGAAGTAATAAAGAAAGAAGATGAAGAAATAAGGAGATAAAAGTGTAGAAGGAAGAAAATGAAGAAGAGAGAAGAAGGAATCATTTTGTGTAAGAAGAAGAAATAAAGAAGAACTAGATAATAAATAAATAAATAAATAAATAAATAAACATACCTAATAGAAAAAAATGAATTTGGTGATGTTGAGTCATAGGGAAAGATAACCAACAGAAACAGTAGAAAACAACCTAAATAAATAAATAATAATAAATAAAAATATAAAAATAATGAAAATAAATAATAAAATGAATTAGATTCTAATTTAAGAAAAAACAAAAAGAAAGCTAATAATAGATAGAATGAATATACGATAAGTACTCTATTATATAATACTTAAAAATATAACAAAGAAAAAAATTAGAGATAATTATAAAAATAAATAAATACATATATACTTTGAAAGTAGTTTGACATCATAGACGTTGTTGACATGGACTGAAGAGGACTCTTATAACCATGGACGAGCAGGAACCTATACATGCTAGAGAATGGGGAGAATGTTAATATTGATAAAGAATAAAAAATAGTAATATACATACAAGAGAATAATCTGAAGTTAAAATCAACTTCTATTTTTTAAAATAACAGCTAATAAAAATAAAATAAAAATAAAGAAAATAAGTAACAAATGAAAATATTTTCTAAGTTAATAGGCTCAATAGCGTATGGGTGTATTCAGGTCTTAAAAGAAAAATCATTTTTGCGGGAATATCAAGAAACTCAAAAAAAGTATTTTTTCCCTCCTTTTTTCACTGTCACTTTTCTTTAATATTTTTGACTTTTTAGTATTAAAAACGATTCTTACAGGCATGTATAGAGACTCTATACCACTTTTGAGACTAAAAATCAAATATTTAAAAATGAGTGAAAAATCTTGACTAGCAAGAAAAACAATTATGTGAAGCTGAGTATGTTGTGTATACACATATCTAACAACAGAGATGATAAAAACACACAACTCCTCTTGGTTTAGGACATAATTATGAATTCTCTCAAAAAAGCTATTTTAAACCTTAAAACGATACCCTGAACTATAAATCAAGTCCTGAATGATATTCTAAAGTCATATTTTTAAAAACAGGTTTAATGACGATAATCAATAAACAAAAACAAGAGCTTCCGTTTTACTTTTCTTTTTTGAATTTTTAATTGTTTTGACTTTCTAGGGTAGTTGGCTGAAAGAAATGTTGTCGTCTTTAGGCTAAAAAATGATGAATAAAAAAGTCAAGTCATTTTATTGTTTTTTCCTTGGGAAATAAAAAAGAAGAAATTTTTAGGTGTGTTTTGGTTTAGGCTGTATAATGGTTTTTATTGTAAAAGGACTTGACGAGAATGATTGAAATGATAATACATCACTCAGAGAACACACAACTTTAAAAAATTTGTCACTCATGTAATCCATTCCTGAATTATAGACTTCAGAGAAAAAATTAAAGTCTTTTTGGTTTTAAACAGTCATTTTAAATCATAAAACACTGTAAAATAGTCAATATTTAGAATGTCTATGATTATATAAATAAACAATATATTTTGTAGAGTTATTTTTAAGTTTTTCTCGTCAAAAAGAGAGAAACTTGACAAGTTGGCGGACACTCTTTTCTCGAGTTTAGGCCAACGTATTTTTGATTAAAAAATCCCAGTCATTTTGTTGTTTCTCTTACGGGAAATAGGGTCAAAAAAACACAAAATGTCCATAGTGTTTAAATGAAATGAACATTTTTTTTTGGTAAAAACGCAAAGAGTATATAAAGAAATAGAATATATTATTGATTATTCTTTAAGTTTTATTTTTGAATAGATATAATAATTTGATTTTTATAGTTATTACAAAAAAAATACTATTTTAGTATTATTTGTGTCAAGAATTGTTATATATTGTTCAATATATATATATAACGAAACAAATGTAAGAAAGATGGAATATATTATTTAAATGATATATAATAAAACATAGCTAACAGAATAATATAAAGTGGATATAAATATGTATATAGATAAATACATATATAAACTTAATAATAATTATATATATATATATAGATATTTATTCTTCATCATAAGCAGAATTAAGATTTTTCACGAGATGTTCTTCTCTTTCAATATCAATATATACATCTTGTTTGTCTGATTTTATATCATTATTAGAAGAAATAGTAATTGATTTATTATTAGCATCAGAAATAGAAGAAGTATTATTATTAATAGTATCATTATTTAGGTTAGTATCACCCAATATACTTGTTTCATGATGATTACTATCTAAAGAAGCCGTTTTTGTCTCTGGAATAGTATTCCCAAAATCACTAATCATTTCATTTTGTTCTTCATCAACTTGGGTTTTTAATTTCTTTATATAATCCGATAAAAATATATTATTAGGAATCAACTCAATAGCTATAATTATTAAAAGAATATTAGAATTAATTTTATTATATATATTATTTATTATTATATATATATATATACCTTTATTCATATAAAGAAGAGATTCTTGTGGTTTCTCCAGTTTCTCCATTTCGATTCCTTTTTCAATATAAACACGTGCTTGAACTAAATCCACTGGGGGATTAATAATAGGTAAACTATATATATATAGAATTATTAATTATATTATATTTACTTATTATTCTCTAAATAGTTGTATATATATATATATATATATACGTTCCATTTTGATCTTCCATTCGTTGTTCGATGACGCGTATCTTACGTATAGATTCGTCACTAAATACACGCTTTTCTGAAAGACGGGCACTATATATAATATATATATATATTAATAATTATATTATTCTTTATAATAGATATATAAATAATTTATATTTAAATAGAAGATGAATAGAATTATATATATATATATATATGTACTCAATAGTGGAAGTAGGTAAATGTTGAATATATCTTTCTTCTGGAGATCTTAATAGAGACATCGACTTGCGGATAGATTGAAGATCAGTTCCTATATATATATATATATATATATATATAATAATGTAATATAAGAAGAATCAAAAGAATAATTATATTATTTATCATTTTCTCGACTCTAGTTTTTTAAATATACACATAAGAAACATTAAAACAAAACATAAGAATTATATTATTAAAATGAACATAAATATAGAAAACTATAATAATTAAAATAATATTATATATATATATATATATATATATACCAGGTGTATTATTATTTGAAAGAGAAAGACGTGGAGGTGTTGTAATATCTTTTTTCGGTGTATTCCCGCGGGAATGAGGTGAGTCTATAGGAGCGGGAGAAGCGGAAGGAGTTGTATGAGGAGATGGTGGTGGCGGGATGAATAAGGGGGATTGGAGGGAAATAGTTGGAGTAATAGGATTCAGAGTGGGAGATACATCAGGAGAAACAAGAAGATCTGTGTTTTCTGTGGAAACCGTGGAAACCGTGGAAGCTTGTTGATGATTTGTAAGAATAGTTGAACTAGTTTTTTCTGTATTATTATTATTCTTATTATTATCATTCTCTATATTATGATTATTATTATTAATATTATTATCATGATTATTATTAATAGCTTTATTCTTAGTATTATTATGATTTGTAGTAATAGTATTTATAATTTTATATGCGTTTTGAATCGATATTTGAGAAGGATGAGACAGAGAAGTATCCAATATATATAATATAGAGAGAATATAAGGTAAATGATGAATAGATAATGAAGGAGAAAGAAGACGAGTTAATTTACTTTCTCTATAAGATATTACTGTCTATATATATAGAATTATTTCTAAAGTAATTCAATTATATAAATAATGATATATATATATATATATATACTTGTTTTCTTTTTAATTCGTCAAAAACTTTACTTAACGTAAATATAGATCTATATATATATATATATATAATAGTAATTATATACTTATTCGTTTTTTGAGATTCTGGAACTATATATATATATATATATTAATAATAGTAAATATATACTTGATATATATTTAATAGAATTTGTATCAATATAATTCATAACTAAATAGTATAACGTTGCAGGCATAGAATTTAAATGATCTTTTTCATATAACTATAAAATAATAATATAATAATAAATATAATAAATAGAATAAATAGAATAATAATAATAAATATAATAATAATATAATAAATATAATATTTAGAATAAATATAAAATATAAAATAATAAAAAATAAAATAATAATAAATAAAATAATAATAAATAGAATATATATATATAAATGTATAGCATAAATATAATGAGAGGCATCACATTTGCAATCCATATCTCTGTTATACTTTATATTATTTGTAAATATAATCTCCTTTAGTTCTTCGATATCATCTATACTTGTAATCTCTTTCTATATATATAATAATAATAAACATTTTGTTCTTAAATACTTAATGAAATCTTCTAACACTATTTTAACAAATAAAAAAATAAAACACAATGAACTATATACTTCTTTTGCTCCTTGATAGCTGCATCCATTTTCATTGATAAGTAAACTTATTTCACGATTTGGAGGTTCAATTAAACAAAATAACTTTTCATTATAAAGTTTTAATGCATTCATTTTCATAATCAAGCCCTTTTCACTCACAACTGGGAAAAGCATTTTTAACATTTCCGTTAAATACTTTATTGTAGCCTCCATGTTTGTAGAAGTGTTCGAAACATTACTAAACTGACTATTAAATGTAAAAATAACCGCTGATTTGTCTTTTTGAAGCGAGGGAAATAAATCTACCATTTCCTTCTCATTAATAATTCGTAAAGACTCATTCTGATAGATGCAATCAAACTTATAAGACTGACGAACATCTTTTTTATCCTTGATCGAAATTGTATCTGTATCCGATACAGTTACTGTCTTAGAATCTTTTTGTTGAAAATTAACAATAGATCTCATGAAGAGTTTCTGAATCACTCAATAATTAAAACAAAAATATTTGTTTTTTTCTTTCCCAAAAGAAGAAAGCCCAGTGGAAAAAACAAAAAAATCTCTTATTTTTTAAAAAGAATCACAATTCCAAAATAAAGACAGATTCTTTTTTATATTGTTTTTAAATGGTACGAAACAACAATTATGTATTGAATAGCATATTTAACAAGAGAAAATAGGAATAACTTGTATTAAAAAAAAGGAAAATAGAAAAATGAGGAAAACTAAATTTTCAGTGACTAAAAGAATGAAATTATTTAATATCTTGTATGAAGAGCCTATAGAAGATAGATAGATTAGATAGATGAAATAATTATTTTTAATAGAAATCTAATAGTAAACATACCATATAGATAAATGTCAATGGAATTGCAAAGAGGACTATTGATATGATAGCAGTAGATAAAGAAGCAACAAAAATTGTTTTTAAATATTGTTTTATAGTCTGTCTTGATGAATTTAAGATATATGGAGAATAACTATTGGAATTCATAACTTTTGAACCTTAAAAGTAATAATATGATAATAATTATTTATAAAATATATAATACATATAAATCTAAATATGAAGATATTATAATAACTATAATATATACATATAAATATATACTTTCAGGATAGCCAACAGAATATAAAACTTGAGACATACATAATTGATCCAAAGAATCGCGGTTATTTTCATTAAAAATAAAATCTTTTAATATTAATATACTACAATCCATTTTAAATTGAGGATCAGAAAATACAATTGGTGATTCAACTATATATATATATATATATAATTAAAATTATATAAAATATAATCTATAAATGTAAAAAAATATATAAAGTTTAAAATTAATTTATAAAAAATATATATATAATAAAGTTTAATATTAATTTATTGAATATATATATATATATATAATAAAGTTTTAAAATAAATTTATAGAAACAAAAAAAAATATATATATATAATACAAAGAGATGATATTCCATAAGAAGAGGGTATTTGAATGGAATATTTAAATGGACTTTTAATCTTATTATATAAGCCAGAAGGATTCTTTGATTTATATATAGCACCTTTACCTGTCATAAATAATATCGACATATTTGTTTTAGGTGGAATCAAATATTCACGGGGAAGTGAGTATTTTGGAAATTGTTCAAAAAATCTTAGTAACTATATAATAAAAGAAATCTATTTCAATATATATCAATATATATATAATAAAAACAAATATATATACTATACAAAATCTTATTATAACTATCAACTATATACCTTTGACATTTTAATAGAAAATATATATTTTTCTTCTTCTTTATTTTCTTCTTCAAGAATATAATACTTGATTCGATCTTTTAAGGAGGATGGAGACAGTTCAGAGAAGAGAATAGACATACGACTATTAATAGAAATAGAGAGATTATAAAGTATAATATATATAGAGAAGATAGATATAGGATAATTATAGAATATAAGAAAAATAGGATAATATATAGGATAAGTATAGAATATAAGAAATATATTATAATATATATATATATATTGATAATTATGAAAACGAATAAGAATAGTATAATATATATATATATATATATATATATATATATATATATATATACAGTAAGATATTAATATCACAAGTTAGATCCATTGTCCCTCGAAACACAAAGTGTTGTAGATCAATAACTTGCAATAGTGTTGATAAATCACGTGAATTGCACGTGAGTACTTCTGAAATAACTTCAGGAATAAAACGTCTTGTGTTTACATTCTATATATATATATATAATTATTTACTTAATAAAATATAGTTTATCTTTATATATAAATATAAATACACCTAACATATAAGTTAATAAATGACTAAAATCTGTTTTTGTAATTCCCATTCCTTTTGGCGGTATATTACTGACAATTGAACACATTTTACCGCGTAATGAGTCCATCAAATGTTCCATCTTAATATATATATATATATACTTAATATAAAAAATTTATTAGTATTATCATATATATATATATATATATATATATATATATATTGAGTAGTAATAATAATATGTATATATATACTGTTTCTGTTGGTTGACCTTGAAGTTTATGTGAACAAATAGGAAATTGATTACAATTCTCAATATATGACATTCCCGCCTCATTTACCGCGGTAGACTATAGAGGGAAATAGAAGTAGAGTCATAATTATTAGTAGAATAATAATAATAATTATTATTATTATTATATTAAAACTGTTAAGCAAGAATTTATATATATATATATATATACAAGAACGGTTGCATAAGAGGAATCCGAAGAAGCATTGATATCTAAGGCATTATCATAAATAATACCACGAATCTATATTATAGAATATATATACATATATAGAAATAAAAACAATATATATATTATAATAAAATACTAATATTAATAATAATAATAAATATATATATACCTTTGTATTTGTATGTAAAAAAGGTTCTAATTGTAAAATATGTGTAATAATTAATGTTCCACCACTATATATATATTAATGAATTTTATATATATATATAATATTCTATATATATATATAATATACTGATAACTATATAAATATATATCTTCATTATTTAACAAATAATGAACTATATAGAAATAATCGAATGCCATATAAACAGTATTATATAAAGAAACATGATTATTTTCAATATCTTTAGTTGAATCCGATGAATTCCCGTGGGAATTACCAGTATTAATGAGTTCTTGTATACATAATTGTAATTCTTCGTCTGTTACTAAACAGGACGCTGGAGACCCTGTAGTAAACATCTATATATATATATATATATATATATATATATAATTAGAGTAATAATAGAA
This sequence comes from Blastocystis sp. Blastoise, assembly GCA_039096225.1. Lineage (NCBI taxonomy): Eukaryota > Bigyra > Opalinata > Blastocystidae > Blastocystis > Blastocystis sp. Blastoise. The sequence continues at coordinate 501,216 of JBBPEB010000029.1, forward strand.
TACTATATAACAATAATTATGGAAATATATATACTTGTGTTAAAGGACAATCAAGTCGTGTGCTTCTTCCTGTTCCTCGTGGATCAATAATATATATATCTAATAGATTTAGAGGAGACGTAGTATTATAATCATTATTATTAGTAGCATTATTATTATTATGTTTATTATTATTATTATTATTAATATTAGTATTAATATTAGTATTAAAAATAGTAGAATGAATATCCTTATGGTCCTTTAAATCATTATTCATATTATTATTATTATTATTATTCATATTATTATTATTATTAGTAAGTAGACTTTCAAGAAGAACTGCTAATTGATCTAATAAAGAAGGATCAGGCATAAGAACTATATATAGATATATAATAAACTATAAATATTTAATAAGAATGTAATTAAATAATAATTTATAATATATAACATGTTATAAATGAACTAAACATATATGCATAAAATAATACACTTTCATACCAAATAAATAATAATATCTCAATATATATATACTATCATTAAATAAAACAAGTATTTTATTACTATTTTTTGTTTTATTTTTTTGTCGAAAACGTTTTATTCCTATTTCTATTGATGAATCATCTATTTCTGGAGGAATAACTTTCTAGAATAAGCATAATTTTAGTCATTAATTGTGAATGTAATATAAAGAATTAGTATTATTTATAAAGATATTTCATGATAAATCATATAAGAATGAAATAAATAAATACTGAAACTAAATTATATCGCTCAGGAACTGGAACTGAAATACATTCAGAATAAAAATTCAGTTTAATATCCTATATTTAAAAAATTAATTCATATAGGAGATTTTTGAGAGTTTTAATATCAATACTTACATTGATAATTTGTATAGACATCTGATGGGTTAACATATTTTCGAATCCTGTCGCATAATCTGGGTCTATGTCATACAATATATCACACGTTGTCCTATATATGCATTTAGTTATATTAAGCAATAAAATATAAATAAAAACTCGTTACCAATCATTGATTGCAGAGGTAAACCATATATTTTTAAGAAGGCATACTATCCACAGTATTATATGAGCTCTTAAATACATAACAACTATAATAATAGGAAATAATGAGAATAAAAGTGTATGATTTTAGCGAAATATGATTTCAGAATGAACTAAATCACTTTCGATAATATAGATACTTCCGTTGTATACTCAATATGATGTTTTAATAAGATATAATAATTAAGATAGTGAAGGTAGGACTTAAAAAAGTATAAATGAAATAATCACGAATTCTATAAAGAAACAACGTTGTTTTTTTATTTCTCTAACGAATATCTTGAAAATTGTGTTTCAAAGAGAATTGCCAAAAAAAGTTCAAATAGTCATTAGTATAGTCACAAATTACTATCCAATACTAACGTAAACATAGCCTACTTTATGTATATCATTAATAAATATAGATGAATGAAAAAGTTCCGACATTAGATTTGAAATTATCTGATCTGAATATTCAGTCAATTAAGACGCTTCCTATACATGAGTTAGTTCGATTACAAAAATTAATTCAGAATGAGATTTCAACTCGTTTGAATTCAACTACGATTGAAAGTCCTATTCCAGGTATTTCTTATCATTTATATACTAATAATTATGTTTATGATTATTTTATGATGTAATATCTCTTTCTAAATTTCAGAAGAAGAAGTTGTAGACACTCCAAAAGCTGAAAAAGTTGAAGATAACGTTTATAAGCAAATTATTCCCAATACATTGATTCTCACAAGTAAAATAAAGGCTACAGCAACAAGGTTCATCAAGATGTGTGACAATTGGCCTGTTGATTCATGGATTCAATATGCTCATAAGTATATTATTATTCTATTTTGATCAAAGGAAATGAGAATAATTATGTTTTTCTTATTTTCTACCATTTCTCATATATTCTATTTTCTTGTTCTCATTATATAATATATATATATAGAGATATTATATGGGATAATAATATATGTAAATGGAATATAAGCATGAATGGAATTCATTTTGGTACTTGTAGTGCTGATGGAACTGCTAAATTATGGAATTATTCCACAGAAAACCATGAAATTGAACATATATGTACTTATACTGGTCATACTGGTATATATTATTATTATTTTATTTATATGTTTATTACTTTTATTTATGTTTATTACTTTTGTTCTTATTTAATTTATATTTATTATTTGTTTTATATTTATTGTTTATTTCATAGGAAGTGTAAATTCGATAGAATTCCATCCCTCACAATTATTAACGGCAACAGCCTCAGGAGATGGAACGTATTTATATTATTATATATATATATATAATATATATATATAGTGTTCAAATATGGAAACCTTTATTTAAAGAACCAAGTACAACAAGGTATATAATAATAATAATAATAATATTATTATTATTATTATTATTATTATTATTATTATTATTATTATTAAATATAGTGACACTCACAACAATAGTCTTTTCTTTTCTTCTTCGAAATCGCGACGTTTATCAGATGATCCCGCGTTAGTGGTCAACGAAGCACTCGTCACTCTTCCATCTACCAATAGTATATTTTAGATCATGTTATTTCAATATATATATATATATTTTCATATTATATTTTTAATTTTTTTTTATATATTAATTTTTCATTTTTTATTAATATAGACTATAGATATATATATATATAGCTGTATGTACATATGCAGTTTGGAATTCCACAGGAAATCGACTTGTTACTGCCTCTCAAGAAATTATAAAAGTATATTTTATTATAATTAAATTAATTAATATTATATTATAGTTATGGGATTTATCTCGTTGTGAAGCTCCCCTCCAAATTTTAACCGGGCATGATAAGACTATTAATCATATAGCTGTTCATCCTACTCATCCTTCTCTATTTATTACATGTATATATCTAGTGTAATTATATAATAGTAGCTTTTATGATTATGATTATATTTATATTACTCCAATTTGAAATATATTCATATTTCTTTTCTTTTATTCATTGTTGAAAACTATTTTATAGTATATATATTATATAGTATATATATAATCTATATAGCATCTAATGATGGAACAATACGGTTATGGGACATGAGATCCGCTACATTTATTGTATATATATATATATATATATAATTATATATTATATACAATATATAACATTATTCTATAGGTTAATGTATTCCATGGTCATCAAAAACTAGTTTCTTCTTCATATTTTCTTCCTTCTAAAAATGCAATTGTTTCTGGTTCTGATGATTGTTCTCTTAAAGTATACTATACATATATATATAATTATATATAATAATAATTATTATAAAATAATGTAGAATTCATTTAAATAAAAGAATTACTTTTTTTTTATTATTTATCTATTCTCCTTTAATATATATCTTTATAGATATGGGATTTATGTTCATTTCAAAATAGTAAAACTATATATACTTCCTATAACACAAATCGTTTCTCAGTTTCTCCTTCTGAAAATAGTTTTTGTGTTCCTTCTAATAAAGGAACTGCTGCGTATATATATATATATATAACTAATAGTATTATATATATATAACTAATAGTATTATATATATCTTACCAAAAATAAATATTATTAAATCAAATAAATTAACAACATGTAATGAATATAATTACTATTATTCCTCTATAAATAGTGTATATAATATGATGGGTGAAACAATAGGATTATTATCCACAGATGTATATAATCAACGTAAAATGATACTTAAATGTAATTGGTCAAATGATCTGATTTTCACATGTGGTATCGATAGAAGCATTGCTATTTGGAAACAACCCTCTTAATATTATTTTATATCTTGTCATCTAGTCTTTATACTATTATTCTATTTGTTGCTTATTTTCAATAAATTATAGTGTTAGTCATTTCAAATATTTATATTTTGTTTTTTATTTACTAATTATTATCATTTTATTTCAATAAAAAAGACAAAAACAAAGCAATAAAGTTACATAGGTGCTACAATAAAAATACTAATTCTATTATTATGGGTTTAAAAAAAAGTAAAGCTAGAATACAAGATATTTATAAAATTAAAATATATATATATATATGTACTATAATAACTATTCTAGTGAGTAATATGACTAATAATATTATATAAAGAAATCATAAATATAATTCTTTTAATATAAAATAATAATACTCATAAAACTATTTAGCAAGCTTGAGTATAATTGAAAGGGAAAAGACCTTCAGCACCATTAAGTCTACCAGTCCACCAACCAGAAGGATCTTTACTAAGTACTTCAATACGATCACCTTCTCTAAAAGAAAGTTCTCCAGCATCTTCACTATCATGATCATATAAGCATACAACATATTCAGCACCAGGAGCAGCAGGACGAGAAGGAGGAGGAGGAGGTACGCTACGATATTCTACAGGAGCATTCACAGCAGTAGGAGCAGGAACATTAGTATCAATGAATTCTTCATAAACAGGCGCAGCCATAGGTTCAAATTCTGGTAATTCTAATATAGGAGCTACATAAGAAGTTTCAACAATTTCACCATCACGAATCTTATTAAGAACATTAACAAAATCGTTAGTAACTTCACCAAAATCACCACCAGGGAATTGGTTAGCAATGCTATTTAAGCCATCATAGAAACTCTTAGTAATAAAGAGTTGAGCAGCTAATAAAGTAACAGTTTCATTCTTAAGAATAGTGAAACCTTGAGCATTTAATACTCCAAAACGATAAAGAAGATAATCAGTAAAGTTCTTTAATTGTTGTTCATCATGTTCTAACTTACGACGGAATTTATCAGCTTTACCGGTATCTCCTTTCTTATCAAGTTGAACAACTTTTTCTTTATGAGCATCATGATCAATAACAATATTCTTACGTTGTTTAATAAGAGGCTTTAAAGGAGCAAATTCTTCTTTTAACATTTTATCAATACGAAGAGAAATACGAGATCTAATTACAGTAGCAACAGCTCTACGAACTTCATCATATTGTCTTTGAGCAACATCAGCAAGAGCAATAGAAGCATCATGGAAAGAGGCTTGATCAAAATCATCTTGAAGAGCAGTAGTATCAAACTTCTTGATTTCATCAGCAGTTTTTCTGTTGACATCAGCCCAAGCTTCAATAGTATTAATAAGAACATTACTTTGTTTAGCAAATGTTTCTAAGTTCTTTTCAAGTTCATTGAATTGAGCATGAGCAGTTTCAAATTCAGCATCGCTACTACCTTCAGTTTGTTTAGCAACAACCTTAACTTGTTGTAAAATACGACGCTTTTGAGTCTTGACAATCTTCATGAAATTGTCCATAGTATTCTTAGCATTAGACATGGTTTAGAAAAGGATACAAAGAAATAAAATATAAAAAAAGAATATGGATATTTTTGTTTTCTATGAATAGGTGACACTTTCAGTGAAAAAGATTTCGTTTTATAACCACTGACTTTTTCTGAATATTCACGGTTATATCTCTCTCTTTTTGTGTCTCGAAGGATTATCGTGATTTACGAAATATCCATATTTTTCCCAAGATGTTGACATGAAATCGCGGGATTTCTTATTTTATTTTCTCATATATTTTCTATGCTTAAATTGAAGATATATTTTGAACAGAGAAAGTCAGTTTTATATTTTATAAAGTCAGTTAATTTTTGATAATTCTTTATCATTTTTAGAAAAATGAAACTGCATCCTTTTTTTCTATTTTCTGTTTCTGTTTATTTCTAAAAAAAGAAAATTAAAAAATAATTTTTATATATTTTAATCAATATCTATTATGGATAAGCTGAAAAAGAAGTTACAAAGTGCTGTGAGTACTACTAAGAGAGATGTAGAGTATATGGTAAAGCATAAGAAATTAACTATTAATAAGACCGTTGAAGATCCTGAATGGGATGAACCTGCCGCTAACTTTTTGAAATTATATGAATCTGTCAATACAGTCGTATGTTATACACATGTAAAACTGTCTATTTTTTTTATTTAGTATAATGATTGTAAAAAGTTCTTAGGTGTTTTAGGTGGTATGTTATGTGCTGTTTATTTTTATTATATTTTATTTTTTTAATAACATAAATGAATTTTTATTTTTATAGAACTTGGTATGTGTATGACAACTGTTGGTGATGATTTTGTTGCTTTAACTAATGATGTCGATCCTGATAACATTAAAAGGATTGCTTTTGCTTATCAAGATATTGTCCATAAAGTTCCACAAGAAATGTATCCTGAAGCTGTATGTTTTTTTTTTTTTTATTTGTTTAATTTATATTTATTTATTTATTATATTTGTTTAGATTTATTATGTTTATTTATTTATTATATTTATTTATTTATTATATTTATTTATTTATTATATTTATTTATTTATTATATTTATTTATTTATTATATTTATTTATTAATATAGGAAGGAAGAATGATGAATGAGATTTTGGGTTCTATTGGTAATAAATTAGCTGAAATGAAACCTATTATTGATCGTATGGAACTTCGTAGTTCTTTGAAAATGGATTATGATCATTATTTAGAAAAAGTTGAACATTTAAAGAATAAGAGTAATGTTGATCCTAATTATTCTATTAAGGTATATTTTTATTATTTATTTTATTCAATTATTTATATTTTTTTTTTATACTCTTTATAATATATTTATTTTTATAAATACTATTTATTCTATATAATATATATATATAGAATCAAACGAAATTACAAGAATCTCAAACGAAATTACAACAATGTACAGATGAATTATTAGATAAGTTTTATGCTTATGAAGCTCAAAGACCTACATTTTTAGCTTATGAATTCCAAACATTACGTTCACTTCAAAAGAAATTCTTTACTTCTTTAGGACAAGCTATGAATGGATTCAAAATCACAGAACCCTCTCAACCTCCTCCAACCAATAGTATATATATATATATATATATATATATATATATATATATATATATATATATATATTATTATTATTATGTTTATTATTAATATAGTTACCCCTCTTAGTGCTATTGCTCCTACTGCTCCTGGTGCTATTGAAACTGCTTCTGAGCCCGCCTATGGTGTTCCCGCGCAAGCTGCTTATGCTCAACCCGTACAACAAGCACCTGCCCGCCAAGCTGCTGTTGCCGCCAATCCTTTTGCTAAAGCTACTCCAGTTGATGTATATTTTATTATATATTATTATTATATATATATATATATATATATATATATAGGTTGTTCCTGTAGCTGCTCCTGTTCGTGCTGCTCCTAAAGAAGTTATTGATCCTAATGTATATATATATATATATATATATATATATATATATTATTATTATTATTATAGGCTGTATATGCTGAGGCTCTCTATGATTTCCCTGGTACCGATACCGATGAACTTCCTCTTACTAGAGGCATGAAGTGTATATATATATTATTACTATTATTATTATTATTATTATTATTATTATTATTATTATTATTAATATATATAATGATATTGAATATATTATATGTTAATAACTTATAATAAAAATAACTATTATATATATATATATAGTTAAAGTATTAAATCAACATGAATCCGGTTGGTGGACAGGTGAGAGTAAAGGAAAAACAGGAATGTTCCCTGCTAATTATGTGAAATTAGTATAAATGAAAAGAAATAGAAATTAATATATATATACGATATACAATAGTTATATTTATTTATATGATTTATTATATTTTATGTTTATTTCTAATTATATCTATATATATTTAAATAGTTGTATTTATATAAATATATATAAGAAAAAGAGATTGTTTCTTCTTTGTGTATTCTAGGTATACTTTGTTATTTGTATATTATAATTCTTTATGTATACATATCTCATTGTTTCTTATATATATAATTCTATAATTAATTGTTTATTATATTTTCTTCTATTCTTTATTGGTAATTTATAGTTTATTTTATGATAGTTAGTTCTTTTTTAATATATTCATTAATTGTTTTGTTTATATATTTTTATTCTATAAAGAATATATATTAAGAAACTATTAAGATATATAAATAAGAAGAATATACTATATTGATTTAACTAAACAAATTCTCCATAAATATCTTTAAAACAACATTATTTAAATCCTTCACAAGAAAGAATATATACTAATAATACATATACAACAATAATAAATAATATTTAATCCATTATTTTATAAATACGAATCGTTCCTGAAACAGCTTTATCTCGATTTGAATCCGTATTCACGTCAGGAAAAGCAAACATATTTTGAGTTGGGTGCCAACAAATTGATTAAATGATTAAGAAATATATATATAATCATAGAAATATTTTTAAATGATATAATATAATATATATTTTATTTTTAATTATATCAAATATAGATATAATCATAGAAATATTTTTTTAATAATAAAGTGTAATATATATTATATTTGTCTTTATATCAAATATAGATATAATCATAGAAAAAAATGTATAAACTATTTATGTATATCTATATATATATATCTATATTTATATAAGGATATATCAACATAAGAACTTGTTCTGATATTCATCACTTCTTCTCCTGTTTCTGTATTATATATAGTTACATAATTATCTTTATTACATGTTGCTAAATATTTGCCATTAAAATTATATCGTAAAGCTCGAACAGAACGTCTATTTATAGAGAATACTTAATGTAGTATATATAATATATACATATATATAGATTGTAAAATTTATTATATATATAAATTCTTTAAATTTAGTAAATAATATTTTATATTTAATTTTTGAAATTTAATAATTTTAATATAATAATATATAATATATACTCTCCCTTTATAGTTTTAAAGCATATAAATTCATCCAAATCCCAAAAATTAATAAATGAATCCGCTGAGCCAGTTATAAAGGTACTATATATATATATATAGTTTTATATTATAAATAAAAACTCATTATATTATTATTATTATTATTATTATTAAGATTATTAAGATTATTATTATTATTATTATTATTATTATTATTATTATTAAGATTATTAAGATTATTAAGATTATTATTATATTTATTATTATATACTCTCCTCGTGGATTGACGTGTATACAACAACAACGACTAGTGTGGGCTGGAAGAATCAAAACTCTATTTATTTTATTATTTGCGGGTTGAAGAACTTCCAGACGTCCCCAACCATCAGAATCTATATATATATACATATAATTATTATACTTATTTATTATTATACTTAAAATAATAATAATAATTATTATTATTATTATTATTATATAACTTATTATACAAAGTTATTATTATGAAAACAAATCATTTTTATGATACTTATAGTTATTATTATAAATATATATACTAGCAGCAGTAGTAAGTAAAAGATACTTTTCATTTTTTGTCCAACACATTTCATATATCTATATGAAATATATATATATATATATATATATATATATCTTATAAAAAACATAAGAAGAAGCATATATACATATATATATATATATATATCCCAATTATAATGAATACAAGCAATTTCTCGGTTTTTATTCAAATCATATATGTTTAAATAATTATTTTTGCTTCCTGTCGATAGATATTTCGCGCCTGAACTTATAGCTAAATATATATTATCATATTTTGTTTTGATTGTAGCGACACAATAACCTCCTGAATGTGATAAATCCCAATATTTTATTGTGCGGTCATCAGCTATGGAATATAACTGTGAAGGATTGGATGGATGCCAAACAATTTGTTGAACATCTCGTGTATGTCCCTCTAATTTATATAAATATGACCTCTTCAAAATCTGTGGATGACTATCTCTATGAGTACTCCAAATGAGAATTGTTCCATCAGCAGATCCTGTTGCTAACCATTGTCCACTACAATTCCAAGCAATTGAATTGATTTTCTTTTGATGGGCTAATAAACAATCTCCTTTATATTTTAAGTTTGTCACTATAGCGTGAGGTTGAGGAGTATCATCAAAATCCATGATAGAAGAAAAAAAAAATTGAACAAGGAAGAAAATGTTTTACTTTTTAAAAAAGAATTATCACTATATAAAAGAATGAATTCAAATAAATTTTTTCATTTAATTCTTGTTGAATGCTAAATGATGTTTTTAATAAGTAAAAGAAGCTTTGACTCATTTCAGAAACACATGACAAAAAGAGGGAAATCAATTTAAACATTATGCGTTATATGAATACTTATGTTTAATATGATAAGATTTTTCCTTGTATAATTATCATGGATACTATTTTTAAATGGAAACCGAAGGTATATTGTATTGTAATTATGTCATTAATAAAATACTTGAACTGTTTTTCATAGAAAACTGAATCGATTGAGAAGGATGCATTCAATTTTGATATTTCTAGTGATGATTCTGATGGTTCATTTGATTTATGTAAAGAATCAGAATCTGATTGCATTTCCCCATCAAATAAAACTAATGAATCATCTAATACTGCTTCTGTACTTATATATGATATGCTATATGAGTATAAAATATAGAATTCTTTTTTCCCAGTAACAAAACATAGAATTTATAATTGGAGACCCAATCAGTCTTCTTTTCAAAAGTATATTTTAATAAAAAGAAGATTTAGGCTTTTGATTTTAATAACTATAGAATAAATGCATCTATTCCAATCAATGAAACAAGTTCTGACGACAATAATGACTCTGATGATTCATTCACATGGACGTATACAAGTGAGAAACAAAAGAATAATCGATTTATTGAACAAACAAAACGAAAGGCAAATATAAAAAGAAGTAAAAAAGAAGTATTTATAAATATTTATCTTGATTTTATTGTTCTATATATATTATTGTATATAGTATATATATACTCCTCCTCTGTTATATACATATATACTTCTTCCTCATCATCTTCTTCAACCCTCTTTTCCTCTCAAATCTGTTCCTATTCCTTTATTACAGTATATATCGTTTTTTATTAATTATTATTATTATCTGAGATATCTTTAAAATTACTATTATTATTATACTAATTCTTTTATTTTTATTTTTACACCTATTATACGACAGTTGACTCTCTCTTTTTATATACATTATTCTTTATATAATGATATAGTCCTGTAGATCCTTTGTCACTACAAGTAAGTACAATCCTATTGGCTGACTCTCTTAAACAACAGTATTTATATAGATAATACTATTTTTAATATATATATGTATATATATAGACATGATGAAAAACTATCTAGAAGTGGCATATATACAGAATTATCATTTATTTATAACGAAGTGTATACACATAACGATATTCATGGTATTTATATTATTATAGGCAATTATATATATATTATATATAATCTTATTTATAGTTATTTATAATTGATACACTTATTCACTATTATAATATATAGTATTATTTATTATTATTAATAATTAATTACACTTACCTATATTATTTATAATTCTATTATTATATTGTATTATAACTATTTTTTTATATTCAAATTTCTACTCTACTCTAGTATTATTATTTTATACTATATAGAGAATATAAATAAAAAGGTGATTTCATTAGAATCACAAGAAACACCAAAAAAGTCGATTAATATTAATATAAATACATCTTTTAATTCTATTCTTCATTCTCAAACAATAGAGAGTGAAGATACTATTATAGAAATACAAGAAGAATATAAAGACTGTTTTTCTATTCATAATAATAGTATTTCAAATAAAAATACTAATCATGAGTTGACACTCAAGAAAATCGATGTATTTATTTATATATTGTGTTTCTATTTCTTTATTTATATATATCTGACATTCATGTATAGGATTCAGAAACAATTGAAAATCCAGAAAATACTATGCTTAATCTAACTACGATTCAAGAAAACACAAACACTCAAAACAATAATGATTCTCTAATTCAAGATGATATTCATTTAAAAGAGCAGGAAAATGAAGATCAAAACACAAAGAAGAACAGTGAAAGCCAAAATGATGATTTATGGAGTATGTGGCTTGACGATGAACAATCAGATTAAATTTTCTTTTGATTTACATAAATTGTATTCTATATTTATTTTTAAGCAGTAGTTTTTGTACTCTCTTATCAATCTTAATCATATAATATCACATTTTTGTTGACATGGGACACCATAATGTTGTCTTATTATCTTTTATTTGCCATTTCATAATTCACACTACTATTTACTTTACATAAAACGAAGTTTAATACCAAAATTAAATCATTATACTAAGAAAAGAGTAAAATAAAATATATATATATAAATTCATGAAAATTCTTAAAAATAAAGAGAAAAAGTCAAAATAATGACGACTATTAATTTATTGTTGTCATTTCTTTGCCATAAAACTCTATTTGTTTTGATTGTACTTTGAAGTATATAAGAATCCCTTTTTTATATACCAATCGTTATAATATATTTAGAACAAAGCCCCTAGCAATTCTTTTCAATGTTTTCATCAGTATTTAATTGCTGTTATGTAAATTTATTGTCCTCTATAGATTCTTAAAAAGTCCACTTTATTATACCCGAAGGTAGTAGTTGCAAAACAAGTCTCTTGTTCAACAGCTCCTCTCGTTTGTCATTTTGCTGTTGAACCAGCTGTCAGACCTACAAGAAAGGACTACAAATACGTTTCACCTTACAAATATGGCTTAACTGATGGTGATTTATCACAATATCCTCCTGAATACAAACAAATTTTTGGTCTTGAAACTATGAATCAAGCAGAAATCAATCAATTGAACATTCAAGAAAATATTAAGAAATTTCAAAGACATCCTTTAGATACTGGTTCTCCCGAAGTTCAAAGTATATTATTTTTATATAATTAATAGTTATTTCATTTCATTTTTTATTATATACATATGTATATAGTTGCTATTATTACAGAACGTGTCAAGAGAATGACACAACATTTAGCAGAACACAAACATGTATATTATTATGGTTTTTTAATTCTATTTATTATTATTATTAATTTTATTTATTATTATTAATTTTATTTATTATTATTAATTTTATTTATTATTATTTATGTATTGATTTCTTTAGGATACTAGCGTAAAGAATGGTATGCAAAAATTATTAGGAAAACGAAGTATATATACTATTGTTTATATATATATTATTCTATAGAGAGATTTTTATTATATTTAAGAAGAACTAATTTTGAAAGGTATCTATATATATTTGTTTTTATATAATTGTATCACACTATTATTATTATTATTAATATATAGATATTTATTTACTATTCGTGAGTTACAATTAAATGATTTAGGTCCATCTCTTCCTGTTCCTACATATAGATTAAAGGACCATCTTAAGGGATTAGAATTACGTTTCAGAAATCCTAATTTAAGACCAGATGCACAACAATTTAAATTACAAAAAGAATTAGAAGCTAAACAAAAATTAGAATAATAATATTCATAATAATAATAGTTATTATTATTTTTACACTATATATTATTGTTTATATACAGTTAATAATATATATTCATTTTTTTCAAGTTTAACACTACTTTTTATAATATATATTCATTATATATATATTATTTGAATACTCTTTCATTTTTTAATTTTGCACATAATTGTTAATAATGGGTTGATCTCTTATGATTTCTGTTTTTTAGTTTTTTTTATAGTTATTCATACTTTATCTATTATTATCATGTATATATGACTAATTTATGAAATGCATAGAATAGATATTATTTAAAACTTTATTCAATTATGTATATATATAAACAAACACATAGAAAACAGTAACATGATGCAAAGAAAGACTTTTAGTTTATGCTCAATAAAAATATATATATTTAAAAGTAGAAAAATAAATAAATTACAAAATGAATTTATAAATGATGACAATCAAATATTTCACAGATAAAGAAAAATATTGTAATATATTATATATATATATATAGTTTAAAATCCATATTTCTTTAATAATAATGATGAAGTAATTCCACCGACAAAAATGAAGCAAGTAGCAATCATTGAAGGGAAACACATTAAGGGCATTCCACTAAGGCCTTGGCCACTATAGTGTATATATATATATATATAATAATGATTATTATTTATAGTGATTATTATTATTATTTACATTATAATAATTATGATTAAATATTTATATACCTGGTACAAGCTCTCATCATTTTGGCGCCAATAAGAAGAAGAATACCGCCAATAAAAGAATATAAAGGAGAAAGAGCTATATATATATATATAGATAGATAGATAATTATAGTTATATACATAAGAAAGAATAATTATATATGTATATATATATACAAGGAGCAGAAAGATAATGACTACCATAAATTGAATAAGTAAGATAATAACTAAGGAAAGAACCTAAAAAGATGCCAAAAACAAGGACAACTTGCCAGTAGTTGGTTTTCATTGATTTTAAAGAAGGAGTTTTATCATATAATTGAGCAAGAATTGTCATGAATGAAGCAGAACTATACATATATATATATAATCAGATAAAATGAAAGAAAAGAAGAAGAAATGATAATCGTTATATATATATATACGTTCCAAGGAATTTGCCCATAGAAAGAAGAGGGAATTGTAATAAACCAACAGCAATACCAGTCATCTATATATATTTATAATAATAATATGAAAAGAAAATAATAATAATAATAATATTATAATAATATAATAATAATAATATTATAATATAATAATATAATAATATAAATATATATATATACGATAGGAGGCCAGAAGGGAGAAGTAAGAGAATAAGAAGAGAAGAAAGAAATAGGGAGTTCTGATCTCCAAGGGAAATAATACTCAACAGCAATTATAATAGAAATAAGAAGAGTAATAAAGATAAGAGCACACTATATATATATATATATATATATATATATATATATATTATTATTATATTATTATTATTATTATTAGTATTATTATTATTATTATTATTATTATTATTATTATTATTATTATTATTATTATTATTATTATTATTATTATTATTATTATTATTATTATTATTAATATATATACAGTATTATAGCTACAATGAACAACATCCATAATCATAGCAGGTATAGGCTTCTTTTCATTAACAACATATTTCTCTATAGCTATATATATATATATATTATTATTATTATTATTATAGTAGTATTAGAAGTAATAATAATAATAGAATAAGAACTTTATAATATCGATAAATTACAATAAGATTTATATAATATATATATATATATAGCACCAGTAAAATTAGCATAAATAAAAGTACCCACAAATGTTCCAAGAAGAGTGAAAATAGAGGATTTTACAAAACTACCAAGCTATATAAATAATAATAATAATAATAATAATAATAATAAAAATAATAATATATATATATATACTTCAACCCAGACCATACCGGGACAAGTACCAGAAAGATATAATCCAGAACCTAATAAGAATCCACCTAAATAAATAATAATAATAATAATAATAATAATAATAATATATATATATATTATTATACCAAGAACAACTGGCATAAGACCTCTGCGACCAATACCTCCCATATTTACTTGAGCAGAAATAACGTTTTCCTTTGTGTTTTTAATGTTATATAAAATAAAGAAGACGATAGCACCTAGAAAAATAATAGAAATCAATAACGAATAACATATATACTTGTGACAGCAGCAGTTAAGAAAACTTTAAGCATGACCTATATAAAATAATTATAAGTGCTAAACTGACGGATTAAACAAAAAACATACAAATTGAGAAAAGTCCATTTGATTTCTAATAACACTAGGATCATAAATACGAGCCTTTTGCATAGCATAACCAAAAATAATACCACAGAAAAGAGATATTACATAACCAGGTAAAGAATTAGCGTTGATAGCTGCAGATAAAAGAGAATAGCAAAATGATGATCATTAAGATGATATAAAGTACATACTTTTCATGATTACTTAAAGAATCAAGTGAATAAATCAATAATCAATAAATAAAATAAATATAAAATAAATAAGAATTCAAAAAATAAGGGATGTAAGAATTCTCTTTGTATCCAAATGGATTGTAATTCTCATAAAGAAAATTCTTTTTCAAAAACGTTTGTATACAAAAAGAAAATGAAGAAATCTCTTTTTTAATGGTTATGATATTCATTAACGAATATAAATTGTTTTATTGTAATAATGATGTGTCGTGTCATAGTATTGTATACATACAAATTTATAATGAATAGTTCAATGAGTGATTGTTCAAAATGTGCTGTAAGTTTTATCTTTATATTCAAATGAATGATAAATTCTTGTTGATTATACGTATTACGAAATGATATTTCTATTATTTTTGAAAATGATCTTGGTATATAAAAAATGATTCTAACAAAACTCATTATTTATTAAATTTTATATTGACTCAAAAGACACAATTTAATAAAAATAAAAAAAAATCAAGAATATAACATCGATGCGTTGAGAAAACGCCATAATGTTACGAATTCGAAACATGCAAGTAAAGTGATCAATACTTTAAGGACGTTCAGCCATCGACAACTAGAGAAAATAAAATATATATAGATAAATAGTAATAATTATATATATTTTTACAAGAACAATAAAAAAAGAAACATACATAAAGATGACAGTTATTATATTCATAATTATTATAATAATACAAAGCACGGTGGGCAACAGAAGCATCCTTATAACTATGTATATTATAATTTTATTATTATTGCTATAATTAATTATTATTATTAATATTAATATTATTATTATTATTATATATATAATTTAATAATAATATTTGTTTTTTTTATTATTATAAGTATAAGCAACTATGAATAATAATAATAATAATAATAATAATAATAATATACGTAATAAAAGCTTGAACATCATGATTATCATTATCATTATTAATAATTTGAATTGGTGGATAATGATATATATGTTTATCTTCTCTATCTTCATCGTCATCATCATTCATATTATTATTATTAATATTCGTATTAAATGGTGAAGAAACGATAGTGTCTTGAGTATCTATTTCACCAACTTTACTAAATAACTCAGTTATTTGATCAATAGTTACTGATACTGGGAGATCTATATAGATATAGAGTATTTATTATATAATAATAATAATTGTTATTATATAATAATAATTGCTATATTAATTATATAATAATAATTGCTATTATATAATAATAATTATTATATTAATTATATAATAATAATTATTATTATATTAATTATATACTAATAACTACATATAAAAGTCTTATACATAATATTATTGATACTAATAATAATAATAGTATATATATATATATATATATATATATATATATACTAAAGACATGAACACATCGTTGAGTACACAAATCAGAACAAGCAGCGCAACACAGGAAACGCTTTCTATATATATATATTATAATAATAATAATAATAATAATAATAGTGTATATATATATATATATATATATATATATACGTTGTCGGGGTAGTTCCCTTTGGGGGAATATCGTTAGAACGCTTGGGTTCAGAATGAACTATATATATATATATATATATATATATATATATATATATATATATATATATATATATATATATACCTCTAGCGGGGGAACGAGAGCGCGAACGACTTCCTTCGTGATCTATATAATAATAATAATAATAATAATAATAATAATAATAATAATAATAATAGTAATAATAATAATCAAAGAACAAAATCAATATATATATATAATACATAGAAAAAAAATGAAAAATAAAAAAACTATATATATATATATATACGATTTTGGTTTCTGAATCTGTCCGAGTCTTTTGGATCCATAATAACCGCGGGTTTAGGAGCATGGCATTTTCTACATACATCTCTGTAAGAGAAATTGACATCACTATATATATATATAGAATAATATAATTTGTTTTGAATCAATTTATATATAAAAAAAATGAATGATAAAAATAGGATAATAAAAATAATAATTATATATATATACCTGCAGTTAGTACAAATCCAATCTCCTTTTTTACCTCTTGAAATATCATAATAACTACTCCCGTGGGAATCTTTATTATCAAAAGTAGATGTATTATATCTCTCTACAGTTCTTTCCATAGGTCTTTCCTCATATCTATCGACAGGTCTAGGAATATAACGATCGGAAGGTCTGTCATTATAACGGTCAATAGAACGTTCCATTGGAATATCGTTATAACGATTGATTGGACGTTCATTATAACGGTCAACTGGACGTTCATTATAACGGTCGATAGGACGAGGAGGAGGATAAGAAGAAGGAGGAGAATAAGAAGTAGTAGGACGAGAAGGAGGATAATAGCTATGAGGGTATTGAGAAGAAGGAGAAGAAGAAGAAGAGGAAGAAGAAGGAGGATATCTATTGGACCAAGGGTTAGCTATATATAATAATTATTATTATTATAATTATTATAATTATTATTATAAAAACTATAATATTAACCATAATAGTTCAGATAATAATAATAGTTATTATTATTATAAATATAGTGTTATTATTTCTATAATATATAAATTGAATAAATATGAAACAGCCAAATAATATAGAGAAAACAGGAAAGAAAAAGAATAATAAAACCATATATATATATGTTTTTTGTATTATTATATAGATATATATCAAATAGCAGCAGCATGAAAAGTGTGTATATTATACTAACATAATAATTATAAATAATATATATATCTAAATATCCTTATATAATAAATTATTATTTATAGCATATAAGGTCTTCTCTAATAAAAAATTATATATATGAAAAACAAAAATATAATATTTATGGCCTGATTAACCTAATGAATAAAAGAAATCCATCAAGTTTCCTCAAAAGCAAAAAGAAAAACTGCAAAAACAAAGTAATAATAAAACATACGCTCAGGTCTTGGTTTCTTACAAAGATGGCACTCATTACGAAATCCATAATTATGGTTACGACAATTGGGACAATCCCAATCAGGTTGTTTTGGAACCTCACTTTTACCAGAACTCATTCTACTCTCAGTAACAACTTCTGAAGCTATAATAAAAGCATTTAACAACAATATATCCCACAGACAAACGTTTTGTGAAAACAAAAAAAAATATACCTCCCTTTAAAGAACCACATTTTCGACATTCCATTCTCGTACCAAAATTATGGGTTTGACAATTACTACAAAACCAATCACCAACACGAATATCATAACTCTTTTCACTTCCAGGAGATCTCTGTCTCTCACTACTCACATAACTATTCTCATAGGACGAAGAACCCATTGAATGGGTTTTTTGAGCATTTTCAGAATAACTAGGATCACCACGCCATTGAAGCGAGGGGGGTACCGCGGTTTGTTCAGTTTGCGACATTGTTAAAGGTTAGAAAGATTAAAAATCAACGAATTAGCAGAATAAGATAGAAAATAATTTCTTAAGGAAGAAACTGGTTTTTCTGGTTTTTTGGTTATGAAAAATAAATTACCCTGGGAATCTCAATACTTTTTAAAAGTTTATTTAATGAATAATTTTCATTTAAAAAGAGCCGTTTTCGTTTCTCTTTTTTAATATATTTGTCAAGAAACCAGTTTTTTTTTTAAGAAGTTAATTCTATTAATTCTATTGCATATGGTCAGTCTATTTTACTGAAATAGCTATGTAAAAAGCATTTATTTCATGGAAATAGTAAAATGTGTTCCATTAAGTATTGATTGTCATTAGACTTGCTTAGCTAATGCAAATACGATTAGCATTGTTTCCTAATTATGAATGAAACATATCATATGCTTGTTTATGTTTCAGGTATCTTTTTATTTCATTTTTTTAGAGAGAGGTTAAGGAATAGAGTTTATTTTGCTTATATATCTTTAATAAATTCAATTTTTGTTTATATTAAGGCAATTGGTATTATATGATGAATATTTTAGTATATATATAATAATGAAATTTAAATTATTTTGGAAACTGCTATTTAAAAAAATAATGTTTTAGAATAAGAAAGCTACTCAAGAGAAACACAACAAATATATATATATAAACAAAAAAAAACACACACAAACAATACATATAGAAAAGTTAAAAATAATTAAAAAAAAAACAATAATATATAATAAAAAGACAATTCAACAAGAGAGAATTGAGAGGGTAATATATATAAATAAAAAAAAAGAAAAGATTTTGTTGGAAATACGATTACGATTGAAAGATTATAATGTATATATATATATTTGTTATAAATATTTAATATTATATTTAATTATCTGATGAAGAATCGTCGTTATTATCGCTTGTATTATCACTTGTATCATCGCTGTTATCATCATTGTTATCGCTTGTATTATCATCATTGTCATCGCTTGTATTATCATCATTGTCATCGCTTGTATTATCATCATTATCATCGCTTGTATTATCATCATTATCATCGCTTGTATTATCACTGCTATTATTATCATTATTATCATCATTATTATCATCACTTTCTTCTTTTTCTTTTTTATTATCATCTTTTTCATTCTTTTCATTTTCATTTTCATTTTCATTTTCATTATTATTATTATTTTCTTCAATTTCCATGGTATCATAATAATTATCATTATTATTATCATCATCTACTTTATAATCGTCTTCATTCCATTCTTCTTCTTTAAAATCAGCTTTTGGTTTACTTCCTTTAGTTAAATAATTTAATAAATATTTATTTTGATCCGATATCTTTTGATTTTGTTGATAATGGGTAGTTAATACACGTTGAACATTACGTAAAACACTAATATATTTACGGTTATTTGCACGAATATATTCACCATGAACTTTAAATATAGTTAAACACCAAATAATATAATATTCTAAATAAGGTGTAGAATTAATTTGATCACATATTATTTGTAAGAAACGAACTAAGAATAATCGTGGAATTGTATTTGTAATAGCTGTTACCTGACTTAAAGGAATAGAAGATAAACATATTTTAATATATTCTGTTTCATTTAAATGTAAACTATATATAAGTGCTTTAGAATAATCTTGATTATTTAAAGCTATAGTAATAGAAGAAGGAGTAATATCTTCTTGTATATCAAAAGGTTCAAAAGATAATGAAGGATCTAAACTATATATTAATAATCCTTGATTTGTAGCACAACTAAATGTTTCTCCTGAAGGTGAAAAATGAACTGTGGAACAACGAATTTCATTCTTTACATTTCTTTTGGCGGCATCACCATTTAAAACACCCGGTAAAGCAGGACGATCAGTCTCATCCTCACTAAAAGAATAATATATATATAATTAGTATTTTAATAATAATTAGTAGCATAATTAGTATTTTAATAATAATAATAATAATAATAATAATAATAATAATAATAAGAAGAAGAAGAAGAAGAATATATCAATAAAATTATATATATATACTTATCACTAATATCTAATAACGCTTTGCTTCCAGCTTCAGTCATATTCTTACTATTTAATTGGTCTAATATACCCTATATAATAATAATAATAATAATAATAATAATATAACTAGTATTTTATAAACATATATATATAATTATATATAAGTCAATAATATTATATATATATAATATATATATATACTTCAAAAGATCTATTTTGTGATAATTGATATTTCTTAATAAGCATTCTATTACTAAGTGAATAGATACATACATATTTGGATCGTCCTCCCGCGATTATATACTGTCCATCAGGAGAATAACTAACAGAGGTGAAACACTTACCTATAAGGAAAATAGAGTTATATAATAAGTATAATAGAATGAATATTAATATAATAAAAATAGTAAAAATATAATAAATATAATAAAAATATAATAAATATAATAAAAATATAATAAATATAATAAAAATATAATAAATATAATAAAATAAATAATAAATATAATAAATAATTACCTATAGCAATATTTTCTAAGGCAACATTATCAGTAGTTCTTCTTCCTCCAGTTATATCTCTCTTTCCTTCAATAATTGTCTTATTCACACCTATAAATAGAGTAATATAAGTATATAAATACTTGGGATACAATAATAAACAATTATAATAAAAAAAACTAAAATAAACAATTATAACTACTTAATAATAATAATAATAAACTAAAATAAACAATTATAACTACTTAATAATACTATTAAAACTATTAAAACTATATACTTTGTTTAGCATCCCATACATAGATATCCCCATGTAAAGTAGTAGTACAAGCTTCTTCTCCATCTCCTCTCCAACTACAACTTAGTACTTCGCTATTATGGTCTAATACTTCTTTATTAGCACCACCAAATATATCCCAAATAATAGCACTGTGATCCCAAGAAGTGGACATCAATAAAGAACCGCGGGGATCGAAGGAAACAGAAGAAATAGGTCCTTGATGACCTTCTAGAATATCTAGTAATTTCCCTGTTCTTAAAGACCATATATATATATTGAATGGATCCATAGATCCAGCTGCTACTATATCACCTGAACTATAGATATATATATAATAATGATTATTATTATTATATATTATACAATTCTCAAAAAATAAAATAAAAGAATAAATAATAAATAATAATAAACAAATAATAAATAATAATTATTATTATATATTATATACCTATCAACATTAACACAAGTAAATTGTACGGGTGTTGGAGTTGTGAGGGTTCTGAAATTACGATAACGAATTAAATCAAAAGCACGTACTGTACCATCTAGAGAGCACGTGACGAGCGCATGCCCTGATTTAACAAAACATACTCCAGTAACACTAGCAGTATGATCTTTAAATGTAATATAACAATAACCTGTATTTGTGTTCCATAATTTAACTTTAGAATCTTCACCACCAGTAGCAATAACAGAACCATCTGGACTATAATCTAATGCATTTATATTACAATAATGACCTTGTTGTTTTAATATATAAGTTTCTGACTGCCATTCCCATACTAATAATTGACCTAATTTACTTGAACCAAATGCTATCCTATATATATAGAATATATAATATATTCATTTATTCATTTATTTAATATAATAATTCATTTATTCATTTATTTAATATAATATATTGATTTATTTATGTATTTAATATAATAATTCATTATTTATGTATTTAATATAATAATTCATTTGTTTATTTATTTAATATAATAATTACAATAATAATATAAGCAAATAATAATAATAATAAACAATCATATAAACAGAAACAAACAAATAATAATAATAATAATAATAATATATACCATTCTCCAGTACTATTAATAGCGCAAGTTGATAATTGTTTCTTACTAATAGTAAGTGTATGAATCATACTACATCCAGGCATTGTATATATACCAAAAGAACCATTACTAAAGCCACAAATTAACATTTTTGTTTCATGATTAAAATCACATGTTTCAATATGACTCTTCTTTTCTTCAATATAATTCTTCTTTGAAATCTTCCATAAACCACGATAATATTTACTTGTTTCAGTATCAGGATGAAATTCTTCTTCATTATACATCTTTTGTAATTTTGGATTATGACTTAATTTTATTTGTTCATATTGTTCATCTGTCATCACATTCCAATTCCATTCAAAAACGCCACCATCAGAACATATCGAATATATACTCTTATCATCCTCTGATAAGTAGGCACCAACAATCTTTTCGTGATGACCAGATAATGTTAATGATTCAAATCCATTGAAATGTTCTACAGACCATAAACGTACAGTAGTATCTAAAGAGCCAGTTACTAAATAACGACCATCCTTACTCCAATCAATACAAGTAATATCATCAGAATGACCAGCATATTCTTTAACTAATTCCATAGGAGCAAAATGTCTTTGTTCAGAAGGAGTACTCCAAATTTGAATAATACGCCCATGAGTAACTGCCATATATTCATCATCTGGAGAAAATTTTATTTGATTTACAGGAACACCAAAATTAGTTCTATATAAGACAATTCTCTTCTTTAAATTGACAATAATATTACGACCTTCATCATCTACAGTTACAAGATAACGACCACTATGAGAAATAGCTATTTGAGCAATATTCATTCTTGCTTCAAAAGGAAGTGTATATGAAGTGTGGTTAACAAGATCAAAAACATTTACACGATTTCCAACAGGAGAGTATAAGATGTTTCCATCTGGAGAAAAGAGAACATTACCATTATTATATACGGCACCACAAAGATTGGCAAATCTATAAGAAAATCTCATCTTTTTATTATTTCAGAATATTATAAAGTATGAGTTATATGCAAATTATTAATATAATCCCGTAACCTTTGTAATAAACAAAAAAATAGTTTATTCTCTTTTTTATAGGTAATTTTTTTATTAAGGTTTATTCATGATTATATAAAATAATGGGCGTCATTTTTCAAATAAATTTCTATTTTTCTACACGTTCATTATTATTGAATACATTGTTTTATATTCAAATATATTGTCATTTCGAAGCATTGAGAGAGTTATAGATTTTATAGAAAAAAAGATACGACATGAAAATGAAATTATTACTATAATTATTCCATGAACTTGCTAATATTTAGACTTTTGAATTTATAATCATTCATAAGAGTCTATACGAACATCTTTAGTTATTCACATGTCAGTTAGGTTGAAAAAATGAATGTAAAAAACATGTCTACGGTAAATAGTTACTAATATAGCAAAATAAAAAACAATACAACGTGATAACAATAGCTCATAGTTTATATACTCATACAATAAAAGCAATAATAGTACAAAAGAACAAAAACAAAATATTCTTTTCAACTAAAAAAAACACTAGAAAAGAGTAGCAATGATGAATATATATTTAAAGATGAGTTAAAGCATCACAAACAAGTTTCGTTAATACACTTGAAGCAGTCTTAACAACAACATAAACACCTATAAATATATAGTTATATATATTCATGATTTTTTTATGATAAATATATATATATATATATATATATATATATATATATATATATATACACCACTTGAAACACCTTGACATAAGAATAAGCAGTTATGTTGAGTACCAGCAACTTTACCAGCAAACATACATTCATAACCTATAAGAGTAATAATAATAATAATTATTATTATTATTATTATTATAATAAAGATAAAAGATAATAATAAAAACTATAATAATATAAAACTAAAATATAAACAATAATAAGATATATATATATATATACTTAAATCATTAATATCAACTAAAGTAATTCTAAACATATTTCTAAATTTATCAGCGAAAGTAGAAGCATTCTTAATACCCGTCTTCACAAGGACTTTATTCTCACTCTTTAAAGTACTAAATAATTCATTAAATTGTGATACAGACATAGCATTAGGTCTATATATATATATATATATTATTAGTATTATTAGTATTGTTATATTAATAGTATTAATAGATATATAACAATATATATATATATATATTTACCTAAACATATCTGCAAAATTAAAGTTAATATTAAAACTATGATTTCCCGTGATTCCTGTAGATTCAGTATAATGAATTGTACCCTTCATATATAATTGAGAAGAAGGAGTAGGTTTCTGGAAGTTCACAGCACATAATATAGATACCTATATAAATTTATAAAATATATATATATAATATCAATAATAACTAAAATAATAAAAAGTGTACTAATATATATATTTAATATATATATAATAATAATAATATATACTTGTTGTTGAGCATTAAGATTGCTATTCACTTTTATGTGTCCCTTACTCGAAGTACCTTCAGGATCAATAATATACTTAGTCTATATAAAATATAATAATATAATATAAATAAATATATTATCTACATTAGCATATTATTTATATATATATATATACAGCAAGTCCAGGTGTACATTCAATATCAGCTTCGAAAGAAGTTAAATCAACTGCACTCTTAGCAAATAAAGTAATAACTAAACGAGATTCCTATATAATAATCATAATCATAACTATAATAATATTAATAGAAGAAGAAGATTTAAAAAAACAATAATAACAATATAATAATAATAAATACCGAGAAGATAAGATAATAGGAGAGGAAGATAGTTCCATTGTTAGGAAGGACGCTGATAGTAGGGGAAGATGGATCTCTACCCATAGTCTTTTGATGAGCAGCACAAAGAGAACATTTCTTCATATCTATATATATATATATAGATTAAAATAATTGAAAATATAATAATAATTAAAAGTATAACAAAGTATAATAAGAATATATAAAAGTATAATATATATATATATATATATATATAATATACCAATATTAGCAGTAGGACGAGGAGCAGGAGTATTAGCAGAAGCAACAGGTACAGCCATAGTACTAAACATATCTATAGGTGCAGAAGTAACAGGAGCAGAAGGAGTCATACCAGACATACCGCCAAACATATCCATACCTTGATTGGCGGGAGTCATACCAGACATACCGCCAAACATATCCATACCTTGATTGGCAGGAGTCATACCAGACATACCGCCAAACATATCCATACCTTGATTAGAAGGAGTAGAAGCAGACATACCACCAAACATATCCATACCTTGATTAGAAGGAGTAGAAGCAGACATACCACCAAACATATCCATACCTTGATTGGTGGGAGTAGAAGCAGACATACCTATTCATATAATATAATATAATATAATATAATATAATATAATATAATATAATATAATATAATATAATATAATATAATATAATATAATATAATATAATATAAAAAATAATAAATATATACCTCCAAACATATCTTGAGTAGGAGCACTACCAACTCCAAGGAAATCACCTTGAGCAGGTACTAACTTGGTACCTACATCAGCCATAGACTTGGGCTATAATATATATTATTATATATTATTATAATAACATTAATAGAATAATAAATAAATAGAATAATAAATAGAATAATAAATAGAATAATAAATAGAATAATAAATAGAATAATAAATAGAATAATAATAATAATAGCATACAGTCTTCTTAACAACCTTCTTGACAACCTTCTTCTTCTTAGGAGCATTACGCGCCTGATTAACCCCGCCAAAAAGAGCATTAGCTTCTGCTGTCTTCTCATCTACATAATAAATAAATATAATAAATAGAGAAAATATAGATTAATTCATTAATAATAATAATAATAATAATAATAATAATAATAATAATAATAATAATAATAAATATAATAACAAACATAATAAACATAATAAACATAATAAACATAATAATTACATACCTACATAATCTTCTTCAAACATATCATCGTCTGAACCATTTTCAGGAATATCTGGTTCAGCCACTTGTTGAGCACCACTATTACTACTAAAAGTATTATTATTATTACTATTCATAGAGAATAAAGAACTAGCATCAGCAGTAGGTGTGGTATTATTAGCAAATCCAAACATATCACTTGCATCGGTTGACGCAGCAGGTGTCATAGGACTAGATGTAAATCCAAATGTACCTTTAATAGCAGTAAAATCAAGATCTGCTTTCATTTCTTCCTGTTTAGGTACATTACTAGTAGCATAAGGATCTTGATATGTTTCATAAGCATCTGTTTTTAATCCTGATGATTCTTCTTCTTCATTTTCATCATTTAATAAACTATCAGGAGGATTATAATCAGGTTTACCTTCTATTTTAGCATCAGCTACATATCCATTTAAAAATTGTAAATTAAAATCTAAATCATTTATATCTTCAGGTTCAGTTGGAATAGCAGCTAAGAATACACCTGTACCTAATCTATACATTTCTTTAAAATTTAAAGCTAATTCACATAAAGTATTATCACGATTTGCTAAACTTTCTTTAACCATAACAGCAACCATGTTAGGTACAGTTTGTGTTTGAGAAGATATCTTCATAAATGCTGTCATTATATATTCTTTTGTTTCAGGAGATATAGCAGGTTTATGCCAAATATTTCCTAATGTTTCAACTACTTCAGGAAGAGAAGGATCTTCACAAAATTGAGCATATTCACCCATTACCCAAGAAGCAACACGTATAATATTTTCAGGAACTAAAGGTTCTAATAATAATGGATATAATTGTTCTACTGCTAATACTCTTAAAGATAAATCCATATCTGCATCACCTTGAGATTCACTTAATAAATTAATTAATATAGTTTCATTTTTACGATTTACTTGACGACCACCATTAGCAAATACTTGACACATTACATGAATAAACCAAGAAGGATTAGGAGCAAATCTATTTATATATATATATACATAAAAAGTATTAGTATATATAATATTAATTAAAATAAATAAAATAGGCGTAAAAATTTCTGATTATAATAATAATAAGTATAAAACTAAGTATAATAATAATATATCTATATACCTTTCAGCTACGGAACATATTCTATCTACTAATATTTGTCTTTGGAATGGATCATAAGTACCTCTTAAAGCATCTAAGAATTTACTAACAATAACATCAACATTTTGATCATTACACATACGCTCTAATACAGTTAAAGTCTATAGGGATATATATATACATATAATATATTATAATAATATACATATAAAATAATAGATAGAATTATAGATAGAATAATAGATAGAATAATAGATAGAATAATAGATAAATCTGTATAAATAAATCAAAAACAAATAAAACTTTATATATATATATACGAAATAACGTAAAGATATATCTTCAGATTGTAAACAACGTAAAATTTGAATTTGGAATTTAAGAACAAGAGTAGGAGCAGCCTATATATATATATATATATATATATATATATATATATATATATATATATATAATAGAATTATTATTCTATAAAAACAATTATAAATAATATATATATACAATAAGCATATCTCCCATACAAGAAAGACCAATATAAACAATATTAGGATCATTAGCATAAATTAATTTTTCGACAATAGAAGCACATTGTGTAAATAATGTTTCATTAGGATATATATGTGTAGCACAATATATACATTCGGCAGCTATAGAAACACAGATATAACGAGGGAATCCCATAGCTATTTGTTGTAAACTAAAGGATAAAACATTATACATCTTTTCAGATGCTTGTTGATCAGCATTTCCTAATGCAGCTAAGATCTATATATATATATATATAGAAAATTATTATTATAACTATATATTATAAATGAATATAATAAACTAAATAATTAACATAAAATAAACATAATAATAAATATAATAATATAATAAATATAATCATAAATATAATAATAATAATAATAATAAACATAATAATACTATATATACTCTAAGTAGTTTCATTTGATACCAGGGAGCAGGTATATCCTTATACCAAAAGGCTTCAGGTAATTGACGACCTACTATTTGCTCTAATAAATTAGTAAAGAATTCAGTTAAATCCTTAAATTGAGTAGGATCTTCCTATATATATATATATATATATATATATAATAATAATAATAATAATAATAATAATAATAATAATAATAATAATAATAATAATAATAATAATAATAATAATAATAATAATAATAATAATAATAATAATAATAATAATAATAATAATAATAAATTATAAATATATAATTATATATAAATCAAATTTAAAAGAATGAATTATAAAATAATAATGAATAATATGATAATACTACTACTAAATATACTTTAATAAAGTCATGTAAAACAGTAAGAGTAGTAAAATACACATTAGGATCTCTAGAGTGTAATAATTGTTTAAGATCAGGAATAAGATGTTCGATAGAAGAAGGATCTAATTGATGGAATCGTTGAAGAAGCATAATGGCCTTCTTTTGAACAGTAGGCCTAGATATATAGAAATATAGATATGCATATATATATAATTAAAAAGAAAAAAATAATAATAGAAAATATTTTTATTTACAACTAAATATTTTAAAATGTTAAAAAATAAAATAAGTATAAATAATTAACACTATATATATATATACTCTTTATGATTAATAAGTTGTCCCGCCAATTGAGAAAGAGCGGGAATCATATCAACTGTTAATAATTGACTACAAGCAATAATAGCAGTAGATACTTCAAGATAATTTGTACTTTGTAAATCCTATATATATATATATATATATATTTCTTTAAAAAAACTTATTTCATAATAATAAAAAACAATAGTAATAATTCTATTAATATATATTTATACAATTTGAATACGATTTACGACCATAAATCTAAATTCATGATCCGGAGGAATACAAGTAGCAGCAGCAATATAACCTATATATATATATATATATATATATATATATATATATATATATATATATATATATATATATATATATATATATATATATATAACACAATAAATCAAATAAAAAAAAAGCATACCAGCTTTTTTGTTAATAATATTAGAATCGGAACAAAGCTATATATAATAGTATGTATAAAATAATATTCATAGAAATTATAGAATATATTCATAGATAATAATGTATATAAATAAAAGTATACTTCAATAGCTTTTAAATAACCAAAAGGAACTTCATAACCTAACATTTCACAATATACCATACGAATAAGAGTATCTCTTAATTCATCCTATTTATATATATAAACATTGTAAAAAAACATATATATATATATATACTCCTTTAAGAGAACTTTCTTTGAAAACCTTCTTTAATCTACTTAATTCACTTTGTACAACCATATCTTCTTCCTATAAAAATATCAGCATAAATAATATTATTTAAAAAAGATATGTATATAATAATGCTAGCGTTAATATACTTCTTTAGTTTCACAAGTACCAATTAAACGAACGAATTCGTTGAAAGCAAGAGAAAGAATACCATTGACAGAACTACTAATATCTCCAGCATAGGCAGATACTTGTTGACCTACATCAGAAGCAACAGAAGCAACTTGTTGACCAAGATCAACAGCAATATTTGATACTTCACGTCCAATCTGTTGAGCAGCATCAACAGCCTTATCACGAATTTCAGATAATATATCCATTTATTTTATTGATGTATCTTTATTGAGAATTAGAATAACAAAAATAATCTTTCTCAGTGTTCTTTCTGTTCAGTTATCTTAATGATTCTATCAATTATCTATAAATTTTATTAAAAAAAGTATAGTTGTCCCACAAAAAGCGAGATTCTCTAATATTAGCGAATTCTTCCTATATTTTTAATAATAATAACAAATATTTACTCTTTTTATATTTTCATTTTACTTCTTTATTTCTTGTTATCTACATACAAATTAATCGAATGGACATAGAACAACCAGTTACTGAGTCTCTAAAACTGGTAAACACAAAACAAACACAAACCACGTATTCAACCGAATCATGTTATGTTCTTTTGGAGTTTGAAGGAAATGTATTAAAATATAGTTTTACAACAGATTTAATTGTTAATATTCTTGATGATGCAATAAAATCTATGTTTGGATTAGTTTCTGGAAGTGAATTAGTCTTTGAAATTGTCACAATTCAACAACCTTATGTTATTTTAAGGTTGCTTAAGAAGTATGTTTTTTATTTGAAATCATTTTTTTTAAGGATATATAATTATAAATAAACTTGGTTTAACAAAATAAGATTTCACATTTCTCTATGTATAGACACTATTTGGCTTTTCATGCAGTTTGTGCATCCAATTATAGTTATCATAGTTCTCCATGTCGTATCAATGTTGTTAAAATGTATATATTCTTTTTTATAACAATATTTCATCTATTATTTACTTATAGGTCAAATTACTTGTTTTCTATGTATTCATGTTTATCAAACCTAAGGTAATTTTATATGTTTGTTTTGTTTCACATGTATATATTATCATTCTTCTAAATATAATAATTTATAACAAAACAAAATTTAAAAACAGTTCAAATTATTTTACATAAATAGGAAAAATAGATATACAATAAAATATCACAAAAAGAAACCATCAATATGTATTTATTTTAGTAGAAACAATAAGGATTTTCTCTTTCATCACCTTAATAACCACGGTACATACCATTCATTTGTTGTTGGCCATACATACCCATTTGTTGTTGAGGCATGCCATATCCCATTTGTTGAGGCATACCATAACCCATTTGTTGTTGAGGCATACCGTAACTCATTTGTTGTTGAGGCATACCATAACCCATATTCATATTCATAGGAGCAGCAGCCTTAGCAGCAGGTTTAGCAGGAGTAGAAGTAGCAGGAGTATCATCACCAAGATTATCAAGAGAGAATAAATCATCATACTTAGACTTCTTCTTAGGTTCAGGAGCAGGAGCAGAAACAGCCATGGGAGAAGCAGCCATAGGAGCAGGAGCAACACTAGCGCCAAAAACATCATCTAAACCACCAGTAGAAATAGTGGCAGGAGCAGCAGCAGGAGCGGGAGCAGCACCGAAAACATCATCAAAATCGGCAGCAGGTTCAGCAGCAGGCTCAGCGGCAACATCAAAACCAAATCCGTCGTCTTCTTCTTCTTCTTCTTCAACAGCCTTCTTAGATTTCTTAGCAGCAGCCTTCTTTACAGGAGCCTTCTTAGCAACCTTCTTCTTAGGTTTTTCTTCTTCTTCTTCTTCCTCTTCTTCTTCTTCTTCAACAACCTTTTTAGCCTTCTTAGTTACCTTCTTCTTAGGCTTTTCTTCTTCTTCATCATCTTCGAAATCACCAGAAACAGGAGCAGCCTTCTTGACTACCTTCTTAGCAGTCTTCTTCTTAGGCTTTTCTTCTTCTTCATCATCATCAAAATCATCATAATCAACCTTCTTAGACTTCTTAGCAGTCTTCTTCTTAGGTCTTTCTTCTTCTTCATCATCATCATCATAACTATATATATATATTTTTAATAAGATATATATTTATATAAAGTATTTAGTTTAATGATGTATAAAAAAATTTAAAAAAAAAAAACAAATAGAATTTGTTAATAAAATTTAATAATATAATATATATAATGTATACGATTTAGTACTCTTCTTAATAGGACTATATAAAGGATAAAATATTAGAAAACAATTTTATTAAATAAAAGAATATATATAAACATACGCAGGGTTTCTTCCAGCAGGAACAGGAGCTACAGGACCAGAACCAACAGAAGTTTCGCGAGAACTTAATTTAGCTCTTAATTCCTTAGCCTTCTTTCTTTCCATACGAATTCTATCATCATCATCTAATAATTCAACAATTTGACGAGATTTTTCACGAACTATAAAGAAAATATATATTTTTGTTATTACTTTAAAAAGTTGCAAGAGAAGAGAATACCAGAAAAAAACAATCGTATAACATCAATAAATAAGGATAAAAAAATAAAATAATTCAAAGTATTTACTTCCTTGACCTCTTTCAAGTTGACCTTCCTTGAAACTGAATTCTTGAAGAGTATTCATATATAAAACGTTGCTTCTGGCATCATCAATAAATTGAGCAGCACCGTTTTTAATAAGATGTTCAACAATAGTAAGAGCCTAGAAGGAATAAAAGTATTTAAAAAATAATAATTTTACGAAAAATAATCATTAGATAAAAAGAATTTAAAAAAATATAAATACCTTGAAAATTTGTCTCCAGTTCTTAGGAGGAAGCTTTAAGGTTTTCCATAAAGCAGCACAAATAGAAGCATATGATTCAGCATCCTTGGTAGCATCGGCTAATTCAGCCATAGCAGTACCAGAAACACCCCAGTTTTCATTAGAAAGGGAAGTAGCTAATGTTTTATCGATAGCAGTCTGTTTTCTACATAAAACAATTACGAAAAAAGATACATAAAAAATACTTAAAAAGACTCATTTTTTAAGAATAAGAAGATATAATGGATATAATTGATATAATTTCTTAACAAAAATTATTCTTGAAAGATAAAACCTCATCGGAACTCAAATTTGTGATGACGAGACTTCTGGTTCATTATCAAGCTTTAGAACCGCATCTTTTTTTTGATAAATTCCGACGTGGTGTTTTTGTTAGAAAACAAGAATAATCATTGGTCTATTTGGAGATTACATCTTTTCTATTTGATACAAAAGCGAGTTTTAATATTTATGAAACAATGCCGATTCTGACTGGAAGTCAGCAAATAATCTAAAAATTAACATTTCATTCATATCCTAGTTGTATTGAAAAAAAGGAGAAAAACTATGTCGAAAATGGGAAAACGAGAGAATTTGCCAAGAGATTCCGTAGCAAAAAGAGGAATAGCAATTCTTCTACTTTAAAACTTGTAAAGAATAAAACTCTCTAGAAATACGTCAGTGATGAAAACCCTGTATAAGAGGGTTTTTATAGATTCATTTTGTTTTTGTTTTAATGTCAGTTAATATGTTGGATTATTCATGATATTTATAATTTTTATTTAGAATATACATATATACATGCTGTTTAATTATGAATGAGATAGAAAACACACAATTGATTGTAATCAAAGTAGTCATATATGAAAAGGAGTCATATAAAATTATATTAAACGTTGGGATAGACTATGTATATAAATATATTACTAGAATGGTTGATATATTTATACTTTTTAAAAATATTTATGGAGATTTGTTATTCCACGTCAACCTATTGTATTAATTCAATTTTATTTTTTATTCTTATTTAGTATTTAAAGATTGTATTGATGTTTTCTTAAAAAATAAGATTCTATTCGTCTAATAGATATAATCGAAGTGAATCCATTATAAAGAGATCAAGCAAACTATTTGTTTATATACATAATCATTAAAAAATAAATAAATAAATAAATATGATGATATAGAATATAATTAGATTCTTTAAAACACATAGCAAAGAAAAAATATATAGTGTTTAAAAATAAAAATTATAAATCAATAAAGAATAGTATTATGTTTATTGAGATAAAGCTTCTGAGATACAGCTTTCAGGATGAGAACAGAAGATACAATGCCATTGTTCTTTACTTTTAATAATATCCCACTAAATATATAATTCAATATATTTAAAGTTTAATATATATATATAAATAAATGTGATTTAAAAAATAGATTATTAGAAATAATTAATATATATATATATATATATATATAATATATACATCATGTGTACCAAGATGAAGTAGAACACAACGATCGCA
The DNA here is from genome assembly GCA_039096225.1 of Blastocystis sp. Blastoise. Lineage (NCBI taxonomy): Eukaryota > Bigyra > Opalinata > Blastocystidae > Blastocystis > Blastocystis sp. Blastoise. The sequence continues at coordinate 536,431 of JBBPEB010000029.1, forward strand.
CATAGATCGTTGACAATTCTGACAAGGAATGACTAAGCCTCCGTCACCACACATACGACAATACTTATCTTTACCTTGCTATATATATATGATATAATATTATTTCTTGAATATAATATATATAAAGTTATGAATATATATATAAGATATTAATAGTATTATTAAAGTATGTAAGAGAATGATAATAAATAGAAATTATAATTAATATATATATATCCATATAATGCTATAGTTATAACTATATATAATTCTATAGTTATAACTATATATAATTCTATAGTTATAACTATATATAATTCTATATACGGATAATTCCCAATTTCCAGTATTATAGAATGAGAAGCATTGATCACAAAGATAAGCTGTCTTGAAATAAGGATGATCTACTAATTTCTATATATATATAATAATAATAATAATGTAATAATAAAATAATTAATACTTAAATATATAGATTAAATGTATAAAAACAATATGTATAAAAATAATTTGATTAATAATAATAATATATATATATATACATTAGTACTACCACAACGTGTACAGAAATGTCTTTCAACACCATTATTAGGATAAAGAGAAAGAGGATTAATAATATCTGCTTCAGCGAATTCATTTACCCAAGGAGAAGTAATACCTAATTTACGAGCTATTTGAACTATATAATCCTTTATCTATATATATACACTTATAATAATAATATTGTTAAATGGTTATTTATAAATAAAAAGATTTCTTTTTTTTCTAAAAATAAAAACTGAATAGAATATAAATACATATTTAAATAAATAATAAATATAAATATAAATATAAATATAAACACAGAATACTATATAATAATAAAAAAACAGACTTTTTATATTTAAACAAATAAATAAATCTAGAATCGTATATAATAATAAAAATATAAAATCAATATATATATATATATATATACAGATTGAAGAGAGTTTGAACAAGTAGGAAGTTCATGTAATTGAATAGGAGTATAACGACGAATAGCTTGATTCAAATTCTTTATATATATTATATATATATTTAGATTAAAAATATACAAATAGTCAAAATTTAAGACAGAATAAATATAATTTCTTGAATAGATACATAATAAAAAAACACAAAAAAAAACACAATATATATATATATATACAGAAGTAATATTAATGAAATCGCTAGGAGTATGAGCTTTACTTAAAAATACAGTAGCTTTATCAGTCAACTTAAATTCCTTATATTGTCTATATATATTAATATATATATAAAGTCAAAGAAAAATAGAAAATATATATAATCATACATATAATAATATATATATTTCAAAAAATAAAAACATATATTTATACATAGAATACAAATAATATAATAATATAATTTTTAAAATATATAAATACTTTTTACAGAAGATAACAATACGTTCAATAGCTTTTCTAAAGGCAATAAGACAAGGGGGAACAAATAAAATAATTTCTTTATCTTTTATTGGTTTTTCTGATTTTATTACAGATTGACGTGTTGACTTTTTAGGAGTAACAATTCTTTTTTTAATTTCTTCTTTAACAACAACAGGAGTTACTTTAACAGCAGATTTCACTTGTTTTGTAGATTTAGCTGATTTAGAACTCGATTTAGAATCAGATTTAGTAGTTATTTTGGTTGTTTTTCGAGAAGTACGTGAACGGCTTTTAAGAGGTGTACGCTCTTCAAGCTGAGGAGTAGGAGGAGAAGAACGTTTCTTTGAAGAGATAGGACTTTTAGTAACGGATCGTTTTGAAGTTTCAGGCTCTTGTTGTTGTTCATTAGATTCATTTTCATTTTCACCTATATAATTTATATATATATATATATATAATGATAGTAATAATATTCATCAAGTATAGAATAAACTAATGTTTAAATAAAGAACGATATATACTATGAGAAGCATCATCTACAGTTTCATTTAATAAATCATTTTGTTTTTGAAGTTCTATACACTCCTTTTGATGATTAGGCCAATCTTTTCTTTGGCATTCATTAGAGCAATAATATACAGCTTTACAGTTAGAGCATCTATATTTATTAAGGTACATATAAAGAATAAATCAAAATAGAAAAATATCAAAAAAGGATATCTATATTTTGCAGGTTGGGTACAGCCAAGTGCCATGCAATCGTGATTTGCAACTTCCATTTTCTTAAAAGAATGTATTATCAAAGAACTATGAAAGATAGATTTCTTTTAATTTCAAATATAAAATTGGTTCACTTATAAATGGTAGATTCTCAAAACTTTCAAGTGCATATCAAAAAACAATGAAATAAATTAAAATCCCACGGGGGAAAAACAAACCGAAGTTTTTCTTTTATTTCTATTATTTGCTTGAATACCAACTCCATCATCTATATTCAATAATAGGTTCTACATATAACTAGTTATAGCAAATGTGACATGATCTAGATCAATAGACAATCGTATGTGTTGACATCGAGTTCTTAAATTATGAACTATAGATAAAGAATTCTTCATTAGAATACATTGATTTAGAAACCAGTAGTTTTAAATATCTGATATTATGCAAAATGAATCAATAAAAATCTTTTGTCTATGTTATTTTTATAAATAGCATAAAAAAATATATTTTAAATGATATATTCATTGAAACAAAATACATAGAAAGCATTAACAATAGACTAAATGAAATGAAGAGTATCGTAATCTCTATTATAATCTTTTTTGAAAACTTATAATATATCTCTGTATCCATTTATGTTCATTGAGCTTATTTTCATAGTGAATCCAAAAAGTAGTTTATGCACATCCACACAAAAAAATAGGGTATACTTGTTATTTTCACAATTAATTACTTTCTATATACTAAAGAATAGATTATAATATGTTTTTTCATTTTTTAATTGTAATGAGATCACTAACAAGACATGAATACTCTTCTTAAAATGTAAAAAACGTTAATAACTTATAGAATGAAGTATACCTACATAGAAACTATAGATAAATCGTCAATATAAAGGAAATAGTCAAAATACAGAGGTTAAATACTAAAAAAGAAAGAAATCCATTCGTTTTTACTCTTCCCTTTATGTTTTATGATTTCATATACTTTAATAGAGTCTAAAAATTAAAATATATTCATTTTTATATATAGAATCATATTATTAATAGATATTACATTTCTTTTTGCTTTGTTGCAATACAATATTGTAACATGTGATTAATTAGATGTATAAATTTACGCATTATGCTCATTTAATGATCTAACATAATATAAAAATGGATAAAAGTATGCATAAAATGTGATCTGATGTTATGATGATGTATGGAATTTTTTTTGTGTTATATATTTAGATAATATTTATATATGTATAATGCTGAGAGTAATCATATGTAATACATTATTATCATTCATTGTTCTAATGATTTAAAACAGAGATATAGATATTTGTTAAATAGATTATACTATTTTTAGATAAAATATATCATTTAATGTGATGTAGGTGTTTTGGAATATGTATTTAGGAATTATAATGTTATATTTCATTGAATTGAGAATTTTTGTTCGTTCAAGCAATCTTATTTTTGCGTTCTTCATCAATATTTTTATTAAACATACTATAAAAATGTTCTTATGATATTATTTACTATCTTCTAATCAATTAATACCGTTTTATATAGTTTAAAATGAAAAACAAACAGAAAATGTTTTCATTATTATTACATTTGATAATAATTGTAATTTTATAAATTAAATATACAAAATAAAGAAGAAGAGAGGAGATTTTCTACAATAGAGTTTTGAAAAAAATGAGAAAAATAAAAAAAAATACAAATAGATAATATATATATATAACTAGATTAAGTTTCTTTAAATTGTTCATATAATGTTTTTCTTAGTTTATAGAAAGATGGAGAACAAATAGAATTAATAATAATAGAATCTTCTTCTTTCTTAATTCGTATTGTTTGATTATCAATAGAAATGCATTTGTTTTTTAATATACTTGATATCCCTACTTTATTTAATAAAGGTTTTAGTTCTCGAAGAGTTAGTTGAGAATCCCTCAATAAACTAGTTTTATGAGGGGTAACTATATATATATAGATTTGATATAGGAGAGAATATAATTATATATAATAATATATGACAAAATAAAATGATAATAAAAAAAGAAGATAACAACTATATATATATATATACATGTTTTTGTAGGTTTAAGTGTATATGAACGTGATGACTGTTTTTCTCCATCAACTTCTTCATTTCTACAAAGTGTACCATCAACATATCTATATATATATATATATAGATGACATATAAAGAATATAACATGTATACATACATAAATAGAAATATTAATATTTAAATAATAAGATAATATAATATAATATAATACTATTTATAAATAATCATTTAAAAATTATATATATATATATAATATAATATAAATATATATACCCGACTTTATAATCTCCAATAGAATATAAAGGAATAGAATCAATTAATTGTTCATCAAGTGTAATATTATAAGTAATCGTATTACTGGGAATAGACAGACGTTCACTGTTCTGAGGGATATAAACCGCGGGAATATATGGAGTCTTTTGAAGATATTGGGAGTAAAACTGACTCACTTGGAATGACCCTTGACAAAATAATATCTATATATATATAAAGTAGTATTATTTATAAAAGTATAAAAAGTGTATAGTATATATAATGAATAATATATATATAAATAATAATTATAAAACTAGTGATATTCAAATAATAAATATAATAATAAATTTATATACTTTCTTTGGTTGTATTTTATCTAGAATAGTAATAAAGGAATTCACATCACAAATGCCTTGGAAGTCAAGATATAATCGTTTCATAGTAATAGAAATTTGAGATCGTGAAGTAGAATAACGATAAGGAATATCAAAATCTTCATTCTATAGAATAATTGAAGTTTATATATAGATGTATATTATATATAAATTCAGATATAGGAATATTTGATATACAGGAATAAACAAATAAATAGAATAATTGAAAGAATAATATATATATATATACATGTTGTTCTTCAGTAATATGTTGTGCTTCTTCAATCTTCTTTATCTTATATTTTTCTATATCAATCATTTGGCCATAAGCATCAACAGTCACTCTCTCCTTCTTTCTCTCAAACCTATATATATATATATGTTCTTATTAAATAGATATATGTTTATTATATAGATAGAATTAATAATGAATAGAAGCAAGTACAAAATAATATTATTGTATAGACACAGTAATAGTAATAAAAGAAAAAAAAATGTATACATTAACGAAGGAATAAAATAGAATAAAAATAGAATAAAAATAGAATAAAAATAGAATAAAAATAGAATAAAAATAGAATAAAAATAGAATAAAAATAGAATAAAAATAGAATAAAAATAGAATAAAAATAGAATAAGAACTATATATATACATAGGATATCGTTGTGTAACAAGTGAGTTTGTGTTCATTTTTGATGCATATTCATCTTCATCTTCATCTTCATCTTCATCTTCATTACTACTACTATTCTCTGCTTCTTTCTCTTTTTCTCGTTTTTGTAATAACTCCATCTTCTTCTTCTTCGCTTGTTCTTGGAAATATTCTGTTAATTCGGAACCTTCTAATGGAATTCGAACACGATTCTAAAGGGAAATTAATAGTATTACTTTTATTTATTAATTATATTTATATTCAATATATAATAGTATAGTAAGACTTGAATAGAAGTATATACATATAAGTATAATAAGTAAATAAAAAAATAAATAAAGATAAATATAAGTATAAATATAATAATAATTATATATATAAGTATATATATATAAGTATATATATAAGTATATATATATACAGTATAATGGAATTGTGTTTGTTTAGGATTAGAGTATATATCATGAGCTAAGGAATGAAGAGGAGGAGGGAATAGAAATAGAAGGAGATTCTTTGGATCCATACACCTATATATATATATATAGTATTCTTATGTATATATATGTAAATATTAAGTATAATGAATGTTTTTATATGAGATAATAATATGTACGTATGAATAATATATATACACCATTGTTTGAGTAGATCTTGACCATAAGAAGATTCTAATCCAGAAGAAGTAGCTAATACGATCTATATATATTATAAAGATAAAAATAAAGATAAAACTAAAGATAAAAAATAAAGATAAAAATAAAGATAGAAATAAAGATAAAAATAACAATAAAAATAAAGATAAAAAATACCAGTAAAAATAACAATAAAAATACCAATAAAAATAACAATAAAAATACCAATAAAAATAACAATAAAAATAACAATAAAACTAAAGATAATAAAAGAATAATATATATAAATATACTTTGCAGTCAGGGTCTAATAGAATATTATCATATGTCGAATCTACTTTAATATTTTCGAAGTCAAATATATCTTTTCCTTCTTGACTAGCTTTTGTCATCACTTCTTTTGGCATATATTGAATAAGTCGACGCATGGAAGATATACCATCTGTACCATCACTATAGAGTATATATAGTATATATATAGTGTTATATATATAGTATTATAAGATTATATATAGTATATATATAGTGTTATATAGTATATATATAGTGTTATATAGTATATATATAGTATATATATAGTATATATATGTCGTGAAATATATATATAAATTGTATAAAAGAAATATAAAGAAGAATATATATATGCTATGAAAGTATTGAAAATGAAATTAATGTTAGAATAATAAAAATAAGTATATATATAATTACAAGAAATAATAAAAATAATTGATCACATAATGATAATAAATAGAATAAACATAATAAAAATACATAACAAAGATAATAAAAATACATAACAAACTAAATATTATATAGCATAATACACATAATAAATAGAAATAAAATACAAAATAATACTAAAATATATACTTAGTAAGAAAATATATTTTAATATTAGAATCTTTCATAGGAATCCAAATTTTATTTAATATAATTAATAATTCATAGATCCTACCCATACAATCTATAGGAATCAACACATTCCCGCCATCAGATACCGTGTCATTCAAACATTTATCCAACTATAATCATGGGAATTCATAGTTTTTGATAAGTCAATTGAGAAATAAAAAAAAAATTCTTTTATATAAAATATATAATAATTATATTATATATACCAACAAAATAAATAATAAATATATATACATTCATTTCAAATGTTTTCTTGACAGTAGCCATTTTTGTTTGACAAGAATCAGTTATAAGTAAAGAAGGACGTACTATATCTATATAATCAGATTTATTTATATGTATTTCTTGTTTATGATTTATATGTATAGCATAGTATATGGTATCAGTTTCTGTCTCAATTTTCCACATTGCACCACCTAATATATGACCAGCTTCATAACTATATATATATATATATATATATATATATATATATATATAAGAATAAGAATAAAGGGAAATCAAAAGAATATGATTCTAAAAAAAATAATTGAGAGTATTCTATATATGTATTCTACATTATTTATTAAAAACAATAAATAAACAATAGATATCCTATCTATTTTAATAATATAACTTCATTATATATACGGAGAAATAACGAAATGCATGTCGTGAACTTGTACGAAAAACCGCTCGTGAAGGGTTAATTCATTATAATAATGACTTTTAATGGTTTTAATACTGTTAATATCGAACAATTGAAATTCTTCTTTCATGCATCGATTCCGAATAGCCTCCTCAAAGTAATAATAAGAGATATTAGAACTATAATGATGATTTCATAGAAAGAACTAGATTATGAAATATATACGCTGCTCTTGTTATGAATATTCTTGCTTTACACCCATAATGCTTATATATATATGGTATAGCCCCTGAATGCTGTAAATCAGGAAACGAAATTAAGATGATGTCAATCTTTTTTGCAAGAGATTCTAATGGCTTTAATACAGTCACATTGAATAACTCATCCCAACCGCAATCCAATAATATATTGATCTATATACATATAAAAAAGTAAATAGTAAGTATTACATCGTCAATTTCCAATAAAGAACACATTGGCCCATTTGGTGTTGTCCCATATAGACTTGTGTAATGAATAGAAGAAGGCATTTCTATATATTGATAGGGAATTGATTATACTATTGTTTTCGTCTTTTTTTTAAGTTTTCAAGTCATTTTTTAAATAGAATCATGAAATTTTTTTGTTTCTTAATATTTGCATTTTAAAATGACGTTGAAGAGTTTATTAAAGTTTCATATGATGCTTAGTTTATAAATCATATAAATAACTAAAACTTGATAATATTGTTGTATGATTCGGTGACAAATTGTTTTTATTAGCAAGTTGATTCTATATTATGAGTATCTAAGCATGATACCTGTTTTAAACATTCAAAAAATATAAGTCATTCTTGAAATTATGGCTTCATAAGGAAATAAAATTTTGATTTTAGAATCAGATAAATTCAGAATAAGTCTGAGTATATCAGAAATGGATTTGACAAAGAAAGGAAACACAAAAAAAGTCATTAAAAATATGTTGAAAATGGGTGATTCAAGCAGAAGAATCGTGATTAAGCGCATAAGAGTATTCATTTTGTTTTTTTCAAAGATTTTCATTTCTTATTCCTTGAATAATCTATAATGCAGGACGGAAGTGTTGTAAAGAGATATGGTAATACTGAGTTTGATGCTTCTCAACAGGCCAAACAGTTTTTTACTGCAGAAGAAACCCATCAGTATCGTAAGAAGTATCGTGAAGTCGAACAACAAAAGTTTGATACCGAAAGAAATTTAAAGAATGGTGTTTTTAAGAATTATCCCACCTTTATCAAGTTTTCTGAAGAAATGCATAAGATTGATAACACCCTAGAAGAATTACAAACATCTTTAGATCAATCTGAATCTTTTCTTGTTAGTCTTAAATCTATATCTTTAAATGTTACTGAAGAAAAAAGACAGAAGAAATATAGAGTAGGCATTGTTCCTGATGAACTTCTTTGGTTAAAGGATGTTAATGATGATTTGGAAATTTATTTATATCAAGTATATTATTTATTATTTATATATTATTTATTATTTATTCTTTATTATGTTATTCTTTATTCTTTATTATTTTATTATTTATTATTATTATTATTATTAATAAACTATTTATTATTTATTATAATTTATTTACAAAAATAAATTATTATTTTTATATATTTATACTATATATATAGCGTCGTTACGTAGAAGCTGTAGAATTAGCTCTTAAGGCGAAATCAGCATATTCCAGCATTTCTCACCCTGAAGGAGAAATGGAAGAACTCATTCAAACTGTATATATATATATATATATATATAAATGAATATATATAAATATATATAAACATATATAAATATAAATATTAAAATATAAATATTAAAATATAAATATAAAAATATATATTCTAGGTATCTTTAAAAATAAATGAGTTAATATCCGTTTTAATTGGTGATTTAAAGAGCCCTATTTTATCACGTGCTGATCGTCGTCGATTGGTCCGTTTATTAGTGTCTCTCGATGAACGAGAAGTAGCACAACAATTATTCCTAGATAGAACAAGTGATGAAATACAAGTATATATATATATATATATATTATTCCTTCCCTTTATATTATATATCCCCTATCTTTAGAGTCAAAGTCGTCAAGTCAATGCCAGCGGTGATATTATTTTCCTTATTAAACAACTCTCTGATATATTCTTTGAAATCTTACATGTATATATATATATAATAGTATTATATTTATTGTTATTATAGCTTATTACATACTTATTATAGTTCATTATATAAACATATACTTATATATATATATATATAGGATTCTGGCTTATCTTGGCAAGAATTATTCAGCTCTACTCAGCCTAGTGATGATTCTATCTTTGTTGTTTGGATGCTCAAAGAAATTGATTCCTTTGTCGCTACTATTCTTCTTTATGTATATATATATATATATATAGATTTATTTTCTTACTATAAATATATTATTTTTATAATCTATATATTGTGATGTTTGTTTATTTATTAATATAATTATATAGGCTTTAGGAAAGAACACAGAAACACAAAAAGTAACTTATGAAGATTTCCACATGTTGTGTTCATTTATTTCTCCTATTCTTACTAAATCTATTCAAATGGATGAAATAGGATATAGTATATTCCCTTATCTCCTTAAGAAAGTGGGTCATTATATATCATCATATACATCTATTTATGTTCAATCAATTACTGTATATATATATGCTCATATTCATATTTATATATTTATTTATTTATATAATAATATTAATATATATATATATAGGATGCTATTTTATCAGAGCCAGTTAAGACATTAAACCGCGGGAATTGCGTATATAAGACAGCTACTTATACTGAACAAAAACCTGTTTCTAATTTTGCTACCGTTATTTATGAATCTGTATATATATATATATTTTATTATTATTATTATTATTGATTTATGATTGGTATTCATAAAAATGAATACTATATATTATAATATATACTCTATCTATTTTCTTTGTATTCTATTTTTATGCTTATATTTTATATTCATTATGAATAATATATACTCTTTAATTCTTATAATCTCTCTCTCTATATATATAATTCCTTATATCAATATATATATATATATAGATGTATCCTATAACAAAGGATCTTATTAATATCTTGACTGCTGATACGCTTATCTATATATGTCCTTATATGAATGCTATGGCTACTCAAGTATGCTCCTATATCACCAAAATATACCAAGAAAAGAGAGACGAAAATACAAAAGGAAACGTATATATATATTATTATTATTATTATTATAATTATATATTATTGATAATTATTTGTTCGTAATAATAATTATTATATATATATATGTTTGTTTTTTATATAGATTTTATAAATATATATTAACTATATATATAGTATCTTCCCTTATTATCTGATTTATTGTTCCTTTCTGAAGAGGGCCTCCCTCAATTTATAAACGTATTTAACGGCAAATTCGAGAATTATCAGCCAGATTTCGATAATGCTTTTAAAGAAGTATATATTATTATTCATATTATTATTTTAATGTTATATAATATTACATATTATTATCCTCTATATATATATTCATGTTTATTTGTATTATATCAATATATATATATGTATATATAGTGTATAGAGAATATGAAAGAACTAATAGAATCTATATATAAAGAGATTATTGAGTATTTAGTTGATGAATATTGGGAATTAGATATTACTAAATATCTTACCATCCAAACAACGCCTTCTGCTCCTTCCAAAGAAATTATGAACTTTGTTATTAATATACAACAATTCTTTGCTAATTTATATATATATATATATATATATATATATATATATTTATTATTCTTATAATAATAATATATATATATATATATAGTTAGAGAAAGGTATTAGTGCTTTGAAAATACCTCGTCTGAAGTCTTCTGTCTATGAAGTATATATATATATAATATATATATATATATATTATAATAATAATAATAATAATATATATATATATATATATATATAATAATAATAATAATAATAATATATATATATATATATATATATAGACAATATTTACATTATTTGATACCAGTGACGAATGGAAGGAATATGATTCTCGTGAAGTATATATATATACATATATTATTACATATATATATATAATTACATATATAATATTACATTCCTTTGTGAATAGTAATAATAATAATATATATAGTTGTCTGTTAGTGGTTATTATGCTTTGTGTCTGGATATTGCCCTCCTTCTTCAAGGCGGGCAATTTAGTAATGGCAATACTCATGCTTATGTATATATATATATATATATTGTTATTATTAACTATATTAATTTATATATATAACTATATGATATCATTTCTCTATATATTATTATTATACTATTCTATATACTTTATATATAGAGTATTATTCATAAAGGTGAAAATTATTCAAATAGTGATGCTCCTAAAGATAAATGGATTAAAAAGATTCTTAAAGAAGCTTCTATTTCATGTAATATTAATTTAATTGAAATAAAACCATCAGCACAAGTCTAAAATACTATATATATAAACATTCTAAATAATCCATATTAATAATATTATCTTTAACAATTATAGTTTTTTATAACATTCTTTTACTGTATTTTATTCTATATTTATTTATATTTGCTTCATATTACTTTATTTTTTTTCATTTTCTTTGTATGTGTGAATACAATTCATTTTTAAATATTATTCAAGAGTATACTTAGTAATTATTCATTAAAATATCATTAACTAAACATTCAAAACATTTGATTTCTAATAAAAACATATACATACAAATAAAACATCTAAAACTAATTCTTTTTAACTGAACGCTTAAGAACATACAATAATCCACCTGAATAAGCAACAACATATTCAAATGTTGGATAAGTGATTGTAAATCGCTTTAATAAGGAAGATGTAGAAAAATCAGATTCTATTATATAACCAATATCCTAGATAATGAGATCAGAAAAAGATTTTTTTTATTAAAAAATAATACATAAAGACTTTTGTATAATGTTTTTGCAAGTGGTAGATCTGCTATAGCATCAAAACATCCAGAGACTTTGATAATAGAATTCTTTTCTGGGCTGTAAATAAGTTCATCTTTAATATTATTAACTTCTTCCTATATAATGTATATGAATAGCAAACAAATGATCAATAACTGAATACCATTTTGCTTATATAAACTGTTATCCGCTGTTAATCTATATATAATGATTGTTGACATATTATAAAGTTGTATTTTACTTTATATAGGTTGTGAATAAGAAATTCTCAAATGTAACTGAAATATTATTCAGTGTCAAGTTGAAATCTGGATTTGAAAAAAATGAAAAAACAACTTTCTTGAAACATAAAACCATGGGAATATAGGAGAATCTTTTGGAGTTCTTTTTTATTTTTCTTTATTTGTGTTTTCATTTTTTTATGTATTTCGTTGTATAACTTTGTTAACATGGAGAATTACAAAAAGATTGTGGATATTAGTTCAGACAATTTCGTCTCAATGCTTCCTGAGATAGCTAATAATATTATTCACTGTGATTTTATTGCATTTGATTTAGAATTCAGTGGCTCAGGAGTTAAGTCGTACCATAAATCTGTAGAAGCAGATACAGTAATTATATATTTGCATTAATTTGGTTTAAAATCGGTATTTATAGTTTGAAACTCGTTATGGAAAAGCAAAAGCAAAGTATACATATATTTTTATGATATTGTGCTATTTATATTTCTTTTAGTATTGATATGTATTCTCCTCTTCAAGTATGATTGTTCTATTTATGAATTATATTTTTTGTATAAAACATTAGGTTGGATTATGTTTCTTTAAATGGAGTAATAAACGTCAATCGTAATTATATATATTTACATAACTTTTTGATAACTATTCAATCTAACTTATATCATTATTTATAGCTATACAGTTCGTCCTTATAATTTTTATCTTCGACCTTATACTCATAAATATCTCCCATCTACTGTGACTTTTGGTGTATATATATGTTTTATTTATTTATTCTATTCTTATTTTATTATTTTTTAATATCTATAATTATATATTGTTATATATATATAGTCATCAACAATAAGTTTCTTACAAGCCAATCATTTTGACTTTAATTATTGTTTCGCCAATGGAATCTATACATTACGATATACGGATGAAAAGTATATATTGAATAAAATTAGAGAACAGGAAGGAGGGTATCAGGAATATACAGATGATACTGAATATCAATTTGTTCAAACATATTTACAAACTGTATATAGTTGTGATTATTATTATATATTATTATTATTATTATTAATATTATTTTCTTTATTATTATTATTATGGTTTATTATTATTATTTGGTATATAATAATATATATTATTATATAAAGGTAGAAAAATGGATATTAAAAACTAAAGATGATTATCAAAAGTTTGGACTTAAAAAGAGTATATAATAATTATATATATTATTCTTTATTATTATTATTAGTAATTGAAACAATTAATGAAGATAAAGAAGATGGTATATATATATATAATAATAATAATAATCATATATACAAAAGCTTATATATATAATCATATATTTTTTAAATATAATTAATTTTATATATATTAAACATATAAATACTAATAGTTATTTTTTTGCATATAATTAATTATATATATATTAAACATATATATATATATAGACGATTCTTTTCCTATTACACCTGCGACACCCCATGAAGAGAAAGAAGGAATTGATTATATATATACTCCTCCTTGTTCTCTACATGCTAGACTTCTTATTAAACAAGAAGTTGAAAAGAAATGGAATAAGTTATTTGTCTCTGAACGAGAAGAAGATGTTGTTGTATATATATATATATAGTTATATTCTAATTATAATTATATATAACAAACTTATTATAATGTTTTATATATATATATATATATATATATATATATATATATATATATATATATATATATATATAAAGGGAGTTCGTCCAAAGAATCAACGGTGGCGAATATATCGTCATCAAATATCACGTGATATTGCCTATATCCCTCCACGATCAGATCTAGCACGTGGTTTATCAGTCCCTCTGCACACAAATCTTCAACAAGGAACAGAATTAGAAAAAGAACCCGGAATGCGACGTGTCATAGAATTAATAATAGCAAGTAAAAAACCATTAGTTGGATTTGAATGTTTATTAGATATAATGTTTCTTATTGGAGATATATATGATTATTTAAGTGAAGATGTAGGTACATTTGTCGATTATATTCATCAACGAATACATACATTAGTAGATATGAAAGTATATATATCTAGGTGAAATTTGTAATTATAGTAATAAAATTTATTATACATAAATATATTTTATTCATATTTTATGTAGTCATCTATGCTATAGATATACTATTATATAGTTTATATTATATATATATATATGCTTACTATATATAATAATCTATATATATATAGGTAATATTAAAAGATCCAGAAATACAAAATATTTTCACTTTATTTCCTTCTCTAAGTTCTTGCTATTCTGTAGTATATATATATATATTCTTTTTTAAATGAATTTATAATTAGTATTTCAATTATTTTGTTGATTTTTGAAATAATAATAATTATATATATATATAGGTTAATTCTTCATTAGATTTTCAGTGTCCATCTATTAATATGTATAGTGATGATAATACAGTCAAACCTCATGATGCATGTATATATATATATATATATATATATAATAGTGGATTATTAAGTAGTTTTATATATGTAATAATACTTAAATAATAGATATCAATAATATAAATAGGATAGATATGAATAATGAAAAATTGTTATATATAAGATATAAATACATATATTAATAATATATATAGCAAATGATGCCTATATGACTGGATATTTCTTTATTAAAATGGCTTATTACTATGGATTATCATTTCAAGGTATATATACATATAAATCTATATATATATATACATATAAATCTATATATATATATATATATAAATCTATATATATAGACATTCGAGCATTGTCTTTACCCTTGATTCCATCCGAATCTTCTGAAATAGTATCTCTTATCTCCCCCATAACCCCCTCAAATTATAACGGTCGTGATCCTACTCCTTTTTTATCATCTTTTAATAAAATTAATTTACATAAATATCCTTATTCACTTCCTCTTCTTCCCGAACAATTTTCTAGTCTATCTACTTCTATATATCGAATGAATGTTCTTCTTATTTCAAATGTACCCTCTGTATATATATAATTAGAATTATTATATATTTTTTATGTTTTCTTTTAAATACATAAATATCAATATATTTATATATAATAATAAGAATTATAAAGAAAATAATTATGTACATCTTTTTAATTCTATACATATATATTAATTATATAGTCATTTAAACGTGACGCATTAAGACAGTTATTTGATATTCCAGAAATGAAATCCTATCAACATGTATATATATATATATATATATATATATATATATATATATATATATATATATATATATATATATATATATATATATATAATATTAAACAATAATATATTCATTAGTCTTCATTATTAATATATATATATATATATCTTGTCTATAGGTTATTTATGAATGGTTAGATGAGAATCATGTATTGGCTACTTATGATTCTTTTGATGATGCTAAACATGTTATGGAAATTTGGAAACAAAAACGAATTAAAAATCATTCATGTACAAACTTATCTCCACATGATTTCTCGATTGGAAACTTAGCTATCGATTTTTATTATGCTTATGAACAGCTCTGTGGAGTTCCAAAAGAAACGATCGATCATCACAAAATAATTTACGATGCTTGTTTATAAAAATATATAATTTCACTTGATCCTTTTTATTAATGTAACTCGATTATATGCAAAGCACTTTTTCTATATTGTATCTTCAATTTCATTGCCTATAATTAGTGTCCATTCGTGATTAGCTTTGTTTTGTATTATAAACTATGATAAGAAACTTCTCTTGTTACTGAATATATTATTACGTCGTCATAAATCTCGACTATTTCTTTCTTTATTTCAAAAACTAATAAAAAACGTTTTTCTTTAAAAAAATGAGAAATAACCGTGAAATTAGGATGAGAATGAAAAATATACTAGCTTATGCTGTGTTTTTTTTTACGTGATTATTTGATTGGATACTATATTACTAGACTCTTTTATTCATGAAAACTCAGTTGATTATAAAAACGAAGCTTCGAGAATAAACTGTAAAAATTTTTTATTTTTGTCTACAAATTAACATCTTGAGTTTGTAAGTTTTAGTGGCTTCTCAATGTCACAGAGCACCAACGAGAAAAACGATGGCTCCATTACAATACCTTTTGAATTAAATGGCCAAAAAATAGAAATTAAGATTATCTATAAAATCGAATATAAAGACTCGTTGTGTTTGAAAGAAGAAGAATTAGGTAGTGGCTGTATTCTCAAGTATACAAGAGAGTATGCACGAGTCAAACCGCTTATCTTGTTTTGCTTCTCTCAGCGTTATCCATTCTTTGTAATGCGTGATCTAAAAGGAATGAATGAAACAAAAGGCAATAGTGGCTTTAAAGTATATATCCATTCTATATTCACGTATATTCATTTATATTATGGTTATGAATTATAGGCAAAAAGTGAAAAGGTGCACAAAGAGATCGTAGATATATGTAATAAATATGGTCCAACTGAAAAAGGGATAGAAAAAATAAAAGAACAAATTCGAGTTCATCATCCTAGTTTATATAAAGGTATCAAACAAAGTGCAGAATCATTTTTTTTGAAAGTCAAGTATGATTAGAATTCTAATAAAATATAATATTAATTCTTATTACTTATATTTATTTCTGTATAGTGATAAAACTTTTAAGGAAGATGAAGTTCGTGTCTGGATATTTTTATATGCATCTAACGTGACTATTGAATATTATGGTCGAGTATATATTTAGAAAAATAGTTTTATATTTATGTTTTTAATTGATATTTACTTTTCTATATGATTATTTATATAGCTCCTAGGAAAAAGTCAGTATTTCTCAAGTAATTATAAAAATCCAATTTGTAAAAATTACGTATATATATACTATTTTTATTCTTATTCTTATTATATATTTCATTTATTTTTTTGTTTTACTAACTTACTATTATTACTTATATTTCATACTATTTATTAAATAGCCAGAAATAGTACTTGAAAGAAATGAGAGAAAGACGTTAGATGCAAGAACTCGTGAAATGAATTGCCTCTTTCCTATTGTTACTATTATTAATGAAGAAGTATTATTCAATTTACCTTTTGATGAGGCTAATTATTATAAAAGTGTTCTGTATTTTTATATAGAAATCTACAGAAAAATTTATGCTGAGTGTGACATAAGAAAGGATACTCCTTGTGGTTCTCTTCATTTCTGTTTCGATACTGAAAAGTATAAGTTTAATGAAACTCCTAGTTTTATAGACTGTCCACTAGTTCCTGAATCCTGTGAACAAACAAAACCAGTAATGGTAATAGAAGAATCTGATGAAGAGTTTCGTGGTGATGATAACAATAATAATGGATATAATTCTATTTATGATCAAGGCGATGATACACAAGCAAGGAGTAATCTATATGAACAAAATTCTACTAATTCATATCATGATAATCAAAAAATACAAAGCCGAATTATTAAGGGATCTACTCATGGTTTTAGTAGTCAACAAGATTATACTGATGCTAATAATTGTCAAAGTGAATCAACTAATAATTATTACACAAATGAAACTAGCCTTAGTGATGTTAATAGAAATAATAATGGAACTATTATTTCTCAACAAACAGAAGTGGATGATGATGACATACCTGTAGGGGGTAATGGCCAAAAAAAACGACCTATTCCTGTAAATGATGGCGATAAAAGAACGAAATATGAAGGCTTTTATTCACCTAATTCTGAGAATCCATATAATTCATTTCAATATTTTTTAGTTGATTATCCTATTAATGTAGTTATTCCTTGTGCTGTTGCTAATGTTACTGATCCTGTAACTAATGTAACTAATGTAACTAATTATACAACTGATAAAACTAATCCTACAACTAATGTAACTAATTTTACAACTGATATAACTAGTCCTACAACTAGTGAAGATAATTTATTACATACTCAAACTTTTAATGGATCTAGTATTGCACCTGATTTATCGAAAACTGCTGTTCCTTATATTTCTTTACCTCCTCAAGCTATAACTAGTTCGAATGGCCTTTCTCCTCTTTCTCCTCTTTCTCCTCTTTCTTCTCATTCTCCTCTTTCTTCTCATTCTCCTCTTTCTTCTCATTCTCCTCTTTCTTCTTTTTCTTCTAGTTTCAATTATTATATAAGTAATATTTCATTTTTTTAAATAATCCTTATGATAATACATATTTCTTTAATTAAAAAAAAAATAAATTGTAAAATAATTACTCTTCTGTATAACCGTAACAAGAAAAATCATCTTAATTGATGATATATAGTTTTTGTATAAACTGTCGAAATATATATATATCTGTAAATACTTTGTTGTATCCTTATTATTTCTTTTTCTGTATATACATAATTATTATTTCTTATTCTTTATTGTATAGAATATATATAAATTAAAATCACAATTTAGTTTTTTTTTTTTTATAATTCTTCTTCTTCTTCTAACTATGTCAAAGTATTTATATCTTTGGTAAAGCTTATCTGTATTATTCTATTAATATAATATCGTATATTATGTTCTTTTTTTATATATTCAGTTATATTACAATAATAACTTTCTTTTTATTTATTATATATATATAACTCTATCTTAATGCTAAATTGTTTTTAATGTATATATTATTTTCAATTCTATTTTTCCATTTCTTTAAAACGTGATTTCTTTTAATAAATTTCTATATGAATGCATAACTATATAGCCATATATTCTTATATATATAATCATGAATATAGATATATATAATACAAATATTTTCCATTCTTGTTTGGTTGTTGTACAAAATGATTAGGAAATCACTTAAAGAAAAGTAATAGAGTCAATTGATAGATGTACATCTACACATTGATAGTTTTAAACAATAACAATAGTTTCTATTTATCTTCAGAACGTGTTCCATTTTGACAATGAAACAACAAGACACTAATCTAGAAAGAAAAGTTAGCTATTATTATGATATAGCAACATGTACTATATGTCTTATATAAAAATGAAAGTATTTACAAAACAAATATAGGAACTATACCATAATTAATACTGTTAACTCTTGTTTTAGTTTGATGTATATATATTATGATTTGTATCATTTAATTCGTAATTGGCAATAATTCTTCAAATATAGAAGTCATACTCTCCTTTAGAAACATAAAGAATGTCAGTTTTCTTATAATTGCTAAATGGAAGAATGATTAGCCAATAGTTATCTTTATTTATTGGTTCAACCAATATAATATGAGAAATGATTATATACAAAAAGAACAATACTCAAAGAATATTCGTTAATGAGATGGTGTTTCCCGTGAATATGAATAAAAACACGATTGGCCAGACTATTTTGCGCAATTAATTTTCACGCTTCATTGGCGATAAAGTCAGACCAGAAAATGATCATTTTTTTCCACTGATAAATTCGAGAATTTCACGATTATTTCTATACTTTGAACCGAAACAGAATTATTTCTAAAAAAGTTGGTACCAACTAAGAATTTTTCTTAGGATAAGGACAAAAGAATTGATTTATAAAAGAAAAAATGTTTTTTTGTATATATACATCTTATGTAGAGTATGGGAAAAGTCTAAAATTTAGAATAACATCAAAAATAAAAGACTTATTAAAAAAAAGAAATTTAAAAAACCATGAATATTCTTTAAAAAACAGTGAATGTTTAAAACAAAATACTGGGAATGATATTTTTTTCATTATTTGTATATTTTTTATTTTGACTTATTGCTCACATATTTGATGTTATTATGAAATTATAAAAATATTTTTATGTGTTATTTTATAAGTTATGCTTATGTTTACAATTTGTTTCAATATAACAATAAATATAGTTTTTAAGATTTTATTTTTGTTGAGTATTATTCTATTTTGCGATATTTTTAGCATTAACAATGACGGATTCTGTTTTATATGATGCTATTAGACATTATTTCGAAAAATTAATATTTTTATATTTTACACTTTTTTTTCTTTAATTGAATTGAGAGTATACAATTCGTGCATACTATATCATATCATGTGATAAATAATGTTTTTTAATAGATAGAATCCGATATTTCTGTCTATAATTTACCACATATAAAATGTGTGAAAATTGATCCTATAAAAAGATTTATTACATAAAAACACTTTGTATCTCGTTTATATGATTTATAGATTATTTATGTCTAGTTTTAGGTTGTTATTAGTGTTTCACATCAAATTTAGGTTTTCGTTTTTAATTAAAAATAACTTTTTAGTATTTATAAAGCATCTTTTAATCCAGAAATATTTTTATAATTTCATAATAACATCAAATATGTGAGCAATAAGTCAAAATAAAAAATATACAAATAATGAAAAAAATATCATTCCCAGTATTTTGTTTTAAACATTCACTGTTTTTTAAAGAATATTCATGGTTTTTTAAATTTCTTTTTTTTAATAAGTCTTTTATTTTTGATGTTATTCTAAATTTTAGACTTTTCCCATACTCTACATAAGATGTATATATACAAAAAAACATTTTTTCTTTTATAAATCAATTCTTTTGTCCTTATCCTAAGAAAAATTCTTAGTTGGTACCAACTTTTTTAGAAATAATTCTGTTTCGGTTCAAAGTATAGAAATAATCGTGAAATTCTCGAATTTATCAGTGGAAAAAAATGATCATTTTCTGGTCTGACTTTATCGCCAATGAAGCGTGAAAATTAATTGCGCAAAATAGTCTGGCCAAAAACACGAGGGATGATAAAGACAGGTTTGTGTCGGATTTAGGCAACTTTTAGGACATGGAAAGTGATAACAAAAAGTATAATTATGAAGTAGTTTCTTCATGAAATTTGATGACTGTCAATGTACACAACAACTTTTTAATTCTAATCTTTGTAAAAAATAACAATACATTTGATATAATAATTTTAAATATATTTATATTTTTAATTAGTTATATATCAAAAGTTTATATTCTTTGTTTCAAAGGATATTAAGTGCAATTTGCATTATTTCATACATTTTTTTTTATAAATTAGCATTATATTTATTGAATCATGTCGTTACAAGTTATTGAAGAGTCAGAGAAGGGAAGATTTCAGAAAGTATGATACATTAATTCATAGTAAATAATTATTTTTCTAGTTTAATGATGTTCTTGGTATGGGTGCTTATAAGAAGGTGTATGTAATTAGTCTATAAATATGATAATATAAAATACGTTATTATTTTAAACTTATGTATTTGTTTATATAGATATCGTGCTTGGGATAATAGAGAAGGCCATTACGTTGCTTGGAATGATATACCAATAAGTGGAGTACCTCCAAAAGAACAAAAACGTATAGTTTCCGAATTAGGTTTATTAAAACAAATTCATAATGAACATATTATTGACTATTATGCATCTTGGTTTAATAAAGAAAAACAAAAAATTTGTTTAATTACACAATTAGTTACTTCAGGAACAATAAATGAGTATATATAGCTTTATTTTTTAAAGATATAATATGTGTTATTAAATATTTTTTCTTTAATAAATATCTTATATTATATTATCATTATATTATATTATTAATATTATTGATTATTATTATATTATATATTATATATATAGATATGCAAGCCGTCATATATTAACAATGGCTATTTTAAAGAATTGGGCAAAACAGATATTAACAGGTTTAAATTATTTACATACAATGGACCCCCCTACTATTCATAGAGATATAAAATGTTCAAATATATTTTATGATAGTCAAGCTGGTATTATTAAAATAGGAGATTTAGGACTTTCAAGAAGATTAAATGATAGCGCACAATCTATTGCGGGTATATATATATATATATATATATATATAATTTTTTTAAATTTTTTTCTGCTATTTTATATATATATATGGTTTTTATTATTATTGATTATTGATTGTTATATTATTGATTATTATATTGTTATATTATTGATTATAAGATAATAATAATATTATATATATATATATATATATATATATATATAGGTACTCCTGAGTTTATGGCTCCAGAGATATATAATGGTTCCCAATATGACCAAAAGGCAGATATATATGCATTTGGAATGTGTTTATTAGAATTATATACACAAAAAATACCTTATGGAGAATGTAATACTATTGTAGAAATATGTAGAAAAGTCGTAGAAGTACATATATATATATATATATATATATATATATATATATATATTATTTTGTTTTATAGTTATTTATATTATATTAATTATATGTATATTCTTTTTACATTATAAACATACAGACCTTATTTAATAAATATTAATACTATTATTATACTTATTATACTTATTATACTTATTATTATACTTATTATATATATATATAGGGTCAAGATCCAGCATGTTTACAGAATGTGAATAATCCAGAAACATATCAATTTATAAGCCGATGTATTGATTTTGATCCCGCCAAACGTCCCTCTGCCGCGCAATTACTTGAAGATTCATTTCTAGAACCAAAAGAAGATGATCTACAAACTATATATGATGTATATATATTTTATATATATTATATTATTATTATTATATATTATATATTATATATTATATATTATATATTATTATATTATTATATTATTATTATTATATTATTAAATATTATGTTTATTATAATATATTATTATTATAGAATACTACTCATGATATAATATCTAATGAATTATCAGAAATGACAAATCCTCAGGAAAATGAGAATGAACAAAGTTTATCTATACCAAGTCAACCTCTTTCTACTCAAACTTCTTCTTCTGCTTCTTCTTCTAATGCTACTATAGTTAGTACATCAAATAATATATCAAATAATATATCAAATAATCTATATACATCTCCTAATAATTATTCTCATCCTCCGTTACCTCATTCCAATTCTTCTTCTACTTCTTCTTTAAATACTTCTTCTTCTCTTTCTATTCCTCCTCCTCCTTCAACAGAAATAGGAAAATGGAATCAAATAAGAAGAACAGACTCATTTTCATCAACATCATCTGAAAATCTTTCTATTACAGATTCTGATAATGATGATGATGATGATGTTATCGAAGAAGTAAATGAAGAAGAAGAAGATAAAGAACTAATTAAGACATCTAATAAAATAGATCATACTGTAAATCAATCAATTTCTACTGAAACTACATCTATTCTTCTTAGTCAAGATATATCTTTAACTCCTTTAGATAATTCTTATAGTTCTCCTCTTCCTCCTCCTTCTCCTTCTTCTCCTATTTCTCCTATTTCTCCTTCTATTCCTATTTCTCCTTCTTCTACAGATATCAATATATCTAGTATACCTACATCACCTATTTATTCTCAAGAACATGTATATACACCTCGTTATCCTTCTTCTCCTGTTTCTTCATCACCTATTTCTTCTCCTTCTTCTTCTTTCAATGATTCAAATACTATACAACAACCAAATACACAAAACAATTTAGAATCATATAAACATAATAATATAACTCAATCAGAAGATGATTATAAACAGAATTTATTAAATACACAAGATATTAAAAACATATCAATTATTGAAATAAATAATAATGATAATAATAATAATAATAATAATACTATTTCTGAAGATTCTTTGAGTTCTACTGTTAATATAGATAATAATAATAATAATACTAATATTGATGATACTAATAATAAAAATATGAACAATACTGATATTAATGATACAAAAAATATGAATACTATTATTAATGTTACGAATAATAAGACTAATATTATAGAGCAATCAAATAGTACTTATGAAAATCATACATATCCTAATACTATGTCATCTATATATTCAACTGATATTGCAAATCAAAATTCCCACGATTATTCAGAAATATCTAAAGATATAACAAATTCTTTAGAGAATGATAATAATATATACCCTCTTCATCCTATAGAGTCTTCTATTAATAAGAATAATATTAATAATAATAATATTAATAATAATAATGATAATAATAATAATGATAATGATAATAATGATGATGATAATAAAGATAATGATAATAATAATGCTCTCTCTTATTTACCTCCTCCTCCTCCTTCTACACAAACATCTCCTAATCCTACTATATCTAGTCCTAGTAATATGTCATCTTTACCTATATCTTATATATCAAACACGAATACACATATAAGGAATGATAATGATAATATGAAGAATGATAATGATAATATGAAGAATGATAATGATAATAACAATACTATTATAAATAATACAATGAATAAGAATAATAATGATACTATAACTCCTATAAGTGTTCCTACAACACCTCTTTCTTCTATTCATATTCCTCTTTCTTCACCTCTCTCTCCTCCTCTATCTCCTCCTCTATCTCATATAAAAGAAGATACATCAACTCCTTCTCTTCCTCTTCCTCCTCCTACTCCAAGTACACCAAACACACCCGATTCTAAAGAATATTCACAAAATGTACAAGAATTAGAAGAAAAAGCACTTAGTAATAGTTCGTATATAGTATTTCCTATTCCTAAACCTATTAATATTAATATATCTACATCAAATCCTATAACAATAGATACAACTACTCCTCTTTCTCAAGATTTATCATTATCTCATGTTAGTGTTGATTGTTTACAATCTCCTCCTCCTCCTCCTCCATCTACTACTAATTCTATTACTCTTCTTAATGATCCTTCTCTTCTTCCTCCACCTCCTTCTCCTGCTAGTCTTTTAGATACAGAAACACAAGAACACGAAGGAAATAAACATAATAGTAATAAACAGACTCAAGATATAGATGAGGAATTACAAGGAATAAAGATAAATAATCAAGAGAAACAAGAGAATAATGATATAGTTCATCCATTAGTATCAGAAGATCAAGAAATTCTCATTGAATCGATTCATCATGAAATGAAAGTAGGTCATAAACGATTTGCATCTTCACCTACTGCTTTTTTAGATAATTAATAATAATAATAATAATAATAATAATAATAATAATAATAATAATAATAATAATAATAATAATAATAATAATAATAATAATAATAATAATAATAATAATAATAATAATAATAATAATAATAATAATAATAATAATAATAATAATAATAATAATACAGATAAAGAAATTATTAATATACATATAGAGAAAGAAGAGGAACTATTAATGAAAGAGAATCATCCTATTAATGGTATTACAAATAATATACAACAAGGTATTCTACCTAAACCAATAGAAATGTCTTCATTAAAGGAGGAAAACTCAATGAATTCATATAATAATAATAACAAGTTGATTCCTTCTTCTAAACAAACTAGTTCTTCTATTCCAGTATTGTGTGAGGAAAACCAAGAATATCATGAAAATAATAAGGATGTTAAAGAGAATAATCATGAAATTAAATGTATATATCAAGATGGTTATAGTAATGAAGACACTCATAGTGATGAGAAATCATTAAATAATAATGTTGATACTCAAAATAGTATAGAAAGTAAAGAAGAAGAAGATAATAATAATAATAATAATAATAATAATAATAATAATAATAATAATAATAATAATAATAATAATAATAATAATAATAATAATAATAATAATAATAATAATAATAATAATAATAATAATAATAATAATAATAATTTATCTGACTCTACGGATACTTCAACTATTATTCAAAATATACCTGAAAAACCGTTAGTTAATAGAGATTATAATATACAAGAAAATAAGAATACAATTCCTGATGAATCAATATCTTCTCAAGATCCCTCTGCGTCACACACTGCGTCATCGATTGAAGAAAAAGAACAATCGGCAATAATGAATAATGAGGTTATTCAAGAGAAAGAAACTATTATCGATAATAATAATAGAACTACAATTACTACTCCTTTAGAAACAACATCAAATTTAAATGTTCAAAAGACACCATTAGTTGCTATTCCTGAAGTATCGACAGAGAGTTCGTCATCATCAGTCTCACGTGCTTCTGATTCTAGTGATCAAAATGATACAACAAGAATGAGTAAGAGTTCAATTTCTTTAAGTATAGATAATACGGTTACTAATACTATTAATAATATTGAGAATAATAATAATAATAATAATAATAATAATAATAATAATAATGATAATAATGATAATAATAATAATAATAATAATAATAATAATAATAATAATAATGATAATAATAATAATACTATGGAAAATGATGCTATTAGTAATAATAATAATCTGGTTAATAATAATAATAATAACGCTATGGAAACTAATTCTACAATTAAAGTTCTTCATGATATTCTACCTTCTTCTTCATCTTCTTCTCTTTTACATATGCCAACCGCTCCTTTTTCTGCTGCTATTATTCCTGATACGAGTATAGATGATAATAATAATAATAATAATTTGGTTAATAATAATAATTTGGCTAATAATAATAATAATAATAATAATAATAATAATAATAATAATAATAATAATACTAATAATAATAATAATAATAATAATAATAATAATAATAATAATAATACTTCTGATATAAATAATGTTATAAGTGATATTATTCATACTCCTACAACTCCAACCGTTTCTTCTGACACAAAATCAATGATCCATGAGTCTGTTTCTCTGAATATAGGTAATAACATAGTAAATATACATCGCGATCCAACATGTTCAGGTACTGAATATGATATTTCTATTGATCAAGCTATTTTAGATATGATTGAATCTGAATTTAATGATACAAATAGTAGTAATACTAGTATTAGTAAAGACAATTCTACTAATAGTAACAGTAATAGTAATGAATATTATACTAATAGTAATGACAATTGTACTACTAGTAATACTAGTACTAGTGCTAGTATAAGTAATGAAAAGTATACAAGTGATAGTATCAATGATAATAATAAAAGTGATGAAAATACTAAGAATATATCAACTTCTATGGATCCTTCTTCTAATATAGAAAAAAATACAGATACAAGTATAGATAAAGAGAAGAATATATCTATATCTATGGAAAAAGAAGAAAAGAATGAACAACAACAAACTAGTGGTGAAATATTGAATATACATCAATCAAATTTATCTAATAATAATAATAATGTAAGTCTATCTCCTTCTCAAGTTGTTATAGAAGGTTCATCTCCTGTTCATACTTCTAATTCTATTTCTGCTTCTTCAGAACGTGAAATAGGCTGTATTCAATCAGTAGAATCTGTAGATACTGTTGCAGAACAACCAATAGAACAACCAAATTGTTCAAATGAAAAATCAAATCATGTGACATTATCATCATCTTCTATTATTTCGAATAATAATAATAAAATATCTATATTAAAACCTTCTATTAGTAATATAGATGATAATCTACAAGAAAATAATTCTACAAATCATAATGAAATGACACAAACTGTATCAATTCCTATAACATCGAGTATAAATAGTATAGAGAAGAATCAAGAAGATATAAAACTATTACCAAAGGATAAGAATACTTCCCTTTCTATAAATGAAACGAATACTATAATATCTAATAATAATAATAATAATAATAATAATAATAAGTCAATATCAATAGAAGAAGAGTCTTATGTGTCTTTGCCTGTAACTTCTATAAGTACAGATAAGTATATGCCTTCTCCTCCTGCTTCAAATAGTATTACTTCACATACTTCAGATTCGTCAGATAATACTTTAAAACCTTCTTTATCTTCTTCTATTCCAAAAGAGAATAGTTGTAATAGTAATGAATCGATAGAATCTACAACTATAAATAATATACCTTCTAATAATAATAATAATAATAATAATAATAATAATAATAATAATAATAATAATAAAGATAATAATAATAATAATAATAATAAAGATAATAATAATAATAATAATACTCAAAAGCATCATTTTACTTATTCTGATCAAGAATATTCTGAAGATGTTCATATATCTCAAGAAAGTAGTCATACAGTTACTTCTTCTTCTTCTTCTACTAATCAATCTTATTCTTCTTCATTATCAACATCAATTTCTTCACCCATAACTCTTGAAGAAGAAGAAGATAATAAATATTCAGAACAAATAAATTTAAATGATTCAAAGAATACTAATAATAATAATAATAATACTAATAATAATAATAATAATAATAATAATAATAATAATAATAATAATAATACAATAAGTAAAGGACCTATTAGTTCTACTTTATCTATAGATACTCAAGTTGTTGGTCCCTCAAAAGAATCTTATATTTTATCTCCTCAATTCCCTATATGCCCGCCACAAGGTTGCCTCCAAACAGAAGAAACAAATGGTGAAGAATATTCTAAAGAAATCACGAAAGAAATAGTAAGTAGTAATTTTATTCCTTGTATTTCTCAACCTATAAATAAGAATATAAATATGTCTTCTTCTACGTCTCCTTTAATTTCTACCTCTGTATCTGTTCCTAAAGATATATCAATTGCTCAAACGAATTGTTTACCTGAAGTTAGTCATACTGTAGAAAATACTCTATGTGTCTCAGATAATAATAATAATATTAGTAATAGTAATATTAGTAATAATAATATTAGTAATAATAATAATAATAATAATAATAATAATAATAATAATAATACTTTACCGCCATTGGATTTGTCTTCAGTTGATTCTAGTCATAATAATAATAATAATAATAATAATAATAATAATAATAATACAGAAGTAAATACTGTTTCAGGAGTTCTTGGTCAATCCTTTAATAATAGTAATAGTAATAGTAGTAGTTATTCTCCATTAGAGCCATTAGAGAATATTCCCTTTGGACTGATTCATTCTACTTCTTCTTTATTTAAAGATATACAAATATCTATTTCTGAATTAACTATGCCTACAGGTATAGTTGAAATGAATTTATTAAATATATTAAGAGAATATAAATATTTAAAAGAACCTCTTATTGAAACAACAATCAATCAAAGAAGACCTATTAAAGTTGTATGTTTATATATATATATATATATATATATTTTTTATCAGATTTTTTGTAATATTATCTCTATATATATAAGTTTCATTTATATATTAATATATATATAGAGTCAAGAATTCAAATTATTTGATTTATCAATTCCCTATTTAA
The DNA here is from genome assembly GCA_039096225.1 of Blastocystis sp. Blastoise. Lineage (NCBI taxonomy): Eukaryota > Bigyra > Opalinata > Blastocystidae > Blastocystis > Blastocystis sp. Blastoise. The sequence goes on from JBBPEB010000029.1 coordinate 566,468, forward strand.
TTGAGCCCGTATATATATATTATTTAATATTCTTAATATATATATTTTTTAATATATATATATTTTTTAATATATATAGTTTTTTAATTTACATATATATATATATAGGCAACAGAAAATGATAGTTTATTATCGTTATTAATTGGTGTTGACTTTTATAAAGATGAATATAAAATTATTTGTTCTTTTAATTGTATATATTTAATATCGATATATTATTATTAAACAAAAACAAAATATTTATTATTTTATATTTATAGATTACAAGAATGGTTTGATAGATAGAAAAGAAAGTATGCAATTTAGTTATGAGCGTGGAAAGAATTCTTTAGAACAATCTGTTGCTGAGATTTTCATGAGAGGTCCAATCGATGAATTGTATGCTAATTGTATCTATGAAATTATTTCTGAATTAATATATGTTTATGATAATGCTAGAAAGGAATATAATGAATCATTGCAATTGAATGAGACTCAAAATTAATTTCTTTTATTGCTTTTTTGTTATTATTGTTGTTAATTACATTTTTTTTTTACTTTTCAACACATATAGTAACTTTTTTTGTTTTTTATTCTCTATGATTTTCTCTTTCTATTCAAATATTCTATTGTGTTCACTATTCCTATTATCAATTTTCATTTGTTTTTAATTTTTTATTACTTTTTCCTTTTTTAAACTCATTTATTTATTATTTATTTATAACGTTCTCATTCTACCTTTTCTTATTAGTTCTTTTCTTAATTACTAAAATCAATTTCATGTTTCTTGTTACGTTTCTTGCTAAATTTCTTATATGATGTCATCAATCTATTATAGAGTAGAAACAACATTTAAAACATATTTTTTCAAACATTATATATTTCAGTTATGTGTTATCCAGATAAAAAGTAATTTTTGTAGATATTTTCTTTTCAAACTATTATTTTTTCTTAATCTTGATTTTTGTGTTAATTTTATTATAAATACTTAAAATGGATACATTCTTGATTACTATAGTATAATATAATGTATTTTTCAGCTCTTTTCGAGCCATATAAACTAATAACGAAAATTAATGAATATTTCTTTAAATACATATAACTTTTCCTTTCTTATTAGAATCCCTTTATATGCCATCGAAGCAATAACACCACTTATTTAGAAAACAAAACATAACAGATCATTTTAAGTCGTTCTAAAACTAAATAAATAGTTCTTTTATTGCTACATAAAGGTTACATATCGCATTCCAATTCATAATTCTAATTGAAATGAATTAAAGAAAAACATTGTATTTTATATTATGAAATTTTTTCTCTAAAAGTTTTCCAAAAATAGATACCACACTGTCCTTAATAAGAAATAATATATATAAGTGAGAAAAACAAGGTATGAAATGGGCAATAGTCAATTATTGTGAATGGTCTGTTGATAAAGGAGTTCTTCCAAAGAAAAAATGTAAATAATCAGGATTATGTCAAAAAGAAAAGGACCCAAATTAGATGGTTTTTATTGGTCTACTTAAAGAGAAGCCAATGATTTATTTTGAATTTTATAGGACCATATTGACCTATATTTGGTTTTTATTCAAAAAATTTGTATAAAATAAAAATGAATAAGGTACCATATTTCATAACTTATAGAAGAATTTTTTTGATGGTCTTTGGTACAATTAATAAATTGCTGTATTTCATATTTTGTGTGTGGAAAAGAAATGGCTGTTGGTAAGTTATTAATGAATAGATATACTTGTCTCTTATCTTTATGTTTTTTCTCGAACTTGAAATATCTAACTTGATTGATTGTTCATTTATTTGTTGGTAAGAATAGTAAAGTATTCAAGAAGGCTAACCGTAAGCGTATTGTTGATCCTATGACCAAAAAGGAATGGTACGATCTCCGTGCTACTTCTCAATTTAAGGTTCGTGATTTTGGTAAGACCTTTGTTGCTCGTACTGCTGGTCTCAAGATTGCTTCTGATGAACTTAAGGGTCGTGTCATTGAAGCCAATCTTGCTGATCTCATGAAGGACGAAACCTATGGTAATCGTAACATTAAGATGCGTATTGAAGATGTTCAAGGATGTTATTTACAAAATAATAAAACAAAATAAAGATATTATTATAAATTATGCGTTCATTTGTTAAAATATATATATATTTATCTTATTTTTTAATTTATTTAGGGTGATAAGTGCCTTACTCTTTTCTATGGTATGAATTTAACTCGTGATAACCTCTGTTCTTTAATTAAGAAATGGAAGTCTCTTATTGAAGCTGCTGTTGATGTAACTACCACTGATGGTTACAAATTCAGAGTTTTCACTATTGCTTTCACTAAGAAACAACCTAATCAAGTTAAGAAGACCTGTTATGCTAAATCTTCTAAGATTCATGCTCTTCGTGCTAAGATGGTAAAGATTGTCTCTGATGAACTCAACAAAGTTGATCACAACGAAGCTGTCAAGAAGTTCGATGTTTTTATTATTATCTATTTATAATTAGTTATTATATAATAATTTATTATTTATGTAATAATAAATAGTTTTATTTTTTATTATAAAATCATAACTAATTGGCATTTATATATATATTTCATTATTTTATATATAAATATTAGTATTTAATATCGATATTTTATATATATATATTTAAAGAATTTATTATATTATTATCTATCAATAAATCTATATTTAGCGTTTCCAATTCTATTTCTAAGAAGATGGAAAAGGCTTGCAATGGTATTTTCCCCGTTGAAAACGTCCTCATCCGTAAGGTGAAGATGCTTAAGTCTCCTCACTTTGATATCACTAAACTCATGGAACAACATGTAGATGTTGAAACCCCTGAAGAAGGTGCTCCCGTTGAACGTGAAGAAGCTGCTCCCGTCGAAGCCACTGTTGAAGCTGCTGCTGCTGCTATCGCCGCTGGTGGCCGTTTATAAATAACAAAACCATTAATTTTCTGACCATACACAGCAATAGATACTATTTTTTTTTGTTTTTTCTTTTTGACATTTTTAACGAATGAAATGTTTTTTGAAGAAATTAAACAATTATTGATTGAATCAATTAATTATTATTATTTTGTTGTCGACTCTAAACATATGTATATAAAATCTTTGTATTTTTTAATGAAATTAATTGAAATTAAATAGTGTGGGGGAAACAAATAACTAAAAACAAAGTTATATGAAAAATAAATTGATGATGAATATACAAGGAGATTAAGAGGATGAAAGAAAAAGAATAATAACTTCTATACAACATAATTAAAATAATAATTTATATACAACGCACTGTAAACAAAAGTAAAAAAAATTAAAAAAAAAAAGAATAATAATTGATATAAATATTAGTTCCATGAATCTTCAACAACAATACTATCAATGATTTTCTTGAGATTATATTGAATGTGAATAGTAGGTCTTACATCATTCTTCATAGATAAAGTTCTTAAGAATGGAATTAAGAGGAGAAGCTATATATAGATAGGTTTATATATATGTTAATATGTATATATAGATATATATATAGATATGTTAATATATATATATATATATATACATCTTTATCATTAAGATCATCAAACCATGATGTAATAGGAATACCATTATCTAAGTTATACCCAAATGCATGAGGGCTATTATCAATAATAACAACATTCGCAAGATTTCTTCCTAAAACAGATAAATCTTTTACATAATTATTTTCAACTAATAAACACGAATCACGGAATACACGATATCTATAATAATAATAATAATAATAATAATAATAATAATAATAATAATAATAATACTAATAATAATAATAATAATAATAATAATTAAAAATAATAATAATAATAATAATAATAATAATAATAATAATAATAATAATAATAATAATAATAATAATAATAATAATAATAATAATAATAATAATAATAATAATAATAATAATAATAATAATAATAATAATAATAATAATAATAATAATAATAATAATAATAATAATAATAATAATAATAATAATAATAATACTATCTATATACTTTATATATTTTTTTTCAGGATCTAATAAATCTAATAATTTATTTGCATACCTATATATATATATATATAAGAATTAATCAATATATATATATATATATTACATACACTTTTTGAGAAGCAGTGAATACAACGATTTCAAATATTTTGGACATTTCTTCAAGGAAATAATAGAAATAAGGTCGAATTTTTACATATACGTCATAAGAATAACCTTCAAAAGATACCTATATATATAATAGTATATATAATAGTATATATAATAGTATAAATGTATAATAGTATATATAATAGTATGTATATATATTTATATATATATATATACAGTAAAGAAACAATCAGGTTTATCAATAGGTCCGATATTACAATGAACAAGAGTCTCATCAAGATCTAATACCTATATATATATATATATATATATATATATAATAAAACTATTAATAAAATAATAATTATATATACAAGTGTATTTCTTGGCGCGAATTTCGATTTTGGCGGGAGACAGATGGGTATATTTGTCGGTTTTACCATTTCGTAAGGAGGAAGGGTTTTAATATAGAGGAAACTATATAATAATAATAATATCTCTAATAATAATAATAATAATAAAAAAAAACAATAATATATAAATATATATATACGGATTAAATTCATCTTCCCATGAATCGGCAGCACCAACATCTGAATCCGTTTCATCGGTTTCTGTAGTTACTTGCACATTTGTATTGTCATTATAATTATTATTATTATTATTATAAACTTCATTATTTTGATTAACTGTGACTAATATACTATCACGATCTTCATTCTTCTTCTGATTTTCATCCTCATTATCATCTTCTGGAATGGTCTTAATTTCCGATGACGCAGATTCAGTTAAAGGCTGAATTTTTTCAGCTTGTTCTTGTTGTTTTAATATCTTTTCAATTTCTTCTTGAGTAAAAGAATTATTAAGAAATCTATTGTTCATTAATTATATATAAATATATACATAAAAAAAAGTAAATATATATATATAAAATAAAATAAATAAATAAATAAAATAATAAATAGAATAAATAAATAAAATAATAAATAGAATAAATAAATAAAATAATAAATAAATAAAAAATAAAATAAATAAATAAATAAAATAAATAAATTATATAAAACCATTAACAACAATAAAAGGATATGTAGCAATGAAACTTAATCGTTTATGATAATTTTGAGATGAAGCTCTTCCAATAGATACTCTTCCCATACTTTTTCGTTTGTCTAGATTATATATTCTTTTAAATAATTAACATATTAACATAATAATTCGATAAAAATATAATAATAAACTTTAATTTAATGATCCATAACTGTTTCTATTATTAATAAACATACCTTCATCAAGTTTAAGTGGTGGAGAAAACATTACTTCAGTGACTTCTTTTTCAGTGAGAGAACTTCTAATTGAACTTCTCGTACTCTGCTCACTGCTTGCATTGCTGTATATATTGATTAATTCACTTGATTTGATTCTTGGTCTTTCAGACACATTTACAGTTTGTGTTGCAGGAACCTTAGGGTCGGCAGTGGTAGCATTTTCAGATTGTCCTAAAAAATGTAATGATTAACAATGTATAATGGAGAGACAAACCTTTAGGTTTACGTGCAGAAGTAATGAATGAAGGAGAGTTTTCTGGTACACTTGATTTAGATGGATTCATTATGTTGGATTACTTCTATTTATTATTCTATCTTGACGTATACAGTAAGAAAAACAAGTAGTCTGTAACAAAAAAACCGAAAAACACGGGAATTCTGGATTATCATATTTTATTATCATATTTTTTCACGATTTTTTATTTTCGTAGATTTCTTGTTTTCTTATATCTATTTTGTTTATTGTCCTTTATAAGATTAAAATGAAATTCTTATGTGCTAAAAATAAACTAGATGAGAAACAATTTCAGATTATTATTAATAATCTAACAAGTCTTATTTATAAATGCAACGATTCGAAAGATAGTATTTTAGTTCGATTCTTAAAAATCGTAGCGGATATAAGTCAAAGATATGAATCTCAAGTGTATCCCTCTTTTATATATACTTTTCATTTTTCATTTCTTTTTTTGTAACTATTCATGTGTATAGAGATCTAAATAAAGACGAAAGTATTGAATGGAGATATCAAATGGTACTTATTGGTTGCTGTAACATCATTATAAAAAATAATGGCGAGTATTTCTTGTTTCTCTTTATTAGTTTACGTTTGATTATATTACAAATATTATTCCTATAGAGATTATAACTTATTTGTTGAACATATAATAAAAGGAATTCAAATGATAGGGAGTGAAAAATTCAATAAATCAAATTCTCACTCTATTAATTTCATTCATACATTTATTCCTGTATATTTATATTTATGAATATGATAAATAATTTCATTTATTACTTTTAATGAACAATAAAATGAATACTTTTAAATAAATAATAATTATATTTTTAAATAGATATATATCATTTTATAATTAATAGATATATATCATGTTACAATTAATGTATATATAATATAGTTAGTTATCCAATGTTGTTCTATTCAACAATATATATGTCCTGACTGTTTTTCTGTTCTTAGCCAACTTATACACACTTTATCTGAACCTGTATATATATACTATTTATAATAAGTATAAATTTTTTTATATGACTATTTTTTTTTAACTTTTTAAAACACATATAGAAATATAATAATAATAAAATAATAATAATATTATTTATGATGATAATTTTGTTTTTATTATTTAATAGAAAAGTTAAAATTTATAATAATAATTATATATATATTTACATATATATATATAGAATCATCCTAATTCTTCTTTATTATATGAAGTATTAGAAGCTATAAGTATATATAAAGGTATTTTACCGTTTACAACGGAAAACTTATTAATACTCATGCAAAATATCAAAGATACCATTCAAACACAATTACCAGATTGTATCTATATATTGATTTTATTTGTTATTATATATTATTATATATATATTAATTTTTTTTTATTTTCTATATTCTATTATATTATTATAATGTTATTATTATCATGTTATTATTATATTATTATATATAGTACATAAATTGAAGGGTAGTTATTTAGAGTCTGCATCGACACGTATATATGTATATTTCTCTGTTCAAGCATCCATTCTTTATACACTTAAGGTATATATATATATATATTAAGAATAATATCTATTAATTATGATAATATTACTATAATAATAATAATAATAATAATAATAATAATAATAATAATAATAATAATAATAATAATAATAATAATAATAATAATAATAATAATAATAATAATAATAATAATAATAATAATAATAATAATAATAATAATAATAATAAACATAATAATAATAATGAACATAATAATAATAATATATATATATATAGTTGCGTAATAGTGTTTCAAAAGTGACTCTTGATTTTATTAACAATATATATCCTATTTGTGATGATATTCTTCGTACAAAAAGCCCGCCAAAAGCTCAAACAGCTGCTGCAATATTAATGGAGAAATGTGCATTATTTCTACCTGAAAAACAAGACTCTATTTGGTATTTGCTATTACGTTGTTTGTTGACTGTATGCAAAGATAATGATTTTCAAGAAAAAACTGCTATTGCTATATTACAAACATTAACTAAATTGTGTTCTTATTGTGTTCCATGTTTGCCTGAAACGGCAGATATGATCAAGAAACTTTATGTAACGTCAACATCACTCTCTCGCTTACATTTTAATAACAATATGTCAAGTCATACTAAATCTTCTTATGGTATATATATATATATATTCTATACTATAGTTTAATTAATATAATTAGTTTTATATATATTATATATTTATTTTATTTTTGTTATGATTATAGTATTTTTCACATTATATATATAATAATCATTTATATACATTGATTCTCCTTATTTTCAATATATATATAGAATTATGGAAATATCCTGCAATTCTAAAAGAATTCTATTTGTTTATTGAAACATGTGTCAACAACGAATCGAAATCTAATAAATTAAATGGCGATAATTATCTTTCTAGTTTCACACGATCAATAATCGTGGATATTTCATCAAATTTAGGGAGAAAAGAATTATTACCTAAAATAGGAAATAAATTTTCTTATAGTATATTATGCCATATTAGTAAAGTTGCTAAAAACACAGAAGTTTCCAGTTCTATATTAAATATATTATTAGATAAATTAAGAGGCAAAGATATTGATTTAGATGTATTAGAATATATAGTAGAAACATGCCATAATAATAATAATTTAAATGATTACAAAAATATATTAACTACTTTTATTGGATATATTAGTAATATTAAAGTTATTCAAGTATATATAGTTTTTTTTATTAATGATATAATTATATATATATATTATTGTGTATAAAAATATATATAATTATATATATAACTATATATAGCTTATATTACTATATATATAACTATATATCATTATATCTATCATTATATATATAGAATATGGAGGTAGTTACAAGTATATCGAATGCGTTACGTTCTTTATATAAATATATAAATCAAATAGGAACACAAACGAATTCTATGTCTATAAATGATATCGATATCGATATCGATATAGATATATATAATAATAATAAGCCAAGTGAAGAAGAACAGAAGGAATCAGAACGATTATTATTATATAATGAATTCTTTATTCTTATATGTCAACTGATGGTCAGTATCAAATCACAATGGTATATATATATATATATATGATGTATGATTGCTAATTATTTATTAAATTATACTAATATAATAAATAAATAATATATATATATTTATACCAAATATAATTATTTATAATAAATTCTATATATATATATAGTTTAAGTATAGCCCATTGGCAGAATACTATGAATACATTATTTATCGCTTTTTCCCCTATTTTCGCTTTATTTCCTAAACAATGGGACCCATTCCTTCCCCACGGGAATCTACTCTTTAAACAACCACCTATAAAATTATATAATAATCTTTGGACTTATATCATTTGGGTATATATAACTATATATATAACTATATATATAACTATATATATAGTCACGTTTATATTCAACAGAAAAATGGTCTACTGAATTTCAACATAATCTCAACATATTCGCGGGAAACAGTCCAATTTTAGTACGAAAAGATGTGGATATTGAGACAGATTTAGAATTATATGCTGTTATTAGTAATGAAATCGATATAGAAAGCTTAAAGAATGAATTAAAGAAAAGGGTCGATGAAGTTATATATACATCTATTGATACGTTATCAAAGAATAACCTTATTTATTTACTTACTATGTATATTATTATTATTATTATTATTATTATATATTATTATTATTATTATTATTATCAACAGTATTATTATTATCAACATTATTATTATTATTATTATTATTATTATTATTATCAATATATTATTAATAACAATAATAATCATTAGTACTATAATTATTATTTTCTGTTTATAATAACAGTTTTGATCATAATTATATATATTTATATAGTTATGAAGTTGAATTGATGCGAATGAATGAATTACATTCATTTAAAGCATTATTTAAGTATATATATATCTTATATATATATATTAAAACTATAGTATAACTTATTCTTTACTTCCCCCTATATTTCTATAGTTATTTACCTTCTTTTTCATCTCCTACTTCTCCTCTACACGATATCTATATATATATAATGGAATCATTATTTGATATATATATAAAATCATTAAAATCATTTCAAGGAACATTATTGTGTGACGCATACTTAACGGATCACGTGGAATTCTTAACGATTATGTTTTGTAATAGAGATATATATATTCAAGAAATAGCAAAACGTTTTATTTATCATTTATTTACTCAGTTTCCTTATATAAAATATAATGCTATATGTATAAATACAATTGCAAAATGCTTAATGATTATTAAAAAGAATTTAGATCCAGTTTCCGATCGTCCAATCATATTAAAGAAAGAAGATTTATTGACATTACCATTGGATAACCCACTTCCATATAAACTGGATCTACCCTTAAAGTCACGTGCATTAAAGGAGTTATATGAGAAATTAAAGGAGTTACTAAAAGAATGGCTTATCACAGATGGACAACGAAATACGGAAGATATTATCGTACAATTACAAAAGTATTATTATATGTTATTATTATTATTATTATAGAATTATTATTATTATTTTTCTTTCATTATTCATATATTATATTTTGTTTATAATTCTATATATTTACTTTTATATTCCTTTATATATATATAGTTCATGTTCTGCTGAAGTTTATGGTTATCTTTCATTCTTAATTACTAGTGACCCGCTTTTCAGCAACACTAAGAATACTTTCAGCAATATGACAGCTATAACACAAGTTAATAGTATATTTTTATTATTATACTTTTAATAGTTCTCTATATTATATATATTTTATATATTTAATTTACATTATATATACATAATAATTTATGAATGTTATATATATATTATATATATTATATATTATATATATTATATATATAGGTGTAACCCAACAGATTTATTTCTATAAAGGAGTAATTCAAGAAGAACTTCAAAATAATACACTTACTGCTTTAATTACTAACCTTTTCAGCACATTTAAGCAATATTTAGTCAATCAATTTCAATTGAAATTACATCATAATCAAGGATTTAAAGAAACATATGGTATATATATATATAATGTTATTATTATTATTAATATATATATATATATATATAGAGTTTGCTATTCAGACAACTTCATTTGCCAATCAAAACATGGAAGAAGAAGATAAAAAGCCAATCAAATTGCTTTATAAATGCGCGGCACTTTGTGATATTTACAGGGAAAAAATTGATCTTGATATTTTATATATATTAATATGGTTACCTGCTTATTTAATGACGTATATCTATATATAATAATAATTATTATTATTATCATGTTTTATATATATTAATGATCTGTATTTCGTTTATTATTATTATTATTTATATTATTTAAGAGTATAAACTATGTATATATATATATATATCTTTAGGGAATCACTTATTCGTGAGTCTGAACAAATATATAATTATATTATGGCAGAAATACCCGAATTAGAAGTATATATATATATATAGTTATAATTATTATTTAATAAATATATTTTATATTTATTATCTATATTTTTATTTTATTATATATTTTTTTTATTATATGTATATAGTTATAACTATTATATAATAAATATATTTTGTATTAATTATCTATATATTATATTATATTAATTATATTATATATTATATATTATATATATTATATATATAGGGTTATATAGTACGTGGTTTATGTTCAACATGGTTATTCACTATATTCCGTAAGACAGGGCTTTTTTCTGTTTCTGAATGTTATCGTAATATATATAAGAAATGGCAACAGATGGAACCTAGTAATAATAGTAATAATGATAGTAGTAATAATAATAGTAATAATAATAATCATGATGATGATCCAAATAGTATATATATATATATATATATATATTAATAATACATTAATAATTATATTTGTTTATTCTTTATTTCTAACTATATAAATATATAGGTTTTAGTCCTTCTTTAGAATATTCTTATATTTATGCTCCTCCTTCCCTCCAGAGGGATCTTTATAACGATATTTATCGCCAAGATGTTCATTATTTTTGTAATGAATATAATGAAGAAGATAATATTATTCATGATATATATATAAATATATTTAAAAACCTACTTCTTATACTCTTTGAACGAAATAGAGAACATGTATATATATATATAAGTTATAATACTATGGTTATATCTGTCTATTGAATATTATGATGTTATTAATTATATATATATAATCATAAATATAACTCTATATATATATACAGGCTAAGTGTATATGTGATACTCTATTTATTTCCCTCCAAAGTGATATGTCGCCACTTCGTACTCTTTTTCCCACCAAAATCAAATTCTTAGAATTCTGTCTTCAAACATATTCTGTATATATATATATATATATAATAATTATTATTATTATATATATCATATATACATTAATTATATATAATAATATTATAAGTATATACTATTTATGTTTATAAATATACTATATATATAGAAATGTGTTTCCTATAAAATCTATTCAAATGAGGAGCTATATGTATTTTATAATAATATTATATTACAATTACTACAAACATATTCAAATAAATATAATGATATTAATATTAGTAATCAAGTATATATATATATGCTATTTATTTTAATAATAATTAATATATATATTTATTATATATATTTCTAAATAATAATAATAATAATAACAATAATAATAATTATTATATATATATATATAGGTTACCCCATTGTCAACCGTTCATGCTTCTTCATTATGTTCTTCTCTTATATATATATATGATAAAATCGATCAATATATATCTCTATATACTAATAATAAGAGTGTTCCTTCTATTCCTCTTTCTCTTGCTTCTCTTGCTTTTTATAGTGATATATATAAAACTATATATGAATATAATGAATTATTAGATAATAATAATGAAGAAGAAGATAATAATATACATACTCGAAGAGTAAAGAAGAATAACCGCGGTTATACCAAGTCTATATTTAGTACAAATACAGATAGTGAATTGAAAGATAGTATATATACCGAGAATATACTTGTTGGTTATAATAAATTATTATTATTATTTATTCAAAAAGAATTAGAAGAAATTACTGTATATAATAATCCTTCTAGAGAAGATAATAGAATTACTGTATATATATATATAGTTTATTTATATTATAAAAAATAAATATTTATCTCTAGTATACAATAATATATATTATGTTTTAAATACATTATATATATATATATATATATATATATAGTTATCGGGTAAATATGCTCAATATATGCCGAATGTTCTTCCAAATCAGTGGCCTTTATATATATACTTAGCATATCATCATAATACACAATCATTATTCTCACTTTATAAGTGCTTCCCCGCGGTTAATGCCATCAAAAATAAAGTAATCTATATATATATATATTTTTTTTCTTTTTTTAAAATTATATAGTGCATTTCTTTATATATATGTATATATAGTTAATCCAATATATTATGTCAAATTCTTCATTATATATACATATCCCTCAATGTGCTAAGATATATGTATATATATTATAATATATAATAATAAATATAATATATAATAATAAATATAATAGCATATGATAGTAATAATATATATATATATATATATTGATAATAATACTTTACAGAAATATAATTCTCTTCTTTACTGGGCACCTGCTTCTTTACCTACTGTATATATATAACTATATATATAACTATATATATAACTATATAACTATATAACTATATAACTATATAACTATATAACTATTATATAACTATATAACTATATATATAACTATATATATATAACTATATAGTGTGTTCATTTAATGTCTCGTAATACTTATACTTCTTCGTTTGACCTCCCTCCCATGAATAATAAGATAATTATGCTATATATTACTCGATCTCTTTCTGTTGCTCCTCCTCCAGCCCTTGTTTTTTATCTTCCTCAAATAGTCCAAGTATATATATATATAACTATATATATATATAGTTTAAATAAATTATTTATATAACAAATAATAAACATAATAATATATATAATATATAATATATAATATATATATATATATATATAGTCATTACGTTTTGATATATCGAAAGAATTGGAATACTATCTCATTCAAACGTGCAAACTGTCTTCTTTAGTCACACATCAACTTATGTGGTATATATATATATAATTATTAATAATAATATACATATATAACTATATATATAATATATATAGGGCGTTGATTGCTGAATCTACTTCTGATACTCAATCAAATAAATTTGGATTCCCCGCGAATAAAGTATATATTTATACATATATATTTGTTTTATATATAATTATATATATTTATATTACAGTATAACTATATATATATATATATATATATAGATCAATCAAAAAGATCCCTTACCGGATCTCTGTAATTCATTGAAGGATAAAGTCATCAATTCCCTCTCCCCCGCGGAAAAGAAGTTTTTTGACCAGGAATTCTCATTTTTCCAACGATTAATTGATATTTCTGGAGAATTAAAACAATTTCAAAAAGAAGAACGAAAAACTGCTATTGTTGATATTTTAGGAGTATATATATATAATTTATATATATTTTACATTATTAATTTTATATATAAACATAATAATAATATTTAAAAAAAATAATCATATAATATATATAAATATATAAATATATAAATATATATATATATATATATAGAAAATTAATTCAGATTTATCATCTTTTTATTTGTATTTACCCACTCAACCTCAATATCGTGTAATAACCATGAATATTAAGAGTGCGTCACCCATGCAATCAGCTGCCAAAGCTCCTTATTTATTGACGTTTAATGCCGTTAAGTGGGATGGACCAGATGAGGGATTAAATAAAATTAAACGTACAATGGAAATACCTGTATATATAATATATATATAGTATAATAATACTAATAATATATATATATATATGTAATATATATATATATATATATAGGATAAAATGCGTGTCAGTCTACGTAAACAATCGAATGTACTTTCTCATACTCATTCAGGTATATATAATATATATAATATATAATATATATTAATATATATATGTAATATATATAATATATATATAGTATTAAGTAAAGAACGATCGTTAACTCGAAATCCCTCACTGACGCACTCTGGAACAAAATTATATGCACCTCGTACATCTATTTCTGTTCGAAGTGTATTATCAACTGATAAGGATATTTTGAGACCCTCTTCGTTATCCAATCATTTGTCTACTCATGGATCCGAATCACGTGATCTTTCACAACTTAAAAGTATTAATATGTCGTTATTAGGTAAATCAACCAATCAGAAATCGACTAAAACCGCGGGAACATTCAAAGCGGCTGTTAATTCTATGTACACAATTGGTGCTATCTTTAAAGCGTATATATATATATATATATATTAGATGATCTTTTTATGCTTATTCTATTTATTACAATTACTATATTTATATATATGTATATTAGATTATTTTTTTATGATTTTTCTATTTATTATTATTACTATATATATATATATATATATATATATATATATATATATATATATATATAGATATGATGATTGCCGTCAAGATACTTTAGCTTTACAAGTGATGAAAATCCTTCAAATTATATGGGATTCCCACGGTTTTTATTTGCCTCTACATATATATGCAGTAACTCCCGCTCGTACCAGTACAAAAGATCTCGCTATGGGCGGTATCATTGAAATGGTTATATATATATATATATATATATATATATATATATATATATATATATATATATATATATATATATATATATATGGTTTTTATTATTATTTATGTATATTTTATTTATATATTTTTTATTTATATATTTATATTTTATTTATATATTTATGTATATTTTATTTATATATTTATGTATATTTTATTTATATATTTATGTATATTTTATTTATATATATATATTATGTATATTATATGTATTATATATATTATATATATATAGATAGCAAACAGTGATAGTCGTAATGGAATGGGAGAAAAAGGATTTGCCGTTATTAAAGATTATTTTATTGTATATATATATATGTATTATATATATATATATATATATATATATATATATATATATATATATATATATGTATTATATATATATATATATTATTCATTCATTCTATTACCAAGAATCAATATATATATAAATGTATATCTTTTCTCTATATAGGCTCAATTTGGCGCGGAAGGAAGCGAGGGATACGAAGCGGCTGTTCGTCAATTTATTCGAAGTAGTGCTGCTTATGTATATATATATATATATATATATATATATATATATATATATATATATATATATATATGTTTTGATTATTATTTTATATATATAGGCTGTAGCTATGTATATATTATGGGTAAAAGATCGACATAATGGTAATATTATGATTGATGATAAGGTATATATAATATAATATATATAATATAATATATATAATATAATATATATAATATAATATATATAATATATATAATATATATATAGGGTAATTTGATACATATAGATTTTGGTTTCTTATTGGGTATATCTCCCGGTAATGATTTAGGATTTGAGCGGGCAGCATTTAAATTAAGTAAAGAGATGTATGATTTGATGACAGGACCAAATGAAGACGGATATAAAGAATTTACAGAATTAACTATTCAAGGTTATTTAATGATAAGAGACTATTGGGAAGAACTTACTGCTCTTGTATATATATATTGTTATATATATATATTATTCTTGATATTTTTATTTTATATATATATCTATATATATGATTAATGTTTTTCGTTGATTTTATTATTATATATAATTATATAATATATATATAATATAATTATATAATATATATATAATGTGATAAATATTTTTGATAATTATATATATATATATATATATATATATAGGTAGAGTGTATGGCAGATAGTGGTTTACCCTGTTTCCTCTCTACGTCTATACATAACTTTGTAGAGAGATTATCTCCTTTTACTACTATTACTAATGCAGCCTATGCTATGCAATCTAATGTATATATTTATATTATATATTCATTTTTATTTATATTGTGTATTTCTCTGTTTTTATATCATTTATTTATTGTTAAATTGATTACTCAATATATATATATATAGGTTTGGTCGTCTACAATACAATGGACAACAACATATTACGATCTTTTACAAAAGATTCAAAATGGTATTACTTCTGAACTTGGTTAAATACTATTTATATATACATTAAAAATTTTTAGTGATTTTTTTTTTATAGTATTTATTATATATGTTTTATTTTATTTCCAGCCGTTTTTTATATATAGATCAGTTTATATATATAAGATTAATTATGAATTGAATTAAAAAAGAAGTGTTTTGTTTATATAAATTATTAAAATAATATGATTATATTTTAAGAAACTATTTTAATGTACAAAACAAATGAATTCATGAATAACTCAAAAAACCAAAAATAATATATAATTATATATATATATTAATAGAATAAATAAATAAAAAACTAATTGAAAAAGAATAAAAGACGATATATATAGTCTTAAATAAAAAATTATATTCTATAGAAAACTCACTCTTATGTATCTTGATCTTTTAACCTAGTTGATTGGCTATAATGACTTTTTATACAATCAATTAATTTTAAATATCAAAATATTGAATAATGATTATTGCCTTCTATATAATCTTATTCCCACAAAACAAAGAATAGCTAGTAAACCAGTAAGTATAACACTTCCTGAACTTAAAGAAGAATATTTCTGCTATAGAATATAATATATAAATAATATGTATGTATTATCAATTCAAATAGTTTTTGATTATCAATATATATATATATATATATATATATATATATATATATATACATAATTTTTTTGTGCATCGTTATGAGCCCATTGAAAGAGATCTGTTGGGGATCGTCGCCTTAGGAATCGATCTAGGAATATATAATAATAATAAAGATAATGATAACGTTGATAATAAAGATAATAATAATAATAATAATAAATATAATAATAATATATATATGTATATATAAACTAATAATTATAAAAAATGCAACATACATTTATCTTTAACTGGTTTATGTGAATAAATACAATCAGAATAAGGACAATCTTCACCTCTCTCAACAAAAGGACATAAAGTTTCTATATATGAGAAAATAATTATAATTTAAATGAAAAACAAAATAAAAAAATATAAATAAAAATTACTTTTACAACTGGATCTGAAATTATGAATTTCTTTATTCTTTTCGTCGTCGTTATGTATCATTCGAGACGAAGGAACCACTAATCGAACATAAACTCCACAAATTGGACAATTTTTCGCCTAAAGATGTTTAACGAATGATGACAAAGAAAATAACATATAGATACATCAGATAAGAATCGATTCTTTCTTCTTAACGCAATACAATTCATACAAAAACAATGATGACACTCTAAAATTAGACTTATTCATTCTAATAAGCTTTAATATACCTTCCATAATACCTATTTTGCGTTGACGACAAGGTTTGAATGTCTCGTTACATATCGAACACGTAAAGACATCATCAACTTTTCCTTTCTATATATAAATACTATTTTTATATAGTAGCAGTTATCATATACTTCCATCCACAATTATATTCTAGTATAGTACTCTATAAATATCGAACAGTCAATTTATAAAAAAATGTTTTTCCATTAATTTCCCAATAAAAAGAACTTCTTTTCACTGGAACAATAATATTTTTTTTTCATTAATCATTTTTTAGTTCATTTTTATAATTTTTTATAAATCCTACGTATATCAAGCTTTAAAGTATATTTTCATATATTCTATTTTATTATAAAGCGTTTTAAGATATTTATTTAAAAGGATCAGTGACAAACGTCATTCGTCATAAAACTGTTGAAAACCCAATTTAAAAAAGATTGACAAATATACATTTGTTATGACTTGATTTTGAGACTATCTACAAAATTCTTCTTCTTGAATTACAAACTAAATCATATAAATAATATGTACAGAAACAAAATGTTGTTATTAGAAAAGATCAGGAATAATCACTTAAAAATGGAGATATTCTCAAGATAATCACGATTAGTCGTTATTTGTGGGACTTTCATGGTTGCTAAACTTTTTTATATTATTAAATATATTTTTGAAGAGATTCCATAAATATGAATATTAGTTTAAGTGGATTATTAAATAAAAGTCTTCGTGAATTTATTCGTGGTGTTCGTGCTGCTAAAACAGCTGCTGAAGAACGTTCCGTAATATCTAAAGAAGCTGCTTATATTCGTTCTGCTTTCCGTGAAGATGAAAAGAAAACTCAAGCTGTGAATATGTCTAAACTTCTTTTCATTCACTTAATGGGCTATCCTGCTCATTTTGGTCAGATGGAATCTTTAAAATTAATTGCTAGTCCTAGATATTCTGATAAACGTATCGGTTATCTTTCTCTTGTATTACTTTTGAATGAAGATGCTGAAGTATTCTTATTAATTGTTAATTCTATTAAAAATGATATCCGTGATTCTGATCCGTATGTAAATTTTAGCATCACTTATATATTATAATTCAATTTTTATATTCTGCTTTTTCTAAAAATTAAATTATTGATTCTATTTGTAATTTAGTTATATTTCTGGATTAGCTCTTACTGCTGCTGGTAATATTTGTTCTGAACCCATGGCTCGTGATATCTTTAATGATGTAGCTCTTCGTTTAGATAGCTCTAATCCTTTCCTTAAAAAGAAAGCTTGTCTTTGTCTTATTACTTTATTAGGAAAAGTATATATATATTTTTTATTTTATTTATATTATTGTATATGCTTGTATTGTGTTTATTTTTATTTTATTTTATTTATTTTTATTTATATTTTATATATATATATAATATAGGTCCCTGATTTATTTGATAATGTAGTTAAGAAGTTACCCCAATTAATTGTAGAAGAGGATCATGGTGTTCTTATTAGTGGTATATATATATATTATTATTATTATTATTAATTTATTATTAATTTTATTATTATAAATTAATTCTACTATTTATTCTTATTTAAAAGAAAATATATCTAAATATATAATATATATAGGTTTATCATTAATTCATTATTCACTTACTAATTTCCCTGAATATATCCCCAAATTTAGAAAGTTAGTACCTCGTTTACAGAAGCGTTTAAGAACTATTATAAGTGGTGGTTATAAGAGTGAACATAGTGTTACTGGTGTTCCTGATCCATTCTTACAAGTAGAAATATTAAAATTATTATCTTTATTATGTCACGGTGATGTTGATTCTAGTGATATTCTTAGTGATATTCTTGCTTTAGTATATTATTATTATGTTTATTATTATGTGTATTATTATGTTATTATTATGTTTATTATTATATACTATTATTATAAATTTTATTATTTTTTAGTATATATATATAAATATCTTCATATTTATATAGATTGCTACTAAAACTGATTCTTCCTGTATGGCAGGAAATGCTGTTCTTTATGAAGCTGTTCGTGTATATATATATTATATGTTATATTATATTTATAGTATAATATTTATAATGTAATATATTATATATAAAATATATATAGTGTATATTAAATATTGAAGCTTCTCAAGGTCAAATTATTTTAGCGGGAAATATTCTTGGAAAATTTTTAACTTCAAGTGATAATAATATTCGTTATGTTGCTCTTTCTATGCTTCGTGTTATGGTCGATATAGATCACCAAGCTGTTTCAAGATATAGAAACACAATTATTGCTTGCTTAAAAGAGAATGATATATCTCTTCAAAGACGTGCTTTAGAATTAGTATTCGCATTAGTTAATAAGAAAAATGTTGAAGAATTAGTTGAAGAATTATTAGCTTATCTTGTATATATATAGTATTATATATTATATATTATATATTATTATAAGTGTTAATCTATTATTTAAAATATATATATATTTCAAGAATATGTTATTTCTATAATAATATATATATATATATATATATAGTGTACTTTAGAAGAAGAGGATGCTAAAGATAATTTAATTTCTAGAATTACTTCTTTAGTTCAACGTTATAACCCTAGTAGTAAATGGCAATTAAATACATTATTAAAGATATTAACTATTACTACTCATCGTGTTAATGAAGAAGTATTTAGTACCATGGTTAGTATTGTTGGAGAAAATGAAGACGAACTAGCTCCTTTTATTGTATTTATATATATATAATTATTATTATTATTATTATTATTATTATTATTATTATTATTATTATTATTATTATTATTATTTATATTATTTATATTATTACACATATTATTATATTATTACACATATTAATATCTCTTTATTATCTCTTTATTATCTCTTTATTATATCTTTATTATCTCTTTATTATATCTTTATTATTATATATAATATCTTTAATAATACTCTATATAGTAAAAATATTTTATATATATAGGTTAAGAAATTATATAATTGTTTTAATGCTGATATTAATAATATTGCTTTAAATCAAGTAGCTTTATGGATTCTTGGTGAATATGGTGATGAAATAGAAACAGAAGAAGAAATGACATCCGTCTTAAATACTATTCAGACTATTACTGAAAGTGTTTATACTGATGCTAAAACTTTATGTATTTATTTATATTGATATTTATATCTTATTATTATTTACTACTTTCTATATTTCATTTTTATTATCCTTATAACTATATATATATATAGGTATATGTTTAGTAACATTATTAAAATTACGTGATCGTTTTGGAAGTGAATATGCTGATGATATTATGAATATTATGGAACCCCTTCGAACTAATGATAATGTTGAAGTTCAACAAAGAGCATGCGAGTATATATATATATATATATATTATTATTATTTAATCTATTATATATGCTATATTTATTATTATATAGATATTATGTTTTATTAGATGATGAATATTCCGAAGCACGTGATTTTGTTCTTGATAGAATGCCTATTTTAGATTTATTTAATATTAGAGTATATAGAATATAGTATTATTATTATTATTATTATTATTATTATTATTATTATTATTATTATTATTATTATTATTATTATATATATATATATAAAGGCTAAACGTGATGCTGCTTTGAAAGAAGATGCGTTGACTGAAGATGAATATGAAGAAGAAGAAGAAGAAGAAGAAGTAGCTACTTATAAAGAAAAACCGTATATATAATATATACAATAATATACTATTTTTAATAATAATAATAATATATATATATATATATATAGTCGTAGCCATAAGGATTATACTCGTGAAGAAGATGAACCTATTGAAGATTTATTAGGATTAATGGACTTTGATAATCACGGGGATAATACTAATTCTAAAGCAACTACAGCCAAAGCACCAGAATCTTCTACATTAGATGATATATTTGGTACTAGTACTATTAGTGCTCCTGCTGTTTCCACTGTTTCCACTTCTAATGATTTTGATATGATGGGTGATTTAATGGGATCAATTAACGATACTAAACGTATATATATATATTATTAAAATTATTATTCAATATATATATATATATATATATATATATATATATATATATATATATATATATATATATATATATATATACAACCTTCTCCTGCACCTGTTGAAGAAGAAGAAGAAGAGGAAGAGGAAGAAGAAGAAGAAGATGGTATATATATAATAATAATAATAATAATGAAAATAATCATAAAGTTATTAAGCTAAATAATAATAATAATAATAAAAATAATAATATATATATATAGATGTTTATTATAAGGATGATAATATAAGTATTCGCTGTTTATTTAAAGATCAAGGTGATAGAGAATGGCTTTGTAGATGTATATATAAGAATATAAGTAAATATACTATCGATAATTTTGATGTTAATGTGTCTGTTCCTAAAGTATATATATACATATATATATAATCTTCTTATTCTACTTTTTATTATTAATATCATAGAATTTTTATATTTTTATTGTTAAGATTAATATTATCAATATATGTTTAAAAATAATATAATACTAATAATTATATATATAGTTCATGAAGAATCAAGCTAAAGCTCCTACTGGCGATAGTATTTCTGTTGGTGAAGAAATTACACAATTATTAAAATTAAAGAATACTTCGGATGATGTATATATATACATATTTATACTATATGTATTATTATTATTATTAATATATTTATAAAATACTAATTATATATATATATAGAATGCTTCTATATTTAAGTTAAAGATAACATTTGAATGTGATGGTGATGATATTAAAGTTGCTCCTGTTATTGAAATACCTGAAGATGATATGTAATTTATTATATAATAATATTATTATTATTATCAAATATATTTATTAGAATATTCATATATATATATTTATTTATATAATTTTTATTCAACAAATAATATGATTTTTATAAGTATCATTTTCTATTATACTGTTTCATATAAAGTCACATTTCGTTTTGTTTATTAAGTTGTAAATTATGAGTATATTACTTTATTTTTAAGAATAGGTATTTATTAGAAAATATTTTTTTTTTAACAATAAATAATGGATAACAGTGACTAGTTATTACATATATACGTATAGAATCAATTTATCATTTCATAACATACAAAAATTATATTAAAACAGTTTTTCTATAAGTGATTGTTGTCAATTCAAAAAATAACTAGAATTATGACGATCATATTCGAATAAAAGAGATGGTATAGAGGTAAATATATCTGAAGTCCTTTATTGTGATCGATTATTCTAATAGAAACACACTTCTTTGACCGATGAGTACGTAAATAGGAAAAATCTCAATTAGAATGTTAGAACCATGCTGTATCACATGACAACATCTCATTTTTAGAAACGAGATCAAGACAAAATAGAAAAAATCAATTAATTTCAATTGTATTCTTATATAATTCTTTTTTTTATCAATCTCTCAAAAAATCTCAAAAAAATGGAAACATTCTCGTTTTAAGAATCATCCAATAAAATAAAATACAAGTGAAGAAATACCAATTATTCTTGATTATTTTTAAATCTTATTCATTCAGATTTATGCCGTCATATTAAAATCTTTTAAAGAGGGAGATTACAGATGACAGAGACAGTACTACCTTTATTATTGTAATTCTATTCTTTTATATAAAAATTTTATTTTGTTAATAAAAGTATGTATCTAGAATATAGCTTGCGTTTTACAAAATTATTATTAATTAGTTACCTATATCTATCATTTTTGCTTTATCTAGTTAAGATGAAACAACTGTTTGTTTTGTTGTGTGTATTTGCTTTTGTAGCATATTCTCAAAACAGTATTGAAGCTGCTCAAGGTCTTGTTGGAAGACTTCTTGGTGTTGTATATTTTGATTTTATTTTTTTATAGAAAAAATCTCTTTTTATTGTTGTTTTTTACATTATTTAAAGTAAAATAGTATTTGTAACTTATTTGAACTATAGGAATATATTGAAAAATTCCAGTTTGTGGAAATTCCTAAAGAAGGAGACTTGGATGTTTTTGAAATTACGAAGTCTGGTGAAAATGGTTCTCCTATTATCTTAAAAGGATCTGATGGTGTCTCCATGGGTACTGCTTTAAATAATTATTTTTATTATTTATAGTTATTTAAAGAATTATTATTATTATAAATATTTATAGTTATTTAAAATTTTTATTATTATTATTATTAATATTTATAGTTATTTAAAGAATTATTATTATTAATGAAATATTTATAGTTATTTAAAGAATTATTATTATTAATATAAATATTTATAGTTATTTAAAGTATTATTGTAACAGTTCTGTCAGTTGGGGTGAGAATGGTACTGGTAATAATATTAGACTTCCTGCTATACTCCCTGAAGTCAAAGAAACTTGGCATCATAGTGTATATATATATTATATATTATATATTTATTATTATATATATATACTTTATTATTATATTATTATATACTTTATTATTATTTTATATATTTTATTATTTTTATTATATATATATTTTAATATTATTATATATAGTTTGCAGTTCAATTCCGTTATTATATGAATGTATGTACTGTCAGTTATTCAGCAGCTTTCTGGGACTGGTCACGTTGGGAGAAAGAAATTGATTGGATGGCGTTAAATGGCGTTAATATGCCTCTTACTTTTACTGGGTATATATTATTTATTATATATTTATTATATATTTATTATATATTTATTATATATTATTTATTATATATTATATATTATATATTTATTATATATTATTTATTATATATTATATATTTTATGTATTCTATAGACAAGAATATATATGGTTAAAAGTGTTTTTATCTTTCGGTTTAACTCAAGATCAAATTCTTGAATATTTTTCAGGACCTGCTTTCTTTGCGTGGTTACGTATGGGTAATATTCAGCGTTGGGGTGGTCCTTTGACGATGAACTGGATTCGACAGGCTTGGGAAATACAACTAAAGGTATATATAGTTATATATAGTTATATATATAGTTATATAGTTATAGTTATATAGTTATAGTTATATAGTTATAGTTATATAGTTATAGTTATTGTTATATATTTCTTTATCGAGTTATTCTTGATTTTCTCGATTTACTTAACTAAATATATATATATATATATATATAATTTTAAAGCATATAACAATTTGCTAGTATTAACTATAATATATATATATATATATATATATAGATAGTAAAAAGACAGACTGAATATGGTATGCATCAAGTATATCCTGCTTTCGCTGGATTTGTTCCTGAAGATTTACAAGTATATACATATAATAATTACTATATATATATGCAATAACTACTGTTTATATAAATATAGATATACTATATATACTAATATTAATGATATTAATATTTTATATGTAAAAAATGTTATACTATTTTTTAAAATAAAATTAATATAATTTATATATAGAAATTATATCCAAATGCTACTATAACTAAAGCAGAGAATTGGGGATTCGACGATCATTATAGTGCTGTATCTATGTTAGATCCTGAAGACGCGCTTTTTAAAGCTATTGGCGCCAAATTTATACAAACTATGAAGTATGTATTTCTTTTTATTTTTATCATTTTTATTAATATATATATGTAATTATATATATATGTAAAATGAGTATATGTAAATAACTATATTTATTTAGTGAAGAAATAGGATATACTTCTCATTTATATAATACAGATACGTTTAATGAAATGGATATATCCTTATATACATATAATATTATTATTATTATTGTATTCTTTATATTATTCATATATAATATATACATATATTTCTTAATAACTGTACCCTAAATCTACAGATCTTGATTATCTTCATAATATTGCTAAAGGTATATATATATAGTTATATATATATATATATATTTATTTATATATATATATATAGTTGTATATGATGGTATAAAAGCAGGTGATCCTGAGGGTATGTGGATTATGCAGGTATATATATCTATTAAATAACCGCGGGAATCTAAATATAAATATATAGGGATGGCAATTCCATAGTCCTTTCTGGACCGATGAACGTATATATATATATATATATATATATATATATATATATATATATATATATATATATATATATATATATATATATATATATATATATATATTTATATATAGGTCTTGCTGCTTATTTATCTGGTATTCCTGATGATGGGTAAATATATATATATTCCCGTGGTTCTTATTGTTTTATTGATATATAGTGTTATTATATTAGATTTGAATTCTGAACAAGGTCCTTTATTTGAGCGTTTTGCTAAGAATAATAAGAAAATATCCTATATATATATGCTATTATTTATTTATGTTTTTTTTAAATAAAAAAAATATTATTATTATATGCTTATTGTTTTTATATATTATTTCTATTTGTGTTTCATCCACGTGACTTTAACTCCACTACTGGATTTGGTGCATGCTTCATAATTATGGTGGTCAACGATCTTTGTATATATATATATTTTTTCTATATATATTATATATATATATATATATATATATATATATATAGATATGGTGGTTTATATAATATTGGTTCTTCCCCTATAAAAGCACATGGAGATTATAAAGATACTATGGTTGGAACAGGTATGACTCCTGAAGCTATTGAACATAATCCTATTGTTTATGATCTTATGAATGTATATATATATATATATATATATATGAATATATATATATATATATATATATATATATATATATATATATATATATATATATAGGAAATGGGATGGAGAGATGAAGCTGTTGATGTTGATAAATGGGTTGAAGCTTATATTAATAGAAGTATATATATATATATATATATATATATATATATATATATATATATATATATATATATATATATATATATATATATATATATATATATATATATATATAGATATGGTGGTGAATCTAAATCTGCATCTGCCGCTTGGAAAAAGTTATTAAATGGTTTTTATGATAAAGGTATGTATATATACTTTTTCTTATATTTACTAATATATATACACTACAATTTTAGATTATATATATATATATATATTCTATATATTTATATATGTAGAGTTTAGTTGGTCTACTCAAGTAATAGCAAAGAATCCATCTTTAGCGATTAGTGTCGAATTAAATAGAAATGTCACGAATATGATACAAGCATTTGAATATATTATTAAGAGTCGTGATGAGTATGAATCTATTTCAGAACCATGGAAATATGATTTAGTAGATATTTCTCGTCAATCATTAGAATATATTTTCACTGAATTATATTTATTATTAAAGAAGAGAGCTGATACTAGAATGTATATATATAATATATATGTATAAATAAATATATATATATAGATTTACTAATGAATATAATTCTTATCCTGATCACGATGCTTCTGGCATATAATAATAATAATAATAATAATAATAATAATAATAATAATAATAATATATAGGCAATGATTTATTCCATGCTTTATGTGGTCCTAATAAAACGGAGAGATGTACAATTGAAGAACTAATAGATATATGTAATAATAATGTTCGTTGTGCCGGGTTCAATAGTAATGGATTTATTAAGGGTAATACTGATAGACAAAATGAAAGTAGTATATAAATATTCAGTTATATATAATATATGTTTGCCTATTATTTGAACATAATAATAATAATAATAATAATAATAATAATAATATATATATATATATATATATATATAGAGGGAACAACTGTATATGTTCGTAAATATACTCGAATGGATCCTCAAGGTGACAGGTATATATATATATATATTTATATATTTATATATTTATATATTTATATATATAGTGTAAAATCAATATCTAAAAAAATGTTGGAAATAATTAAAGATACAGATCGTCTTTTAGGAACAAATCTTAACTTTTTATTGGGTGTTTGGACTCGTCGTGCTGCGTCATTCGCTAAGGATGAAGAAGAACGTCGTTGGTTAGATTTCAATGCTAAAAATCAAGTTACTTGTATATATATATATAAGAGCAATTAATATTTATTTATATATATATATATTTTTTATAAATTTATTTTACTATATTTAGATACTTAATTATATATTTTTTATTATATACCTATTAATTATTTTCTATAATATATATATATATATAGTATGGGGTCCAAATGGTGAAATTAATGATTATGCTACGAAAACATGGAATGGATTAGTGGGTGTATATATATAATAATAATAATAATAATAATAATAATAATAATAATAATAATAATAATAATAATAATAATAATAATAATAATAATAATAATAATAATAATAATAATAATAATATAATCTATATAATAATAATAATAATAATATATAGGTGTATATCATTATAATAGATGGACATTATTCTTTGATAAATTAATTGATTTTATTGATAATAAGAAGCAATATGATTGGACAGAATATCAAAAAGAAGTTATTGAATTAGGTAGACAATGGGACAGCGATGTATATATATATATATATATATTATTAAGTATAATGTTATAACAATCCTAATAATATTATAATAATAAACATAATACAAATCAATATAACTATAATAATAAAAATAAATATAATACCATCTCTATATAGGGTAAAGAGTATCCTAATGAGCCAATAGGAGATAGTTATTTAATCGCAAAATCATATTTAAAGAAATATGTTTTGGATTCTACAAAGAATTATGTATATATATAATCCTTTTTTATATTTTATATTAATAACATAGTTTTCTATGAATAAACATTTTTTATTGAGTTTTCTATATGTATATATATATTTATAGAAAGTAGAAAAGAATACTATTCTTCATTCAAAATTAGTCAATCCAACATGGTCAACAGATATACATATATTATCATTTGTTTGTAATGCTGATATTCAATGTAAAGGATTTACTAGTGATGGATTATTATTTGATGATATAACTAGTTCTGAAACTCAAGAAGGTATTGATGCTTATATTAAAATGTAAATAGACATTATAAGTAATTAAAAATCATTGACTATATTCTTTTTCTTTACTGAATATTCTATCGTGATTTGTATATATGTTTATATATATATAATTCGAAATATCATCATTTAATCACCTTGTTTTGTTAATACATTAAATTATAAATCTATATTCATTACACAAAACAATATATATGTGTTATTATATAAAAAGACATTTCAACAATAATAAAAATGAAATATATATTTTTTATTATATATATATATTTTTTTAATTTTCTTTTATTATGTACTAATATCTCTTTTATACAATATAATAAATAATTTAAAAAAATACATTTCTATCATCTTTTAAAGCTTATTTACCTAACTATATTCTAATTTTTCCATTCTTTAAAAAAAAAAAATATTATCATATATTCCAGTAATGATTGTATGAATAGCAATTATATATATTTCAAAAATGAAAGATAGTTAAAATAATGAATACCATGGTTTTAACAACAAAATTATATTTAATAAGAAATTATTATTTTGTGTGCTGAGGATGATAAATAAGAAATATAATACTCATCTGGAATAATTATCTTAGGAGTATCTAAACATTAAGAGGATAGAAAGCCTTTGAAGTAAATTGTATTTAATGATGTCGTCGGCAGTATGAAAATAAAATATTTAGGCATTATATGCTAATCTGCATGAGTACATTGTACTGAATGATATAAGAATTTTAAAGTATAAGCCAATCATGATTTGAGTCAAATGAGCTTCACATTACAGTATTGAAGTTTTTCTTTTCATTAGTTTGCTTTCCCAATCGTTGTTAAATATATTCATGCTTATAAAAATACACATGGAATACTAATAACTCAATAAAAGCAAATAAATAAAACAGTACAAAAACAAGTTTTGAAATTTTTATTTTGATGGTGGCGTCAGCAATATATAAATATTACTGAGAAAAAGCAATTTTTTTATTAAAGTTGATTCTGTCAAATTAAAAGTATATAAATACAAAAGTAATTAATATTTACAATGAACATTTCTAGTTTATAAATTATCTTGAAATTAGAACAACGAAAAGATGAATATAATGTACATTGGCATGATTATCGTTATTCTACTGATACAAGTTGATACTGTATACATGAAATTAACTAAAGGTATGGTTTTACACACTGCTTAAAAGCTTTATATATCATCTAGTATTAAAAGAGAATAAGAATCGCAACAAGAATTCCACTAGATATCAAGGTAATTTCCTTTATTTTATAGATAACATTTTTTTTCTATACGATCTGTTGTTATCTATGTGTTTATATATATAGATAATATAAAATTTAAAAAATCCCAAAATGGTATTAATGTTTTGAATAAAGATACGGTTATATCAATGGCTAATACAAACAATAAGACTATTCAAATTATGAATAATGAAACTGCATTTACTTCAAACATGACTAATTCTGTGGTTGTTGGAGTTCTATCTTATGCTTATTTAAATGATATGAAGCCATCTCTATTTGAAGAAAAAGAATTTGCAAATTCTAATATTGCTTCTGCTGCTTTCAATCAATCAAAAATAAAAAGTTATCATTATCAACGATATCCTACAAGTCAAGAACAAACATCTGTCTTTCGTTATATGCCTACAGTCTTCAATTATTCTTCAGATACTCGTTTTTCCTTTTATAGTTTACCTAGAATTATTAGAACCCATCAATATAATTCTAATTATACAATATTTGGATTTTTAAAATCCAGTTATAGTAGAAAAGAAAATCGTCAAATGATACGTAAAACGTTCTTAAACTTTGAAACAATTCCTGAATTGAAAGATAAAGTGAAAATATTTTTTATTATAGGACATAATGGAGATAGTACAGCAATAAATACATTATTAGAAGAACAAGAACAATATAATGATTTGGTTATTACTAATGTTGTTGATACCTATCAGAATCTAACAATAAAAACAATGATGGCTGAAGATTTATTTATTTCATTAAATATAACTTCAGAATATTATATGTCAATTGATGATGATGTTTGTGTAGATTTCAGAAGAATAATAAGTATATTACCAACATTTCCAAAAACTAAATTTTATGGTGGTTCTATTCTTAAAGCTATTCCATCTGATGATCCTATGGGTGTTCATGGAGTTTCTAGTAAACTTCTTCCAAATCCAATTCATTTTGCTGTCGGACCTGCTTATATCATTTCAAAAGATGTTATTGAATGTCATATAAAGAAATTAAAAGAAATGAAAGGATTATTTCATGTAGATGATGCATTTATAGGATATATTTCTTCATTATGTGAAGCATTTCCTAAAAGTATACCTCGTTGGATGGGTAGAGGCCAAAGTATGGTTGGACATTCAATGAAATTCTCTTCTCGAGAATATTGTACAGCACATAGTTTAAAGAAACATCAAGAATTATATGAAGTTTGTTCAAGCGTATATAAGTAATGATATTTCTCAATTTATTTTCTTTTATTCAAATTTTTATATTTATATGAATTTGTTTTGATTATATGTACTGATATATATCAGTATATAAATATATTGTAGTTTGTAATACCTGTAATAAACTATTTTCTTCTTCTTTTATGATTGATTATTGTTTTATTCTTAATAAATTGTTGTTTTATTTAAATAAGAATAATTAGTTTTAGAGAAAAAAGTAAAAACACTATTTTGTTTTTTAACAAAAATAAATTTAATAATATATATTCTTTAAAGTATTTATTAATGATTATTTGCAATAATACTTATTCGAATTATTTATATGAATTGCTGCTATAAAAAATAAAGAATATTTTTTAACATTATTGTACAAATCATCAAATCATTTAGTCATAATATAGGATATAACCTAAAATAATTATTGAGATAAAAACATCAACAAATAATAAGAACAAAAAGAGTAATAACTCTTGCATTTGCTATTGAAAAATATTTGAGTTCAAATTAATTATGAACAACTACTTATAAACAAATAGTACATAATTGTAGCAAAATCTATGAATGCTGATCATGTATAAATCCATTATAAATTGATGTATTATCATAATCAAGTCAAGAAATATTGTCAAAAAAATTATGAAACAGAATAAGAGGGGATATCTGATTGTATGCATGCAGAAGATACGATTAGTGTTTGTAATAAGATCCTGAACTCATTCTCTTTCTTTTTGAAAACAATCATTAGATCAGTGTTTATATATAATTATATAATTTGTTACGTTCTTATAAGGAATAATATCTTAATAGAAATATGATGTCAACATAGATATATATAGTATTATTCTAGATATATAGTCAAAATAGTTGAAAAGAAAATAAACAGGATTATTAGGTTTTTAATTGTATTTTTTGTAAATAACCGCAGTTATTAAAACCACATTCATGAATTGATTCTAGGGTTTTATGGCTTTATTTCAAAGAAAGATGATGCAAAATAATAATCTAGTAACAAAGTTAAACCAATGAAAACGAAACACAATGGTGATTGATACTTATACATTGTGATGAAATGTAAGAAGTGTTCGCTGTTGTTTGATAATTGTTCTAAGTTATTACTGGCAGTTTTCTAATTATCTAAATTCTAATAATTGATTGTATGAAGGTAGAAATATTTTTTGATGTTTTGGATTAGTTTTTTCTAGGCTATAAATATATTTATGAATCTTTAAATGATGTCAACTATGAAGAAAAATATGCGTTTTCAATATTAAGATTAAAAGAAAACAATTTATTTCTTATCCTTTGAGAAATGGCCTGAGATTGTTTCTACAATTCATATATTAAAATATAATACTTTCCGGTGAATAAAATAATAATAGTATTGAGTTTCAAAACGGATGACAAAAATTATAGTTCTTTTTATTTATTATGTTTATTAATATTGATGAGAAACGGCTATTCATGAAAGAATAGATTAAGTAATATGAATCTTATTGAATATATATGTTATTGGATGATTAGTGATAGTTACATAATTTCTTTTAATAGAATATAAATAAGAAAAAATTGATATTTTCTTTTATCATAATATAGTACATATTAAAAAAAACAAAAATAATAAGAGTTTATATAGTTGTTGAATATAGAGTAGAATATATATGTAAAAAAAATTTTAGTCATAAAGAACTTATTAGAAATAGTCAATATT